>PVKB01001086.1:0-370086 GCA_004027205.1 Ctenodactylus gundi | reverse complement strand
TTTTTTTTTCCACTTCTGATGTTTCTTTGGGATTTCTGATCTTCCCATGGCCTCCTTTCAATTGTTAGGGTGCTCCTCTCTCTCCTAGCTACATCGAACAGGCCGTTTTGGATGACAATCTGTTTCTCAAGTGGGTCTACAAGGAGACACTGTGCAGCTCTGTTGTTCAGCTGCTGTCTTGCCTGACTGATTTTGAAACAGCGTCTCACTAAGTTGGTAGGTTTCCCAGGCTGGGCTCAAACTTGAGATTTTCCTGCCGTGGCCTCCCAGAGTGTTGAGATTATAGACTTGTGCCAACTGGTCTGGCTCAGCCCATTTTTGTTTTTTATTTTGAGACAGGATCTCACTGAAGTCACTAAATTGCCCAGGATGGGTTCCAACTTTTGATCCTCATGCCCCAGGATGTTCCCAATCTCAAGGACAAAGAATTCTTTATCACTACATGACTATTAGCTTTAAGGTATTTTTCCTCACTGTAGATTGAACCCTAGGCTTTCCTACTGAGCTGTATCTTCAGCATGTTTGTTTGTCTTGCTAAGTTGCTACACTGACCAGGCTGGGCTCACACTTATGATCCTGCTGCCTGAACCTCCCATGGCACTGGGATTACAGGCTTGCATCATCATATCCAAGGTCAAGTTTTTTTTTTAAAGATACCTCTTATGCGACTAAGAAAGTCACCATTTATTCCTTATTTCCTAAGAGCTCTTATGTCCTCTCTCCACTCCACTTGGACAAGTGTAAAAAGGTGTTAGTTTGCACCATAAGGCTCGCTGATTCTCACATGCACAGTGGTTGGCAAGTCGCCAGCCTGCCCTCCTACCACGGGCTTGTTGTTGCTACGTCTGTAGCTGGTCATCCCTTCTAGTAGCTGTCTGTGGCAGACATTCTTTGTGGTTGCTAGAAGTGGTTCTAAACTTCCTGCCTTCTTAAGTTAGGTGGGAACAGCTCAAGTTCAAGTTGGGTTTATTTATTTATTTTGAGACAGGGTCTTGCTCTGTGGCCCAGGCTGGTCCTGAACTCACTATGGAGTCCAGGCTGGCCTTGGATTTATGCAATCCTCCTGTCTCAGTCTTCTGAGTGCTGGGATTAGAGGCGTGTGCCACCACACCTGGCTTATGTGGTGCTAGGGAGTTGAATGCCGGGCCTTGCACTTGCTAGGCAAGCACTTTAACCTCTGTGCCATTCCTCCAGCCCCAAGTTGGGATAATTTAATAGTGAATGTAACTGGAAGCTCCATGCCACTCCTGGAAAAAGCAAGACACACCAAAGAAAGACACCAACATAGTGGCCCATCTCTGCTCAACGAAGCTCTGAGGACTCCAGGACTTCCAGATCGAAACCAAGTCACAACTGAAAGAGGACAAAGGGCTGGAACACTAGCAAAGTGGGTAGAGCACTTGCCTACCAAGGGCAAGGCCCTGAGTTCAATTTCCCAGCTCCACATAAACCAGGTGTGGTGACACACGACTATAGTCTCAGCACCTGGGTGGCTGAGGCAGAAGGATTGTCATGAGTTCAAGACCAGCCTGGACTACAGAGCGAGATGAGACTCTTGTCAAAAAAAAAAAAAAAAAAAAAAAAAAAAAAAAAAAAGGCTGGAGGAATGGTACAGCAGTTAAAACACTTGCCTAGCAAGCCTAAGGCCCTGGGTTGGATTCCCCAGCACCACATAAAGCTGGTTGTGGTGGCGCATGCCTGTAATCCCAGCACTCAGGAGTCTGAGGCAGGAGTATTGCCGAGTCCATGGCCAGCCGAGGCTATACCAGTAAGTTCAGGACCAGCCTGGACTACAGAGCAAGACTCTGTCTCAAAATAAATAAATAAATAAACAAAGCAGAGAAGCATAAACTGGTCTGGATTCCAGGTCTCTCTTTTTGAGACAGTCTCACTCTGTGGCCCAGGCTGGTCCTGAACTCACTATGGAGTACAGGCTGGCCTCAGACTCAAGGCAATCCTCCTGCCTGAGCCTCCTGAGTGCTGGGATTACAGGCATGTGCCACCATGCCCAGATTATGTGGTGCTGGGGAAATGAACTTGGGTATTTAGCACTTGATGCAGGGATTGCTAGGCAAGTGCTTTAACCACTGAGCCATTCTTCCAGCCCCCGGATTCTAGGTCTCTTAAGCACCCATCCCGATATGGACTGACAGGAGCTGCAGAGCAAGCCCGGTGACATTCTGGATGCCAAGCTCAGAGAGGTGTCTGACTCATGGACACCTTAGAGTAGGTGTGGGCTGGGCTTGCACTGCCTGCTTTTTCTGTCAAGAGGGCTTTGGGAGAAGCAGCAGTGCTGGACATGGGGTCTCCCTGCTGCCCACCACTGGCTGGTCACAGGGGCAGAGGGGTGCAGTTCCTTTGCTTGGCTCACAGCACTGTGACTTATTTTTAGATACATGACTCAGACGCCAAGACCAGCATCGAGGCCTTGGAGGGAGGAATCGTCTGCTCAGAGGCGGCCCTTGTGCACAGCTGGGGTCTGCCTGTTCCCTTTCATGGTCACATTTGTATCAGGCATACAGTGACAACAGTACCGTTTCCATCTCTGTGGCCTCCCATGTCAGAGGTCTGCTCTAAGATCTTTGATATAACTCGACAGTCCGAATTTGCGTTCCCAAACATACATTCGCCACTGCAGGAGAGTGGAGAGGAAGAATGCCGTGTGGATGGACGGTGGCTAACGGTGACGTTTCTGTCACAGTCCGGCTGCACATGAAGTTGCTCTGAATTGGGGCAGAACCAGACAGATTTTCCGGTTCAATATGTTGAGTCAAACATAAACACTAACTCTAAGGTGGCACTCAAATGTCAATAAGTGAGCAAATGACATTTATAAATAGAATGGGACAGAGAGAAATCTGCGAGTGCTTTCTTTTCTTTCCCTTTCTTTCTCTTTCTCATCTTCTTTTCCTTCTTCTTTACTGGGGATCAAGTCCAGGACCTTCACACTCATCTGTATCTCCAGCCCATCTACCTACCCACCCACTGTACTTCTGGGGACCAAGTCCAGGGCCTTCATACTATCCCCAGCCCATTTTTAATATTAATTATATCCTCATGCTGTATTTTTAAGTTTGAGACAGGCTCTCAGGTAAGTTGCCCACGCTGGGATCAAACTTGCAAACTCTCCTGCCTCAGCCTCCAAGATTATTTTGTTTCAATTCTTAGACAGGATCTTGCTAAGTCATTACATTGCCCAGATGGGCTCAATTATGTGATCCTCCTGCCACAGCCTCTCAGAGTGCTGAGATTATAAGCCTGCCCAGTCATGCCCAGCTCCATTTTTATTCTATTGCTTATTTCCAAGTCATTTTTTTCATTAGTATGTATCTGCAATACACAGCAACACTGACCTTGAGGGATGGGTGCATTGGACACGTCACGTCTTGATCATTTTGACTTCTTCCCCTCTTCCTGCCCTCACCTCCTCTACATCCTCTTTCTCTCTCTGCAAAATATGTTTCCATCATTCTTCTACTTTGCTCTTTTTTATGGTTTGTTCTTCTCATATTACAGAAGTCATGCTATATTTAACCTCTGTGTCTGATTCATTTCGTTCAGGGCGATGGTCTCAAGGTACATCTATTTTGCTACAAATGACTTCAATTTCTCTTTATGGCAGAGTAATCATCTGTTGTATATACATGCCACGTTTTCTTTACCCACTCAACTGATGATGGACATATTGGCTGCTTTAAGATTTTATCTATTCTGAGTTGTGCTATTATAAACATGGGTATGCATGCACCATTGTTATTTATTTATTTATTTATTGAGACAGGGTCTCGCTCTGTAGCCCAGGCTGGTCCTAAACTCACTATGGAGCCCACGCTGGCCTTCGACTCAGGGCAATCCTCCTGCCTTAGGCTCTTGACTGCCAGGATTACAGGCATTTTGGTACATGGTGGAAGAGGTGGGTCTAGTTTCAGTCTTCTTGTGGCTAGCCAGTTTTCCCAGAGCCATGTGTTGAAGAGGCTGTTTTTCTTCAGTGTACATTCTTAGTCCCTTTGTTGGGAGCAGACGGTCGAGGATGCTCAGTGTTGTCTCTGCATCCACAATTCTCTTCTGTTGACCCACCTGTCTGTCTGTGTGCCAGTACCACGTGGCCTTTACCACTGTCATTTGTACTATAACTTGATACCTAATATCTTCTATCCTCTGCTTTGTCTTGTTGCTTACGATTGTTTTGGCAATTCTTGGTCTCTTCTGGTACCATATAAATTTTAGGATTTTTTTTTTCTAGTTCTGTGAAAAATACTTTTGGTATTTTTATTGGAGTTGCATTGAATCTCTGTATCAGTTTTGGCAGCATGACCATTTTGACATTATTGGTTCTACCTATCCAGGAACAGGGGATGTCTTTCCATTTTCTGATGTTCTCTTCAATTTTTTTTTTTTTTCCAGAGGACTCTAGTTTTCAGTACAGAGGACCTTCACTTCCTTATTAGATTGATTCCTTAGGTATTTAATTTTCTTGAAGACCATTCACAGAATGGAGTTGTTCTTCTAATCTCCTTCTCTGTGCTTTCATTGTTGCTATAGAGGAATGCTATTGTTTTTTTTGTATACTGATTTTATATCCTGCAATCTGGCTTATTAATGCTAAGAGTTTTTGGGGTTCCCTATGTAAAAGATGTCATCTGCAAATAAGCACAGTTTGACTTCTTCCATTCCCATGCATACTCCTTTCATTTCTCTTTCCTGATTTTGAGCACTATGTTGAACAAGGGTAGTGAGAGCTGACCCCCTTGTCTTGTTCCTGACTTTAGAGGAAATGCTTTTAATTTTTTCCCAATTTATGTTGGCATTAGAATTGTCATAAGTTGCTTTTATTCGCTTGAAGTAAGTTCTAACATTCGGGAAGCTAAGACAGGAAGACTGCCGTGAGTACAAGGTTAGCCTGGGCTACATAGTGAATTTAGTACCAGCCTGGACTATGAAGTAAGACTGTCTCAAAAAACAAAAACAAAAAAATTATTTAATCTCCATGTATTTGTATAATTTCTGTAGTTTCTTATGTTGTTCATTTCTGGTTTCATTCCACCTTATTATCTGAAAGTATTCATGATATAATTTTAATTTGTTTGTATTTATTTAAGCATGTGTCATGGCCAATGATAAGGACTAGCTTGGAGAAAGTCCCATACGCTGCTAAAAAAAAGGTGAACTCTGGTGAGGCAGATGGCCTACCTGTAGATAATCTGTTAAGTCCATTTGTTCCATGGTATGGTTTAGCACTGACACTTCTTTTTCTTTTTGAGTCAGGGTCTTGCTCTGTAGCCCAGGCTGGTCCTGAACTAACTGGGTAGCCCAGGCTGGCCTGAGACTCTGGACAATGCTCCTGTATCAGTCTCCCGAGTGCTGGGATTACAGGCATGTGTCACCATGCCCAGCTTTATCTGGTGCTGGGGAATTGAACTCAGAGCCTTGTGCTTGCAAGTACTTTAACCGCTTCGCCATTCCTCAAGCCTTTGACTTTTTTCCTCTGATTGACCTGTTTATTTGTGGGAGTGAGGTATTAAAAGTCTGCTACTATAATTGTAGTGGTGTCTATCTGATCTTTCACATCTGGTGATTTTTGTTTTATAAAATTAGATTGCACTTACATTAAGTGCATATATATTTATAATGGTGAGCTCTTCCCATTGGATTGTTTATCAGTATATAATGTCCCTCTTTGTCTCTGCTCATCTGTTTTTGTTTGAAATCTGCTGTGTCTGAGAATGGTATACCCACTCCTTATCTTGGAGCTCAGTTGCATGGCATATTAATTCAGTCCTTTACCTTCAGTCTGTATGTTTCTTTGTGAATGGAAGTGTCTCTCTTGCAGGCAACAAATAGTTGTTTTTTCCTTTCTTTTAGGGTTTTGTTTTTCGATCCAATCTGTTAGTCTATGTCTTTTGACTAAGACCAGTAGCATTTAGAGTTATAAAATTTTTTTTTATGACAGGGTCTTGCTCTGCAGTTTAGGCTAGTCCTGAATTCTCTATGGAGTCCAGGCTGACCTTGAACTCACAACAATCCCCCTGCATCAATCTTCCAAGTGCTGGAATTACAGGTGTGCACCATGCCCAGCTATATGTGGTACTGGGAAATCGAATTCAAGGCCTGTTTGCTAGGCACTTGCTTTTCTTTAAAGCTTAAAAGATTTTGCTCCAGGCTCTGCTCTTCTTTCTGTTATTTATTTTTGAGACAGAGTCTCACTCTGTAACTCAGGCTGGTCCTGAATGCACTATGTAGCCCAGGCCTTGGACTTGGCAATCCTCCTGTCTCAGCCTCCCCAGTGCCAAGATTAAAAGCGTGCACTACCAACACCCCCACCCCCTTTTTTTTGGAGACAAGGTCTTGCTCTGTAACCCAGGCTGGTCCTGAACACACTATGTAGCCCAGGCTGGCCTTGGCTTTACAGCAATCCTCCTTCCTCAGCCTTCTGAGTGCTGGGATTACAGGAGTGAGCCACCACACCTGACTTTGGAGGATTGAATTCATGGCCTTGGGCTTGCTAGGCAAGTGCTTTAACCACTGTGCCATCCCTCCAGCCCCCTCTGCTGGTCTTTAAGGCTTGCCTTGAGAAATCCACAATTATTCATGTGGACTTACCTTGGTAGGATAATGTCTACTTTTCTGTTACTGCTTTTAATATTGTCTCTATGTTCAGTTTCTGGAATTTCAATTATGATGTAATGTAGTGAGCATCTTTTCTGGTTAAGGTTATTTGGTGTTCCATATGCCTCTTGAACCTCGATATCTATTTCTTTTCCTAGATTTGAGAAATTTTCTTCCATGATTTCAGTGAATAAATTATTGTAATTCTGGAAAAGCACTTTCACTGCTGTGCTATTTCCCTGGCCCCAGACCTGTAATTCTGATGCTGGTTCTCTCCGAGTCTTCCAAGCTACCTTGCCGCCTTGTTGTGAAGGTATCTCTCAGCACATCATTTGTCAATGATGTCCTCAAGATCCCAGACTTTGTCCTCACAACATCTGAGCCAGCTTCTCACGCTTCCAACTGAGTTTATATCCTGAAATTTCCTGAATTTTAGATCTTCTATGTCTATACAAAAATGTTCCTTCGTATCTTGCATTGCCTTAAGTCAATCAGCTTTTTGTGTCTTCTATAAATTCTGTAAACTTTTTGTCGATTAAGATCATTATTTGATTAGTAAATTCATTTTTATGTTTGCTAAACCTCTCTTGGCATTTATTTAATGACCTATAGGAATGATCCCTGAAAGTATAGTCTTTCTTGGCATTTATTTAAATATGTCTTGTTTGAACTGACTGTTTGGCCCACTTTTTTTTTTTTTCCAACTTCCTTTCCTATAAGTTTCAGTGTTGCCAGACCCATGATATTAGCTTCTGGGAACCTGGGCCTTTCTGCAGCTGTATTGTTGCATTGTTGCATTGTTTTTCATGATTCTATTGTTAAGGATTGCAGATCAGTTAGGGTTTTAAAAAAATACACCGTCTATAAAAGAACAATTGAAATGAGCTCTGAAATTTTCCCTGTGTTGAGCCACTTGGATAAGCAGCCTCTTCCCTTTCCTGTGTTGTTGGCCGCTGTGCTACACAGGAGGGAGGGGAGCCTAACAATGGACTGGCCAGCTGTGGTTTCCCTGTTCAGTTTCTGCGGAGTGGTCATTGATGAGACCTGTCCCCACCTTTCCTCTGCTGGAATCCATAGAAAGCTGCCTTGCCTAAGAGACTTCATGCCAATGTCAAAGCTAAGGCACTTCTCTGAGTGCATATGAGGGTGGATGGGAGGAGCCCGAAGCTCACTGGGTTCTGTGCTGGGAGTAGGCAGCAGGGCACTTTAACAGTCTGAGGGTGTGAAGGTCTGCTTCACACCCAGCCCCCTGGCAGACCCGTCCTATCTGCACCGGCTGCTCTTCCCGGCAGGTAGGGGTCTCTGTCTTCTGCAACTTGGTCTTGCAGCCTGAGCTGTTCAGGAGGCTGACAGTTCTTGTGCCATGTCCTTCCTAGGCAACAGATAAGAGTATCCCCAAAGTTCCTGGGGTGTGACTTGTCTGGGCTTCTTTTACCCTAAACAGTCCAGACCAGGGCTCATTTCAGAAAGGCTGTGTCACTGCTGGGAATTGCCTCTCCTGCACTGGCCTGCTGAGCTGCAGGGGTCCTTTGCAGGGGAGGTTGCACACTTGCAGTTAGCACCACCTGTGGGGTTGCTTCTCCCGGGCGCACTGCTGGGCTTAGCTGTGGGCTTAGCTGGTGTCGGTGGCTGCTGGCTGCTCCCTGCAGCTCACAGCCCCTCCCAGGCAGCATGGGGTGGCTTCCCAGCCTTGGGTGCTCTTCAGCCTCAGAGCTCCCTCAGGTTTCTAGCTTTCCAGTGCTAGACATTCCTAGCATTCTTCTCTAAGATAAGTTGAACTGATAACTTTTTAAAACTGTATCTCAACATTTGGATGGGTCTGTGAGGACCACCTGAGCGGGAGGAATCCTACTCAGCTGCCATCTATGGTTTTTTTGTTGTTGTTTTGTTTTTTTTTTGTGTGTGTGTGGTGCAGGCTGGTCCTTAACTATAGAGCCCAGGCTGGCCTTGAAATCATGGCAATCCTCCTGCCTCAGTCTCCCAAGTGCTAAGATTACAGGTGTGTGACATCCCACCCACCCCCCTTTTTTTGGAGACAGAATCTCTGTAGCTCAGGCTGGTCTTGTACTTGCTGTGTAGCTCAGGCTAGCCTTGGATTTGGCAATCCTGCCTCAGCCTCCTGAGTGCTGGGATTACAGGCACGTGCCACCATGCCTAGCTTTTTTATGTGGTGCTGGGGAATCAAACCTAGGGTCTTGCACTTGCTAGGTAAGTGCTTTATCTGCCAGGCTATTCTTCCAGCCCCATGACATAATTCTTAATGACTTTCTAGACTGACAAAAGCAGTCAGAAGGGCAGTGACCAAGATCAGGGTATTGGGAGCTACCACTTGCTCTATAACTAAGGGGTGCTAATATACAAGAGGGACCCCTTTCCTGGACCTTTGAAAGGCCCCAGACTCTGCTACGGCAGGTCAGGAGAGGGCAGGGAAGAAGAGGGCCTGAAAACAGGAAGCTGGTGCTTATACAAGTTGCAGGAAGAAAGCAGTAATCTTTATTTTCTTTCTCTTTTTCCTTCCAACACTGGAGATTTAACCCTGGGCCCCTGCCCTGAGCTACATCCCCAGTCCTTTCTTATTGTCAGACAGGGGTCCTGCCAGGCTGTTCAAACCTGAGAATTGCGATCCTCCTGTCTCCACCCCCCAGGAGGTAGCAGCACAGCCATGTGTCACCATGCCTGGTTTGTTAAGTCAAAATAATTTATAATAAGGCAATATCTGCCTATGAAAGATGAACAAATAAAATGAAGATTTTGATCTGCGAGATCTGGAGATACTGACACTTTGAAACAAAGCCTTCTGGGATTCTGGGCTCTCAAGGTGAAGATCACTACCTTAAAGCCAACACTGGCAGCTGGCAAATCCTGGTCACAGGCAGAGCTCCAGGGCAACTCTGCCTCCTGACGACAGACACCTAAGGAATCCTTAGACCGTGAATCAAGTCTACTGCAGGAAAGAGACCAAGGAAAACCGAGTAAGGAAAGAGGATAAAAAAACACTTGGGAGGCTGAGGCAGGAGGATTGTGAGTTCCAGCCAGTTTGGGCTACACACTAAGATTGTCTCAAAAAACAAAATACACAAGATAAAAATAAAATAAAATAAAATAAAATAGGGGCTGGAGGAATGGCACAGCAGTTAAAGCCCTTGCTTAACACATGCAAGTCCCTGAGTTCGATTCCCCAGTACCACATAATGCTGGGCATGGTGGTGCATGCCTGTAATCCTAGTACTAGGGCAGCTGAGACATGAGTATTGCCCTGAGTCCAAGACCAGCCTGGGCTACACCAGTGAGTTCAGGACCAGTCTCGGCTACAGAATAAGACCCTACCTCAAACAATAAAAACAAAATAAAATAAAAGGACAGCGCTAACAGGAAGAGAAAATCCTTGAATCAAATGTTTATCAAGTCAAGAACTTAGCTTAGTGGTAAAAGGTATACTTGTAAGTGAGCCTGAGTTCAATCCTGAGCACATACTATAGCTGGGTGTCATGGTGCAGGTCTGTGATCCCAGCACCCTGGGAGGCTGAGGCAATGGAGGCCAGCCCAGGTAAATGAGACTCTGTCTCAAAATAAAAATTAAGTAGGGCCAGGGATCCAGTTTAGTGCAATAAGTTGCCTGGGATTCATTTCCTATCGGTTAAAAACAAAACAAACAAAACCAAAAGAAAATAAAAAAAGAAAAACAAAACACCCACACAACAAAAAGTAGCCTTCTCCAAACATGTCAAAATCCCCAGCAGTAATTAACTAATTAAATAAGTCAAAAGACCCTATCCAGCATAATATTAAGGTAAAATGAGTATCCAGATGAAAAGAACTCATTATAAAATGTCTTAAAATAGGTAACACCAAGTTCCCACAGAGAAATAAAGTGGTCATCTACCATGAAAAAGAAACCAGGCTGAAGGAATAGCAGTCAGAGTGCTTGCCTAACAAGCACAATGCTTTGAGTTTGATTCCCCAGCACCACATAGCTATGCATGGTTGTGCATGCCTGTAATCCCAGCATCTGAGAGGCTGAGGCAGGAGGATTGCTACGAGTTTGAGGCCAGCCTGAGTTATACAGTGAATTTAGGACCAGCCTGGACTACAGAGTGAGCACCTTTCTCACAAAAAAAAAAAAAAGAAAAAGAAATCAGATCAACATTCAACTTAACATCACTGCATACTAGATATCGAGGGTCAGCAATTTAGGTAAGAAATTTATTTATTTACTTGTTTGTTTGTCTGTAATGGCACTGGGGATGGAACCCAGGGAAGACTTACCACTGAGCTATATCTACAGCCCTTTTTATTTTTTGAGACAGGGTTTCACTAAGTTGCCGAGGCTAGTTTGACCTTGCAGTCCTTCTGCCTTGGCCTCCTATGCAGCTGGAATTGCAGGCCTCCACCACTATACCTGGCCAAGACTGGTTTTTATATTTTGTTGTTGAGTTAAAGAAGGAGAGGAAGTGATAGAGACCTCACTATGGGGTTTCTTACACAGGCTTCTTAGTGCCCTAGGGGACAGTTCCAGCAAACAGAGGCGTGGGACATACAGAGCACAGGAAAACAGTGGCTCTAACTCACGAGAGCTATGAAGAATTTCTTTTTTTCTTTTTTTGAGATAGGGCCTTGCTCCTAGTCCAGGATGGCTCTGAACCTGAGATCATAGGTGTGTTCCACCATGCCTGGCTTGCAGAAAAATCTTTTTTTTTTTTTTTTTTGAGGCAGGGTCTTGCTCTGTAGTCCAGGCTGGTCCTGAACTCACTATGGAGCCCAGGCTGGCTTCAAATTCACAGCAATCCTCCTGCCTCAGCCTCCCAAGGGCTGGGATTACAGGCATGTGCAACTACATCTGGCTCTTTGAGGAAAAATCTTAAGATTGGAAATTTGCTGAAGACCTTGTAGCTATTGGTTTGAATTTTAGCAGGATAGTGGAATGTTACAAACCCACAAGCTTAGAAGAGAAGACATCACGGATTAGCGTTCCCAGTGTGGGCCAGGCGCAGCTCAGTGGCAGTGCTTGTTCAGCAAGCATGAGGCCTGCGGTTCTATCTCTAGCACAGAAAAAAAGAAAGGGTTGGGTAGGAAAACATTAGGATAAAGGCAAAAGATACAAGCAAAAAAGTTGAGCCTGGTTAGGCAGGGCAATAATTCCAGCACTCTGGGAGGCTGAGGCAGGAGGATTCCAAATTCAAGCCCAGATTGATAATTGAGTGTTTTAGCTAAACCAACAATAAAAAAGCCTGGTTGAAAAAAATAAAAGAAAAAACAAAAAGAGGGATAAAAGAAGGCTTGTGGTATTAAGGACTCAAAAAACAACAAATGCTGGTGAGGCTTTGGGGAAAAAGGAACCTTCTAATATTGCTGGTGGGACTGTAAACTGGTACAACCACTATGGAAAGCTATATGGAGTTTCCTCAAAAGCCTGAAAATAGATCTCACTTGACCCAGCTATACCTCTTCTGTTTTCTTCCCAGTGTAATTTAGAATAGCCAAACCCTGGAAAAGGCCAGTATGTTCATCAACAGATGACTGTATAAAGAAGATGCAGAGTACTACTCCGCCTTGAAGACGGGCAAATTTGAGTCATTTCTAAGTAGAAAAATGGATGCACGTTGAGACCATTTTTTTTTTTTTTTTTTTTTTTTTTTGAGGCAAGGTCTCACTCTGTAGCCTAGGCTGGCCCTGAGCTCATTAGGCAGCCCAGGCTGTCCTCAAACTCATGGCAAATCCTCCTGTCTCAGCCTCCTGAGTACTGGGATTAGGGGCATGCACAATTGAGACCATTATGCTTAGCAAAATGAATCAGACCCAGAAGGTTAAATATCATACGGTTTCTGTAATATGACAAAATCAAACCATAAAAAATCTAAGAGAGAGATGGAAGAAAGAAGACAGAGATAGAGAGAGAGGGAAAGGGGATGTGGGAATGAGGAGGTTGAGAGGATAGGAAGGGGAAAGGGATGTAATATATAAATAGTTAGCAAATAAAATGAAAACACTAAATATTGAAAAAAAAGGCCCAAGAATGTAGCTCAAAGTGAAAGGTCAGGTTCAATCCACAGTACCAAAATAAATAAATGAAAATAAAAAAAGCATGTAGAACCTGCAGGCAGGGCTGGGATGCATGACGCTCAGTGACACGGCATGTGACTGGTGTGTGCATAGGCCAGGACTCGCTCCCAAGTACTGATGATGAAAAAGAAAACATATTTCAGGGAATAAAAAGGCTAAACAGACTCTAGGCCTAAGGAAGAGACTACCTAAATTAAGTTAGAAAGTTTCAGTGAGCACAGGAATGGAATAGATTCCAAGTACTAAGAAGTTACATGTGACCCAGATTATATCAATTTGAGGGAATCAGGATCCACACCTGGATTAGGGTTTAGGAACAATGCCCAGATTAGGCAATTAGGAGCCAGCCCAGATGTGGGAGGTCCAACTGGGACTCCAACGGTATAAAAGGAAGGAAGAAGG
This sequence comes from Ctenodactylus gundi, assembly GCA_004027205.1. Taxonomy (NCBI): domain Eukaryota; kingdom Metazoa; phylum Chordata; class Mammalia; order Rodentia; family Ctenodactylidae; genus Ctenodactylus; species Ctenodactylus gundi. The sequence goes on along the minus strand of PVKB01001086.1, from coordinate 357,018 downwards.
AAGACGGTCACAGCTTCTTCCTCTGGGAAAGCTCTCACCTTTGCAATTGTCTATGGACGCCGACTTGCTACACACTGCGTTATCTTCAGCACAGATTCGCTCCAGTCGTGACTTGAGCCTGTGCCATTCGCTGATCCATAGTCGCCGATCTGCAGTCTTTGCCACTGTTCTTTGAACAACTGAGATCTGCAGCAGACTCTTACCAGCTGTCCTGCAGTCCTGAATGGGAGTTCTACTGCACAGCTGAGCAGCCATCAGGCCGACATCTTGGACTATCTGTCCTCGGATTTGTAAGCTTTCTGAATAGATCCTTTTTGATATAATGTCTATAAATTCTGCCTTTTGAAAGAACCCAAACTAATACAACACACATAGAAAATGGGCAGAAGAGGATGCGTATGGGAGGAGGCAGGAAAGAAGTGATGTATGGATGGAGAGTCAAACAGGAACTCCAGGGGAAAAACTTCAACAAGGAAAATAATGGTTTCCTTGTGAAGAAGCAGAAAGGGAATACTAATTCACTCCTCAATCAACAACATTTACTTGAATTATAATGTACTGGTTGTAATCAGCAGGTAAAGCCCTTGCCTAGCAAGTGCCCAGCCCTGGGTTCTATTCCTCAGCACCACATAAACCCCGGTCATGGTGATCCACACCTATAATCCCCACACTCGGGAGGCTGAAGCAGGAGAACTGCTGTATGTTTGAGGCCAGTCTGTTACACAATGAGTTCAAGACCAGCCTGAATACAGAGACAGCGAGACCATCACAAAAAAAGTATCACAAGAAGCACATGAAAAGCTTGAACTCCCAACATTTTGTGAGGCTGAGGCAGAAAGACGACAAACTTAAGCCCAGCCTGAGCAATTTAGCAACTCAGTGAGACTGTCTCAAAATCGAAAATAAGAAATGGGCTGTGGATGGATGTAGCTCAGTGTGGAGGTCCAGAGCTCGATTCCTAGTATTCTCCCCCTCCAACACAAACACATACAGGGATACAGAGAGCGGATATGTGCATCTTTGTGTATGTGTGCTGAGAGAGGAAATCATTGCATCAGAAGGTCAATGTCAATAAAGAGCTGAAAAAACAGCCAAGAACAGTGTGAGCTGGTGCTATGGCACACATCTGTAACCCTAGCAGTTCGAAAGTCGGACAGGAGGATTCCAAGTTCAAGGCAGCTTGGGCAATGTAACAAGATCTTGTCTCAAAATAAAAAATAAAAAGGAGCTAAGTATGTGGCTCATGGCTGTAATCTCAGCACCCTGGGAGGCCTGAGGTCTGAGGAGCCTGCAGCAAAGTCTATCTCAGAATAAAAAGTAAAAGAAGAGCCAGAGCTGTAGTTCAGTGTGAAGGTCCTGGGTTAAATCACCAGTATTGAGAAAAAACAAACAAACAAACAAACAAAAAACAAAAAACAAACAAACAAACAAACAAAAAAACCCGGGTGTAGCCCAGAGATAGAGCGCTTGTCTAGTAAGCGCTAGGTCCTGGGCTTGATCGCTATACAACAACGAAGAGTTCATGCAGTCTTCTATTGAAACAAAGAGGAGCCCTGATGTTAGCTGTATAAACAGAATGTGAAGCGGGGTACTTTCGAGAAGAATGGAGATGAAATAGTTAATAACAGAGTCTGCTTTTAAATAAGAGAAGTAGATTTACTGTGTACTATTTTGCTTCACTAGTAGTCTATGCAGTTGTGTTCAATTTAAAACAGAATAATTTTTTCTCTAATAAAAAAAGAGCAGCTGTAAATCAGTGAGAAAATCTGAGAAGAAAAGAAGATTCTTAAAAAAATATTTATTTGGGGCTGGAGGAATTGCTCAGTGTTCAAAGCGCTTGTCTTGTAATCACTAAGTCAAACGCCAAGTACCCAAGTTCGATACCCCAGCACCACAAAGCTGGGCGTGGTGGTGCACACCTATGATCCCAGCCCTCAGGAGGTTGAGGCAGGAGGATTACTCTGAGTCCAAGGCCAGCCTGGGCTCCACAGTGAGTTCAGGACCAGCCTGGGCTCCAGAGCAAGACCCTGTCTCAAAAAAGTACATACTGGGGAATCAGGACCTTGCGCTTGGTAGGTAAGGGCTCTAATCACTAAGCTCCAGTCCAGTAAAATATGTTACTAGCCAAGCCTGTAATCCCAGCACTCAGGAGGCTGAGGCAGGAGTGCAGTGATTTCAAGGCCTGGGCTACATAATGTTCAGGACTACTGAGCGAGACCTTGTGTCTAAATAAGTAAATAAAATGGGCTGTGAATCCAAAAGTCATTTCATCATGTCTATGCTCAAAGCTCTCCAACTGTTTTTCCCAGTTGCCGCTGTGCAGGATGGCTGGCCTCAAACCCCACGCTATTGCCATCTTCTGTCTCACTCTATGTCATCACGCTAGGCCGCTCCTGCTTCAGCGACTTTGCAGCTGCAATGTCTTCTGCTCACTGAACATCCAGTCCTCTTCCTGAGGTCACTTCTTAAATGTCAGCTTCCTTAACCTATTTAGAGCTGGAAGCAGCAAGCCCCGCCCCATCCTGGCCTTTTCTCCACAGCAGGCAGCCACCTGGGTACCACTGAGGAATTTAACTCGTTCCTATCCTTGTAGAGGGCTGACTGTCCCCACCAGGGAGAGCTGGGTTCATGCTGCTCACTGCTGCTTTCTTCGCAATTAGAGCTCCACTTGCTCCACAGCAGGAGCTCAATAAATATTTGTTGAATAAATACATGGTTTCCTGTCCTCCATAGGAAATCAGTAAACAGAAGTAAACAGTGAAGCCAAAAACAGAAGGCTAGGTGTAGAAGTGAGATGGTCAGCTGCGCTTTTTATAATAAACCCTTCCGAGGGATTGAACCTAAAACACACATGTATTCCTCCTACCAAAATAACTGAGAAGTGAATTAACGGAAAATTTTAACCGGGACTGAGCCCAGAGGCTTCACACTGATCTATATCCCAGCCCATTTTTTATTTTCAGACAGAGTGGAGTCATTAAGTTGCTCAGCCTTGGGGAGAATTTGCCATCCTCCTGCCTCAGCCTCCCCAAGTGTGGGGATTACTGGCTTGTGCCACCGGGTTTGGTGAGGCATTATATTTAGGGAGTAGAACTGACAAAACTTTGGAGAGTGTCAAGTATGATTTCCAGGTCAGTGGGTGGTATAACATGCCAGGATCAAGAATAATGGAAGAGCGGGCCCAGGGACACAGGCCCAGAATCCCAGCACTTTGGGTGGCCCAAGCAGGATGATTTCAAGGCACATTAGTGAGACCGTCTCAAAACAACTCCAAAAATGAAAACAACCACAGAAAAAAAGAAAAAGAAAAGGAAGGAAAGCAGAGGGGGAAAGATCACTTCAGTTTTAGGAGCATTAGATAAATTTCACATCTGGACTCAGAAGGGAGAGATCTGCAGGTGAATTTAGCAGTTCTCTTATATAGCGAAGGCCACAGATACTGACGCCAGGCAGAGAATACAACTTAAAAAGGAAACCAGGGGCTGGAGGAATGGCACAGTGATTAAAGCGCTTGCCTTGCAAATGCAAGGCCCTAAGTTTGATTCTCCAGTACCACATAAATCTGGGCGTGGTTGCGCATGCCCGTAATCCCAGCACTTGGGAGGCTGAGGCAGGCAGACTGTTCGGAGTCCAAGCCCAGCCTGGTCTACAGTGAGTTCAGGACCAGCCTGGGCTACAGACCAAGACTCAGTCTCCAAAAGGGGGAAAAAAAAGGAGACCCAAAGCTAATCTAGAATGTTAGAGTACTATTATTTCAAAATGAGTCGGGGGTGCAGGTAAACAGTAAGGAGGACAAGAGGAAAACCAGGTACTTTCGGCAGCCAGAAAGCCAAATGTGTGTCTTTTTTAATTTTTAAAATGAGAATCAAGCCCAGGGCCTTCACCCTGAGCTGTAGCCCTTGCCTGTTTTTAAGCTTTGATTTGGGGACAGAGGTTCACCAAGTTGTTAAATTGCCCCGGTGCAGCCCCAACTTGCCGTCCCTGTACCGCAGGCTCCCAGAATGCTGGGGTTAGCAGGCTGGCACCATGGGGCCTGGCTGGTAAGACAGCTTTGACATGGCCAGCTGGACCAAATGCTTCCTTAACAAAAGGCCAGTGAAGATGCAGGGGATCTTACCAAGCAAGAACTGTTTCAGCGGAGCGGGTCAAGTCGGTTGAAAGTGAGGAGAGATTAGGCATACTGCTAGTCCCAGGTGGGCGCGGTGCCACCTGCCACAGTCATAGCACTGTGGAAGGCTGAGATGGAGGATCACCAGGTTGAGCCCAGCCTGGGCAACTCAGACTCTGAATAAAAAAATATAGCTCAGTACAAAGGCCCTGTGTTGAACCCCAGCACAAACAAACAAAAATCCCCTAGCAAACAAAAAAACCCCACCCAAACCTCCCTCCCCCCAAAAAACCCCACCCAAACCAAAATTCAGCAGGAATTGGCAGCTGTAGGATCCAAAGATCATTTCTTCATGAAAAAGGAGTTTTCAGGAGTGTGGGGCTCAGGTAAGTGGTGGAGCACTGATGCAGCATGTCCAAGGCCCTGGGTTCCACCCTCGTTCTGCAAAAAATGTTTCTAGCACAGTGAATATGTCACTTAACTACTATCGTAACTATTGACTTAAACGTAATTATATCAACATGTCAGCATAATAATTAAAAGCTAAGGAAAAAGATTCCTTCCGAAGGAAGCTGTTGAGGACAAAGTGTTGACAGGTGGTCCTTCTTCCTTTCCGGCAGGCCACCAGGACTCATGCGAGCTGGCGACTGGTGAGCACGTGAGGCGACTTCTACCCCCAGTTCTTGTGAAGCGGAGGTCAGACCCGTGCTGACTGCAGAGGGGACTACGGGTACACGCTAGCTTTCTCAGCGATGCTCGGCGCCCATGAGACCCTAATTTCCTCGGCTCTCATCAGCTCCACTGTGGGCGAGAGGGCGTTTTCAAGGTTCCAGTGTGTCCAGACAGGACCACGAGTAGCCCAGAAAAAGAGCGAGGGAGGTTAGGGAAGTTGAAGACAAGCGGCCTGGGCTTGCTGGAGACAGAGGCGGGAAAAGCAGAAACCAGGGGGTTTGTGCACCCACAGAGGCTGACAGATGCTGGACCCGAAGTTCTGCACCGGGCTAAGGACTGTAACTACGCAGAGGAGGAGCTTGGGACACTTTTCTACCCTAGCAATCCAGCTGGAAGGCCACAGCACAGAATCCACACTTACGCGATTCGGAGGCCCTGCAGCAGAGGCTGGTCCTGCTGTGCCCCAGCTTGGTGTGGAAGGGGATGACAAGAAAAGCTCCCTGGACAAGGCACAGAAAGCAGAGTGGGACAGTGTTGCAAGAAGTTATCACAGCAGGTCTGACTTGGATCCTTAAAATACTTGTTCCAAGCCTGGCTTTTGTCTGACCTCAGGACATTTGGAGGGTTCCTGCTGTTCCCAGTACTGATAGAAGTGGTTCACAGTTAAACTGGTACATAAACAATGTGGATTTGAAGCAAAGATGCCACACTCACATCTTGAATAGAAAGTAATATATGCTTCAAAGTAACAAAGTCCTACTAAATAATTAAACAAAAAAAGCCAGTTTCACAAGGGAATGCATCTGCTCAGTGTTAACACAGGGACTCTAGGTGACGGGACTACAGGTGGTACTTTCCTTCCTTTTGTTTAAAATGTCCTCTGTACTGCCCACATTCTTTTGAAGCCCAGGGGCTTTACAACGAGATACAGCCCAGCCTTAGCCATTTTGGTGGTGTTGTTGTTTTAATTTTGACACGAGTTCTTGCTAAGCTACTAAGTTGTCCAGGCTCAGCTCAGACTTGCAATCCTCCCGCCTCTGTCTCCCACAGTGCTGGGACTAGAGGCGTGTGCCACTCTGTCTGGCCCTCAAAGTGTCGCCTGCAGCGCTCCAGACTCACTTGAAAACAGAGAAACATTATTAAATACTGGGGAATGCAGCAAGGGAGAGAGAACTACCACTCAGCTAAGCCAGAAAGAGACAATTTACAAAATGCTTAAGCACAAGCAAAATCCTGAATTGCAAGGTTGGAATTTGTGTTCTCATCAACACATCCTGTGTGAGCCGTGGAGGATTACCTGGATTTGAGGAGCACCAGGATTACAGAGGAACTTTCCAGAAACCTAGTAGACGTATTTCTGTCCTCCATACTTGAGTAACTAAAATTCATTCACAGGAACTCACTGCAGTCTTGCTGGCCTCAGGCCTCGCACAGACCCTCAAGACCGACATTCTCCGCTCCCAGACTGCTCCGGTGTGGAGGGGAAGGCTTTCTAGGCCATGTGCTCCTTGGCTGGCCGCTCTTGGCTGTTTCTGTGCCACTTAACTCTGAGTGACTATGAGTCACTCTAAGAAAGACTTATTAATAAACTGAAATATGCTCCTGCCTCACAGAGCTGCTTTGTTTCCCTACAAACGTGGGCATCAGTGTATTTCAAAGCATTTCTTAAAAAGTCAATATTCATTATGACCTGAAATTAGATTCAGGTTCATTTTGATGTGTTTATGACTTAAATCTGAAAATATTTTTATCAGTCAGCCAAGTTCATTAAGTTTGAACTGAGCTGGAATTTAAAGGATACCCATTGCCAGTGGCTCGCAGCTCTGTGCCATCACCAAGGACAGAAAGAACCACATTAAGTTCCTACTCCCACCTTGGACTCTCGCAGCCAGATTTGCACATGGCTCGAAACCACAAGCCTCCTGTTTTTCACACTGGCTCTCGTAAACAGGGTGAGCCGTCGGCATCATGCCCTCCACTGAAGGCTCCCAAAGCTCCTGCCTGCGCCCTATGTTCTGCTATCCCGGGCACACACCAACAGCTGGCTGACAGCTCGCCTGCCTCCACGTCCCTGCTGCCAAAGCCTGTCCTCCCCCACAACCCCTGTCAGCTGACTAACTCACACTGAGACAGGCCGTGTCTGCATCTTGACAGGAGCCAAAGCAAGACCCCACTTTATTGCTACTTTATGTTCCTCTGTCTGATTCCAGTTATATATACTTTTTCAGTGCTGGGAATGGAACCCACAGCCCTGTGTGTGCTACGTAAGCACTGGATTATACCCCCAACCCTTGTCATTTTTGTTTGCTTGTTTGAGTCAGGGTCTTACTGTGTAGTCCAGCTGGCTTTGTAGGCTGGACTCAAATCTACTGTACTCCTCTCCACCCAGCCTCCCAGTGCTGGGACTACAGGCGCACACATTAGAAAAACCAATCAACCAACCAACCGACCGAACCAGGGTCTTGCTGTGTGATCTAGGATGGTTCTGAACTCGCTAGGAGCCCAGGCTGGCCTCAAACTCAAAGCAACCCTCCTGCCTCAGCCTCTTGAGTGCTGGGATTACAGTCATGACCACCACACCCAGCTTTTTTAGGTAGTGCTAGGGTCTTGTTAGTAATAGACAGGCACTCTGAGCTACACCTCAGCATTCCCACCCCCTCCACACCAGGTCATCTTTTAAACACAACAGGTAAACTAACAAACTGGTGGCCTCTGAGCTCTTACAGGAGACCATTTCCCCCGATTACCTCATCCCACGGCGTTCTCTCCTCTCACAGAACCAGCTTAATCTCTAAGCAAACAGGGCTAGGGGTCCACACCAAATCCAGGCATGATTGGATCAAAGAGTGAACTGCAGAACTTAATCACCCTTCTCAGGAAGGGACAGGCAGCTTCTCATATTGTGTTGTGAACATCGGCTTCCTAAGGAATAGCTTCTCTGACGGGTGGAAAACCCAGAGACGGGCCGCAGCCACGCAAAACTAAGACACAGAAACATCTACTCATTTTCTTTGGGCCAGACATACAAAACTAAACATCAAGCTAGGTGTAGGAGGTATGGTGTCTGTGATCCAGCTCTGGGAGGCTAAGGCAAGAGGGGCCTAAGTTTGAGTTCAGTCTGGGGAAATTAGACTCTTTCTTAAAATAATATATAAAATGAGGTGATACAGTTCAGTACAAAGGCCATGGGTTCAAGTCTCAGTACTACTGAAAAAAAAAAATCAGAAAACCCCATGTACACAGAAAAACTAAGTCCCAGTGCTAAAACTGAAAGAAACTTGTCTCACCCTCCACAATCTCCAAATTTTCAAGTTGTTCTTCAAAAGCAAAAAACAAAACAAACAACCCCCCACCCCAAGCCACTTCCTTCCCTGGGACTGCAGCCACAGCCTGTATGTTGGTGGGGAAGGATCCTACCCAGGCGCTCAGAGGGCCTAGGTAAGATAACCCAGCCGTGATGCTGTAGAACTCTCTAATTAAACCTGCCAACTTGGGAGACTACTAACTCCTGTGAAATTAACAAAGCAGATTCCTACGCCCCTCAGAATCACTCCCTGGGTATTGGAAATCCACACCATGAAAATGCTCCTCAGAGTCAGGTACAGTGGTGCATGCCTGTAAACCCAGCACTTGGAGGACGAGGCTGAGACAGTAAGATTCCAAGTTGAAGGCCAACCTAGGCAGCTTGGCAAGATCCTGTTTGAAAATACAAAGGGCTGGGGTGATAGCTCGATGTGAAAGCCTCGGATTCAATCCTCAGGACTGCAGATGTGTGAACCACAGACAGAGGATACAATTACAGGAGTGTTACAGACAGGCTCCTTTATGGGAAGATCTCTCTATACACTGTTATCTCCCTTGAAGGTAGATACTTCCACGCCCCACCCCCATCCATGTTGGTGATAACTTTTTAAATAGTCTTGACAAACCAATTTATCACTTGCTGTCTTTGCACACAGACTTTAGATAGTATTTCTCAGAATGTGAAGACTATCCTGTACTTTAGGCTACATGATTTACGTGGCACTTTCCAGTACAGTGTAGGATAGTTACTGCAGTGGAGGACGTTTATCCTTCCTTGGTCTTTAACTCTTTTAAGGGTCTTGCTGTGTAGGGTTGGGTTTAAGTTTTCGTGGTACTGAGGACTGAACCAGGCCTTGCACTGAGCTGCCTCCCAGTCTTTCATTTGCTCGGCAGCACTGAGGACCCAGCCTAGGCTATTCCCCTGGAGTTATGTCCTCAACCCATATTTTAGTTTTGAGATGGGATCTCAGGCAGTGGCCGGGGGCCAAACTTCAAATAGTGATCTTCTTGCCTCAGCCTCCCAGTGTGCGGGGATTACAGGTCTGAACTACTAGGCACAGCCAAGTTTTCTGATTTTGAGACAGGGCCTCACCAAGTTGCTAAATTGCCTCCGCTGCTAGACAAGAGTGCTAGGAGGCTGTGCCAGCAGGCCTGGTCCTGCTGTGCATTTCCAGGCCAGCCCTGCACTCAGTATGCAGGCCAGGCTAGTCCTGAACTCCCATCCACCTGCTTCAGGACCCCAAGGGTTACGATTTCAGGTTCATGGCACCAGAATTGCCCAGCATCTTTTAAATACCAGTGTCAGTCACCAGTTTTTGTGATAATCAAAACATAACCCTCCCACTCCAAAGTGCTCCTTGAATGCCACTTCAACTCCTGACTGAGAACCTGTAAGCTGGAACCACATTCCAGGCCTCTTTCCTGACTACTGCTTACAATAAGGTCTGCTTCTAAAGAATAAGGGTCTAACAGAAAAGCTTTATACTTCTTGTGATGCTGGAAATTTAACCCCGGATCTCACACACACTGGGAAAGAAAGTACTTCACCCATCAACAACACCACTTCAGCCTATTTTGCATTTCTTGTATCTCCATGTCCCCAGGGTGTGTGCTCTGGACCGTTTCCAGCTTGGCTGGGACCTGCTTGGCTTAGGACCTTTGTGGTACTGATCTTAACTCAGGATGCTTACATCAGAAGAGGAAGAAAGTGACTTTCAGCTTTCCCTACACGTCTCCAGTAATAAATAAACCTTAGAAATAAAGTTAAAAGTTGGTTTAGTTATTACAGAATAGAAACCATCATAACTCTGATCTTATATTTTAAAGATGCTTTCCATTACCTTTTTTTCTTTGAGATCAGGTCTCACTCTGTAGCCCCGGCTGGTCCTGAACTCACTATGTAGCCCAGGCTGGCCTTATATGCACAGCAATCCTCCTGCCTCAGCCTCCTGAGTGCTGGGACTACATGGGTGCGCCACCACGCCCAGCTTATGTGGTGCTGGCGAACTGAACTCAGGGCCTTGGGCTTGCGAGGCAACTGCTTTTAACTGTTGTGCCATTCCTCCAGCCCCTTCATTACATTTCTATTGGAAGAAAATGTTACTATTAAAAAGAGAAAAAAAAACTTTGACGAACATTTTTTATTGAATAGTTTTATTCTATCTTAGAATAAAAACCTTGCTTCAATATTGGAAGATGTACTGCAGGTACGCCATGCAGCTGGTTATGACCAGGACAACAAATGTCCCTGCCAGTAATGCAGAGGGCTCAAAAAATGCATGAACTCACACTTTCAGAGCACATGAAACTTGTATTGACACTTTTTCTTCCTGACACCAGCCTGAACACCTTAGCCTACTCAGGTATTGCCATAGCACTTGCTTTGATGCTCAGAATGTCTCAGAAATGTGTCTGATGTCATGATTTGTGGTTCTTCCAAAAGATTTTGTTGTTAACACACAAGTCAACAGCTAAACAGTAACTTGGCTGCAAATACCGGATCTTAATAATGAAACTAAATTACAAAACGTTTTCTTGTAGAGCTATACAAAAGATATAAAATTAAAAGTACCAACCATTTTTAAATACTCCAATTTTTATACAGTGCAGTTTTCTTCATCTTGATTACTACTGAATATTTTAAGGAGAAAGTTAACAAAAATCAAAATCAAAATATTCAAATCTTTGGGTATCATTATTCCACGGCGTTCTTAAAAACACAAAAATGGCCAGATTCCCCTCCCCCACTATAGCCTGAAGTATCAAAAAAGCAACGAACTTTATACTGAATTACTTGTGGGTGACAAGCCCAAGAACCAGTGTCAACAATGTGTTAGAGGTTGTCAAAGTGACTGTGACCCTCTGAATCTTTCTGAACTACAATGGAATGAACTGTTATCACAGCAAAAAATTCCAGGCACAGTAGGAAGAACAGGTTAACTGACATCTAGTTTTAATGTCTTAAAAAAGAAGGGAGAATTACTTACTTGAAAATACAGCTAACTGCATTTTTATCTATGATTTTTTTCATTCATATACTAAAAATATTATCTGAACAAATCCTGTAATACTCCATTCTCTACAAAATGAAGTTCTTACATTGAGCATGAATAACTTATTCTTTTTAGGTAACGAACGAATGTATCAAATCTTCATTTATGTTCAAAACATTAAAAACAAATAAAAAAATCGTAAGACTGAAAAGCTAGGAAAAATGACACCCCAGTAACTCTGCTCCTCATCACATCAATTTTTGCAAGGACACAGTACGTCTGCTGACTTTAAAATGTTTATTCTTTAAAAAATTAGTTGCTTTTTATACAGCTATACAAAGTTCTTAATGTTTCTTTGGCAATGGAATATAATGGAATTTTACAACTATATAAAAAAGTTACCTTTGCCTAAGAAACAGTATTTACTGTGTGTACATAGTTGACTGACAAAATTTTCTACCATCCAGCACCCTAATTAACTGATGAAATAGGCTACCCCATATTACAGGATTTCTAAAAAGAAAAGAAGGAAGAAAGTGAGAGAAAGGTAAAGACACACACACACACATACACACACACACAACCTTCTGTGGCTCAAAACACAGTATCACGGCCCTATCTGCAGGCAACTTGCAGTAATTGCCAAATACAATTTAGTGATAAGAAAAATCTTTTCAGTGGTGAAAAAATACTTATAAGTCCCATTGAAGTACTGCTTTAGGTTAACTATACATAAGAAATCACTTAACCTTCTGCTATTCCAAATATATTTAATGCTCATTTTTAAAGATGAGCCTTCTTCCCCCCCAAAAGTAACTGTATCTTTGAAATTAAGCAGAAAAATAAACAAACAAAACCCAGTGCTGGTGACAAATATACAGCAAATTCACTTCTTCATTCTTCACAAAGACTTGAAACCAATTTTCAGGACCATGAAGAGCTAGAGAAATTCACCCATTTTCAAAAACTTGTTTGAAGACTATGCAGCAACTTTGTTGTCTTTCTAAAAAGGAAAAAAGACATTAGCCCATGTTCCAAATTTTTCGGTTTATTAATAAGCCTTTCTTTTAAGTTTACTTTAAGTTACCCTTAAATATACCTCTTGTTCTATGAAAAAATCTGTTTAAATGATTTCTAAGAAATACTTTTATAATATATATCTAGCAGTAAGTAGCTCACTGTTTGGTTGGTGCACTTTCCACTCAGCAGAGGACAAAGCAGTGGTGCTGTGGGCGGGGCGTGGCAAGAAGGCCACCATAAGATAAAGGTGTGCCCTAGTACTTTTGGTTGCTCCAATAATTAAAAAAAAAAAGAAAACAGTTATGTAGCTTAAATTTTCAACTTAGTAGTCAAACCCACCAAATACGGCTGAAAGCACTCTTTTCAAACAAACATCCTGTGGTGGTGTGGGACTGCAGTGTACCCCCCAAAGCCTCATTTACCTATGGATTCTGTGTAGTGCTGGGAGGTGGGGCCTGGCTGGAAGGAGCAGATGCTGGGGTTTGACCTGGAGGGGCATGTGATGGGTTCTCCCCTTCCTCTCTCTGACTTGGCACTGATCTGCCATGCTGTGAGTAGCTCTCTCTTCCAGGTTCTGGCCTCGGCCCTGCCATGTGATTCCATTATTTTCCAACTGCCCACCTGTGAATGGACAGTGACCTTTGAAAACTCTGAGCTAAAAATCAATCTTTTCTCCCTGAAGTTGCAGATGTTGGACATTGAGTCACAGTACAAAAAACAGTAATTAAGATAGAAATTGGTACCAGAGAAATGGGATCACTGCTATGACTTTACCTGATGAGTGGTTTGGAAGCTTTTGGAACCAGTTTGAGGGAGGAGTTTGGAAAGGTATGAGGATGCTGGCTAGAGAAGCCTTGGAATGCTCTGAGCCTAGCTTCATGGGAGATTCTGCTTGGAACTCAGACAGAATGCTGACAGAAATGTGGCCTGCAAGGGTTGGCTCATGGGATGGGAAGGAGGACGGTATCAGCAACTGATCGAAAGACCACGTGTGCTATGTTCTGGCAGAAAGTGTGTTGGCGTTTTGACCTCGTTTGAAGACTTTGCTAACTTTTTATACAAAGAAAAAAAAAAAAAAAACAAACGAAAAACAATCCCCCCAAAGCAAACAAAAACAAAACAAAACAAAACAAACCCCAAGACTTTGCTGGAAACTGAGGTTAAGGGTGGTGGGCTACTTAATCTGGCAGATGAAATCTCAAGACAACCCAGTGGTGACACTGTCACCTCACCTGGCTGTTTGTGGTTTTCAGCCAACTTTATGAGGAAGGCCTTGGAGGCCAGCCAGTGTGCCCCCTGGGAGGGCAGTGTGTGAAGTCAAAGGAGAAGCCTAAGGTCCAACAGACTGAGAAAAGTTGGAGAAGCAAGGAGTACAGACTGGGGAAGGCTGTAGGCTGTGGGCAGGGCCAACTCAATGGAGACAAGATGGAGGTTACAGTCCTGGCAATGCTGCAGGGACGCAGACTCTGAAGACCTGTGGAGTGGTACGGGAGCTGCGTTATTCAACCCTTACCTTGCTGGGTTTAGAAACCGTTTTGGTCCATTGGCCTCTTATCCTCCTATTCTTCTCTTCTGACATGGGGATGTTTACCCTGTGCCTTTGTTAGATGTGCTTACTTAGCTCTTTGGCTTCCACAGGGGCTCACAACTGAGAGTTTGCACTGAATCTCAGAGGAGACTCTGGACATTTTAGCACTTCTAAAACTGTTAAGACTTTGACAACTCTTAGAAAAGAACTAAGGAGATGGAGATGAATCTTTTGGGGCCCAGAGGCAGTGGTCTGGGTATAGAGTGTCCCCCAAAGGCCTCATGTACTTATAGATACTGTGCACTGTTGGGAGATGGGGCCTTGCTGGAAGGGACAGATGCTTGAAGTTCGACCCGGAGGATCGTGTGGTAGTTTCACCCCTCCTTTCTCTGACTTGGCTCTGTTTTCTCATGCCATGAGGTACTCTGTCTCTGGCTCAGGCCCTGGCCCTACCATGTGGTTCTACCATTTTCTAGCCACCCACTTGTGATCGGACTGTGACCTTCTAAAACTGTAAAACTACAAGAATTCTTTCCTCCCTAATATATATGTTGGGTATTCTGTCACAGAAAAAAAAAAAAAGACACTTTCTAAAAATCCCCATGCTTGACATCTTTACTGAGCAATAAAATACTCAGAAAGTAAAATGTTTTCAAAATTTCTTTTTCTTTCTTTTTTTGAGACAGGGTCTCTCTGTAGCCAAGCTGGTCTTGAATACACAGTATTCCTTGTGCCTGAGCCTTCTGAGCGCTGGTGTTACAGCTGTGTGTCACCATGTCCAGTTTATGTGGTGCTGGGGAAATGAACTCACGGCCTCGCACTAGCTAGGCAAGCACTCTACCTGCTGAACTCTGCTCCTAAAGCCATGTTTCTAAAATTTCATGCTAGGAGAAAAAAAATGATCTAGAAATCTATTTCATTCATTCATTTTTGCAGTGTTGGGGTGGAATTCAAGGGCTTTGTATTATGCTATATCCCAGGCCTACTTTTTGGTTTTGGTTTGAGGCAGCATCTTGCTAAGTTAAGCTGCCCAGACTACAATGGAACTTGCAATTCTGACAAACTCCCTCTGTATTGGGATTACAACCCTGAACCATCAGGCCTGGCTGGAAGAATTTTTTAATTTTTAAATCTAGCTCTTAAAATAGAAATAAATTTCTGAGGGCCAGAGGAATGGCACAGTGGTTAAAGCACCTGTCTTGCATGCACAAGGCCATGTGTTAGATTCCCCAGCAGCACATAAAGCTGGGTGTGGTGGTGCATATCTGTAATCCTGGCACTTGGAAGGCTGAGGAAGGAAGACTACCATGAGTCCAAGGCCAGCCTGGGTTACACATTGAGTTCAGGTCCAGCCTAGGCTACAGAGTGAGATTTTGTCTCCTAAATAAATAAAATAAATTCTGGAAAATATAAGTAATGCAAAAGAATTAATTAATAAAATTCTGAGGGGCTGGAGGAATTGCTTAAAGGTAAGAGTGCTTGTCTAGCTACTGCAAGGCCCTGGGTTTGATTCCCAAGCACCATATAAAGAGGGCGTGGTGAGGACCAGCCTGGACTACAAGAATGAAACCCTGTCTCAAAAACCAAATCAAACCAAACCAACAAACAAAAACATAGGAAAAAAATTCTCAAAAAGAGAAATGACTTGAAAATTAAAAAAAAAAAATGTAACTAGTGAGAAGGAATGAAACCTGAGGCACTTTCCAGTGAGACTGATCATAATTTAAAGGCTTACATACAGCCTGAGAAACAGAAGCTTCTGTTCCATTCCATATGCTGCGGCATACAGCCTGCCCTCCAAATCCTCAGGCTCCTCATCTGTGGACCTAACCAACCAAGGAGAGAAAGTGTGGGAGGGGCTGCACCCGAATGGAAACTCAGACATTTTCCATGTACCTATTCCCTAAACTATACAGCTTAACAACTATTTACATGGTATTAGATATTTACATAAGTAATCTAGAGATGATTTAAAATCTATTAGATGGGACTGGGAATATAGCTCAGTTGTACAGTGTATAGTTAGTGTGTGAGAGGCCCTGAGTTTAATCCACAGCACCCAAAAATAAAGCAAATGCTTGACAGGATGTGTGTGGATTATCTGCAATACTATGCTATACTCTGATATGGTATATCCATGGATGTTGATATTTACGGTGGTTCTGGAACAATCCTCATGGACACTGAGGGAAAGCTGGACTTGATTTTGAATGTTGATTCTCTCCAGCTGTCAAGTATTTTCCTAGGTGAAAGGAACTGTCTCTTTCTAGTAGTCGGAATTCATATATAATCTCATAAGTTCATCATGGTATAAACCGGTACAGAGAAAAATGAACTAAAGGTGGTCACCGTTCTCCCCCCCAAAGTCAACCCTCATATCTCCTCCCACTTTTTATTTTTTATTTTATTTTTTTACCTTTCAGAAAGTGGTACGACCAATCCAGACCTTTTAGGGTACAAAAGCTGTGGTTTTCTGAAAGGTAAAAAAAAGGAGGGAGGAGAAAGAGAAAGTGGGAGAAAAAGAGGAACATAGAAGAGAGAAAAGAGAAGGGAGAGAGGGTGAGGGAGAGAGAGTGTCATGCGGAGTCATTTCAGGTACCTCCTTGTCTATGGACCCTCTCTGAAAACCAGACTCACACGCAGAACCTCTCCCATCATGGTGGCTTAGCCTTCCTGGTAGTAGCACACAACAGAAGCTAGCTATTATCTCAATCCTGATACCCACCCCCAACTCCGAAACAGGAAGGAAAAGAAAAAAAAGCACCACAGGATGAAAAGTTTATGTTTAAAACATTATCCTCAGCAGGGCCCAGCGCTACATGCCTGTAATCCCCACACTTTGGGAGGCTGAGGCAAGAAGATCACCAAGTTTAAGTCCAGCCTGGGCAACTTATCAGGACTCTGTATCAATATCAAAAATAAAATGAACTGGGGAATGCAGCTTAGCTCATGTGAAGGCTGTGGGCTCAAAAGGTGGGGGAGGGGTTGGGGTGGGAGGGAGGAAGAAAGAAGAAGAAAATCATTAAAGAAAAAATGAGGGTGAAAGTCAAGGTAGTTAAGTATTGGCATTTTTACTTTGTTCCTCGATCAACTAATCTCTCAGGGTCTAATTACCCAATGGGGCAGAGTAGGAGAGAGGTTCTAGGTTGGTCTTTTAAGTGTTCAAAAATCTATAATCCTATCTTTACTTATGCTTTCATTTTAGACAATCAAATTCACTTATGCTTATCCCCAAACCGCACAAACAATAAAGTCAACCAATTTCATGAAGGCTTTCTCCCCTGAAGTTGGGAATTGAACCCAGGGACTTTGCACTGAGCGTCACCCATTCCCAGTCCCAGTCCCAGTTAAGATTCTGAGATGGGGTCTCACTGAGTTGCTAGTTTGTGCAGGCTGGGCTTGAATTTGTGCCTCAGCCTCTCAGAGAGATGGGATTAGAGGCCTGTGCCACCAGGCCCAACCATGAAGGCTGTTTAGCAGGTATTAACATCCATCTCTGGGATGAAGTACTAGACGATACTTCAGAACTGAGTTTATTCCCTTTTATGCAGCATGGTCACTATTTCCAACTTCTATAGGTGCCAAACGCTGTAATTTAGAAAGATCTAGATTGCGGAGGTCAGGACTCTAGTGCTGAACGGAATGGATTTTCAACTCTGAAATGGACAATCAAGGGCTAGCCACCTGATTTTCATTTTGAGACAGGGCACCTTACTGTTATCCAGGCTGGCCTCAACTTTGAGACTGTCCTGTCTCAGGCTCCAGAGCAGCTGCGATTACAGATGTACCACTAAACCCAACTTAAGTAGTGTATTTCTAATCAACACAATAAGCAATTACTTCAAGCCCACCATGGTTCCACGAAGAGATAGCTGTTAAGTGGAAAACACAATCTCTTACTTCAGGGAGCTTCTGTCTAGCTGGAGATCCTGAACAAAATGAAATATATGAAGTGTATTTAAAATGCATGAGAATGAAAGCAAAACCGGCGGAAATGGGAAAAGAGGGGACACACTGAGGGAAAAAACAGAACTTTCCAGAGACAGAGCAAGCCTTGGGCAAGACTCTGAACGGTAGTGAAAAGGGGTGCCCGACTTTTCAGTATACTTGTATTCTCATTGGAGAATACAATTGGAGGTGCATCTGTTATCACCAATGCCTACCCCTAGTACCTGAAGAATATGAAGAATTTTGTATCGCTGGTAAATGTATTGAGGATACAGTGGGAATCAACCTTTGCTTATAAAAAGTCCTGTGAATTAGGTTGCTTGAGTCCGACAGATTCAAGGGTTATGTGAAATCGGCTAGATATATCAAGTGCTTTTCTTACACAACGGGAAAAGCAACAGTGCACTGCAGGAGTCCAGCCTTCTAACCACCGGGATAATGACACAGGGTCCTTTGAATCTTCCCTGAAGAACTTAAGCAGAGGATGCACTATCAGATGGTGGGCATGGTGCATGCCTGCAATTCCAGCACTCTGAGAGGCTGAGACAGGAGGATCTCAAGTTTGAGCCTACCATGGGCAACTCAGCAAGGTTTTATCTGAATGTTTAAAAAGGACTAGGATGCAGCTCAGTGTAATAAAGTCCATGGGAAAAAAGGTTCATGCAGTAACCTCTATAAATGCACCTAAATTCTGCAACATACATAAAAGTTTTCACTAAAGGCTCAAAATGACTATCAAATATGACATGGCTATAAAAATTTACAAATTAATAAGCACATGTAGCAAGCACACAGTGGTAATCAATGAAGATTTGTGATCAATGTTCAGAGGCAGATACAATAATCCAGTCATACATAAAAATATTAGTAGCTGCTTTTACAAATATCTGAAAAATTATCATAGGTAGAGTATATATATTCTATGTATTTACAAGGATATATTGTAACCAAAAGGCTGACGATGAAGGGAAAAAAGATTTCCATTCAAATTGTGTGTATCAACAATTAAAAGTGCTTTTGGAGTGAGGTGGAGGCAGGCCCTAGGGGAGGGACTCTGCTTTATTAAGAAGTCCTACAGAAGAGGTTGTGGTCAGGAGGTCGGGCTTCTGTGCAACCAGCTTTCCACCAATGTCAAAGCTGGCAGTCCGGATGGCTGAGGAACTTAAATGAGATTATACTAGTAACAATTACTCAAAATTCATTTGTGCCCAAGTCTAATTTAAACATTAAACATTATATTGGCTGGAGGAATGGCTCAGCAGTTAAAGCACTTACTCAGCAAGTACTAAGTCAAGTTCTAAGTATCCCAAGTTTGATTTCCCAGCACCACATAAGCTGGGCGTGGTGATGCACACCTATAATCCCAGCATTCAGGAGGCTGAGACAGGAGGCCTGCTGTGAGTCCAAGGGCAGCCTGGGCTCCATAATGAGCTGAGGACTGGCCTGGGCTATAGAGCGAAACCCTGTCTCAACCAACCAACCAACCAACCAACCAACCAACCTTTTTTTCCTCAAACTAAGCTCACTCAAATGGGGTCTTCCAACAGGAAATGTCCTATGTTCTTCGCCAAATAGCTGATGTAAATGAAGTGGGCTAAAGAGACAGGATATGTGAAGGCCTATCAGTGGGACATCCTTGTGGTCAGAGCAGCATCTCAAAGGAATGAATGTGGCGATGCGCACATGAGCCGCGATCGTGGATACCTCTACCACTTGGGACAGTACTGCAAGCAGCACAGACCCTGGGCGGAGGCAAGCCGAAGAGCGGGAAGATAAAGCCAGTCTGAGGGTGGCTGATAAGAGGCACAAAGCAGGTGAAGAGGGAGAAGTGCAGGGCATAAGCAAACAAGGTCCAAGGTGGAAAACGGCACAGAAACTGAGTGGGTGTGCTCACAACAGGGGAGGGAAGGCGAGGGCAGTGGTATGTGCCTGCAATCCCAACACTTGGGATGTAAGTTCAAGGCCATCCTGGGCTACAAAGTGAGCTGGAGACCAGGCTGGACTACGCAGTGCCCTGTCTCAAACCCCTCCCTCCAAAAGTGCTTGAGCAAATAAACACATGTGAGTGAATGAGTAAACAGGAGCATGAACGCTCACAAGAAAAGCAAGCTGAGTATCACAGGCAGAAGAAATGTATAGAAAGTCCCTAAGACAGAAACAAGCTTAGCAATAAGCAAGAATGACAGAGCACCCACCTGCAGCACGGGGACTGGGAGGTCCCTAGCAACAAGGATGAGAAGGTGTTGGTGGTGGCAGTACTGGAGACGGAACCCAGGGCCTTCACACTAAGCTATGCCCCCAGTTCAGTTTTTAGTTTTTATTTTGAGAAAGGGTTTTACTAAGTCTCTAAATTTCCCAGGCTGGGCTCGAACTTGTGATCCTCCTGCCTCAGTCTGCCACAGCGCTGGATTACAGGCCTGTGCCACCGCGCATGGCTTATGGTCTGAAGTTAGGGAGTGATCATCACTGTCAAACATCACAAAGGGGTTAAAGATAATCTACTGAACTCAGTATTAATGAGGTCACTGGCAAAATCAAAAAAATAGTGACAAGGAGGAGCTACTCTGTACCTTGTTAAGACAGATGCATTGAGATGGGATGGCGATTTTGCAAGTCAGAAATCCTGTAACTGCACCAGACCACTGAAACTAATGACTTGAGGTTAATAATTATCAAGTCTTGGCTGTCATGGCACAATTTCAAAAGCATTAAGATAACAGACTGGGTGCAAAAGCCACTACTACTGATCTCCTTCCAGAAGGATTCCCAACAGCAGCTTAACCCAAGGCCTGTGCATTGTGTTACAATCCAACTGTTTTTATTTTGAGCCAGGATCTTACTAAGTCTCTAAGTTGCCCAACTGGGCTTGAACTTGCGATCCTCCTGCATCAGCCTCCCACGATGCTAGGATTAGAGGCCTGTGCCACCATACCAGCTCAGTAGGTTTTTCTGTTTCCAGCTATCCTCTGCTACCACAATTGATCTCTTTATAGAAAATTTTGATCTTTATTCTTTTTGTTTTTTCCTACAATCAATAAACAGTACAACTGACTATGACTATGCTAGTTACTGTGCCATCTTAGTACACAGATATGTTTTAACAGATAAATTACAGGCAGCCCACTCTAGAGAGCCACAGACTTTTCTCAAAGCAGTTACTAAATGCCAAGATACCACGACAATTCCAAGACCATGGTAAACAGAAAAGAGAAAGCAGTATGCTTTTTTTTTCCCCTCATAAAACTAAATAAAGACCACTAACTAAGGAATCAGCCTACTAAGTTCAATACATAGGAGCAATCCTTACTAGTTTTGTGTTTTGGCAAGTTATTTATTTATTTTTGAGGCAGGGTCTTGCTCCATTTTTCCGGTTGGTCCTGAACTCACTGTGGAGCCCAGAATGGCCTTGAATTCATGACAATCCTCCTGCTTCAATCTCCCAAGTACTGGAATACAGGCATGCACCACTGCACCTGGCTTACGTGGTGCTGGAGAACTGAACCAAGGGTCTTGTGCTTTTTAGGCAAGGACTTTAACCTCTAACCTATTCCTCTAGCCCCTAGCGAATTATTTAGTATCTCTATCCTTGTTTCCTCATGTGTAAACTGAGGATAACAGAACTTATCTCAGAGTTGATGTAAGATTTAAATAAGTTAATATGTAAAAAATATTTAGCTAGGCCTACTGGTACAGCAGGCCTGTAACCCCAAATCTCTGGGAGGCTAAGGAATGAGGATCGTAGTTTGAGCCCAACCTGGGAAACAAAAGTAGCAAGTCCTTGTCTAAAAATCAAAAATAAAATTGCGCTGGGAATCTAGATCAGCATGAAGGCCCTGGGCTCCATTTCTAGTACCAGCACCAGAGACCACCACCTCACTAAATACAACATACATGTTAGCTACCATTCAATGTAAAAGCTTAAGTTGGGTGGGGAGATGCAAATCTGTAACCTTAGCATTCTGGGAGACAAAGGCAGGAAGATTCCAAGTTTAAGCCCATCCTGAGGAACCTAAGAGACTTAGTGAGACTCTTTTTTAAAATTAAAAGTAAAACTCTGTGTGAAGGCCCTGAGTTCAATCCCCAGTATCAAAAAGAAAGGTGAAAAAAGAAAGTAAAGGCTTGCTTTGCCTCCCAGGAGTGTGTGCTTCCTAGATTCTTATGTGATGAAGTGTAAAAAATTTTGTAATATGAAATAAGTGATACTATGCAATCTGTTTTTGGTATAAGTCTTTACTGACCACTGCTGTGCCTCCCATAAAAAAATAAAACTAATTCAGTTTTTAATAGATTTACCATGTCTCTAAAACAAAAAAGAAAAAAGTTCCATTTCTAGCTGAGTGCACTGGCATACACTTGTAATTCAAGTTATTCAGGAGACTGAGTAGCAGGAGGAATGCAAGTTCATAGGCCATCATAGTCAACTTAGCCAGACCTCAAGATAAAATTAGAAAGCAGGATGGCTTGCCTCTAATCCCAATACTCTGGAAGGCTGAGACAGGAAGATCACAAGTTCAAGTCTAGCCTGAGCAATTTAGAAACGTAGTAAGATTCTGCCTCAAAACAGGAAATAAAAAAATGGACTGGGAATATAGCTTCAATGTCCCAGGTTCAAGCCTCCCATAAATAAATAGATACAAAGACAGGTAGATTAAATTTAAAAAGGGCCAGGGAAGTAGCTTAGTGTAAAGGCCTTAGGTTTAATCCCCAGCACTGGAAAATAAAACAGCAACAATAAAAACCGTATCTCTCTCTCTTACTTCCTTAAGCTGAAAATACAGTTAAATTTTTTCTCAAACTTGTTGTCCAAGAATTTGCTATCCTTAAAATTATGTAAACATTGTAATTAGGTATATTCTCCACTGAAAAGTCATATTAAAAGTTATTCTAAGGCTCTCAAAAAATTCACCCAGGAACTGGGAGCATACCTGAGTGGTTAGAGTACTTCCCTACCAATCGTAAGGCCCTGAGTTCAATTCCCCAGCACCACATATGCTAGGGATGGTGGTGCACACCTGTAATCCCAGCATTTGGGAGGCCGAGGCAGAAGGACTGCTGTGAGTTCAATGCCAGCCTGGGCTACATAGTGAGTTTAGAAACAGCTTGGACTACACAGCAAGAGCCTACTGCAATAACAAAACAAAACAAAACAAAACAAAACAAAAACCCAAAAAACACAAACAGAAACAAAAGAACTCACCCAAAGTAAGAACATTCTGAGTTTCATAAACCCGAATGCCAAAGCAATGGTAAGACTTACCCTATATTCAAAATCTGCAAACTCCCTGCCTCCACGACCTCCTCTGAATCCACCACGAAACCCCCGAGGGGCAGTGAAGGTCCCACCTCGGCCACCACCTCGCCCTCTGCCACCACGGAAACCAAGACCTCCTCTGCCTCTGTACCCTCCACGGCCACGATTTGGACGAAGTGGGATTCCAAACGTTTCGGCATTTAATCTTCTTTCTTCAGCCCAGGTTGGTCTTCGTTCTCTATTATAAAAATAAACAAGCATATCAAGTTGAAAAGAATGTTTCTTCGTAAATATATGTAGCACTAAGCTCCAAAATAAAGTATATTCTTAGAGTTCAGCTAAAAGTGAGAATCCTAGCTACTTTGGTGGCTGAGGCAGATAGATTGCAGGTTCAAGTTCAGTTTGGGCAATATAGTGAGACTCTTGTCTCAGATGACTATAAAAAGGCTGGGGATATAGCTCAGTGCTGTCTGGACTCAATCCCCAGTACTCCAAGGAGAAAAAGAAAGCCATAAAGCACCTGATTTCCATCATCACAACTGTCTAGGGCATACAAATTCATTATGTTCCTATAGCACGGTCTGTTATACTTCGTATAAAACATGACTAATCCTGCAAATACAGGTTACTAAAACAAAAAAAAAAAAAACCACTATATAAAAACCCTAAAACAACAGTAACTACAACTGACTTCACTAATTTCTAGGGAAGAGAAGGCCAAGACAGGCAGGAAAACCCTGTCTTAGAGCAGCTGGGAGGTGGGGGAGCACGCATGGGTCCCTGAGCCTCAAATGCTCCTGGCCAATCTCAGGATCTGATTGTCAATGAAGCAAACAAATGTCTAAAATTTTTGCTGTGGTCACCTAGACTAGGTAATTGCACTCAGAATCATCTTCCCCTCAGACATATTCTTAAACCAATGTGAATAACTGCCACGAGGTGGCACCAAACTGTAGTCAGGACAAAGACAATGTAACCAAGCAGTACAACTTCTCGAACTTTGGTTATGCCGTCTTTTTACCTCAGGATAAATTGACAGTTTTCTGAACTTGTATTTGGTAAATTATGGCAGAAATTTATTGTATCAGTAAACTTCAAAGGACTATCCCTTATGGCCCTGGCTGCATTTGAACTACAGTACAGAGACACCAAGAAAAAAGTATTAATTAGATATTACATGAATACTTCTGCTTTTATTACTAATATCCAAATGTGATTGAATCCCTGGACAAACCACACAGTTATTTCATTTTTCTTTTATTGGTGGTGGTGGTGGTGGTGACTGAACCCGAGGATTTTATTCTGAGCCATGCTCAGGCCCAAGACAGAGCTTGGCTTAATCTTTCAGGCTGAGTTTGAATCTGTGATTTTCTTGCCCCATCAACCCAGAGTGCTGAGATTATGGGCAAGTGACACCAAACTTAGCATAGTTACTTTTCTTTTAAAGGAATACAGTTTAAGACTCTAGTAGTATATATTATGTTTTATTAGTAAAATAACACATTAAAAAACAAAGTGTGGTCATGAGATACCTTAATTTATTATCTATACAGATATGAATATTTTTGTAGTCCTGGGGATTGAGCCCAAGACCTTCAATACTGAGCTATACTCCAGCTCCCCCAGCCAATTTTTATTTTCATTTTTGAAATAAGGTATTGCTAAGTAGCTTAAAGTAACCCAGGCTGGGCTTGAACCTGTGAACCTTTGTGCCTCAGACTTCCAGTGATGAGATTACAGGCCTGGCTAGATATTTTAAAATATTCACTCACCTGTAAGTTTGTATAAAATCACTTTTTAATTTTTTATTTCCTTTTCCCCACTATTTTTATTAATATACAAATGTAATACATAGTATTTACAATGAATTTGGGTGTTTCGTACACATATGTATCATATCGACTTTACAATCCCTTCCCATTTTCACCCTCCCACCCCCTCCCTCTTTCCCCGACTCTGGTTATCACTTCATGTGGTTCCAAAGAATGTCTGTGTTCTGGGTTTTCCAAGTCAGAGAAGCCATACATATTAATCTTCCACACCTAAGTCATTTCACTTAAGTCACCACTCTAACTGTGCTAAAATCACTTTTTTATCTCCTAAAAGTATAAGAATAGTTAAGAAGACCTTACCTATTATCATCACAAGAAATATTATCAAAGAAGGATTTAGTTTTGTCATAATAGCAATTCGGTCCAAGTGGGTCTTCTTCATCAGCATTTCCTTCGCTGTTCTGGGTGTCAACTCCCGAGTCTCCTTTATCTTCACCATTTACAGGCTTTTCTTGTTTCTCGAGTTTATCTTCTAATGAAAAACAAGTACATTTCATGAGAGTCAAGATTGACACTAAATAAAATTAAACAAGCAATCTCAAAAACATCCTTAATTCAAAGATCAAATAAGATTACATTCTGAATATAAAAATCAAAGCTAACCTTTTAATTTCAGTTTATTATGAAACTCTCTGTCAATCTCCTCTTTGTTAAACTGTGCATTTGCACTTTCAAAGTCAAAGTCCTTCTCAAATTTCATTGGACCATCTCGCCGAATACCAAATCTTCCTCTGCCACCTCGATGACCTCCACGTCCTCTCCGTGGAACTGAAGGAGCACCTGGAACTACGTAAATTAGTGTATTAGTCCAAGCTGGTCCTGAGCTCGTGGATGCCAGGATTATAGGGATACTCCATCCACCATGGCCGGCTCAGTGCTATTATTTTTTGAGGCAGGGTCTTGCTCTGCAGTCCAGGCTGGTCCTTAAGTCCCTACGTAGCCCAGGTTGGCCTCAAACACACAGCAATCTTCCTGCCTCAGCTTCCTGAATGCTGGGATTACAAGTGTCAAACTCAAGGCCTTGCATGTAACAGGCAGTGCTCTCATCACATAATTTTTATATAAAAAATTAAGTGGTTAAAGTGTAATATACGAAGACTAACATAGTCTTTAATGAAACTAGGAAATAAAGTGCTTGGTAAAAAAAGTAAGCGAACACAAGTGGCCACAAACGGATAGGTAGGAGTGTTATTTCTACAAAGGGGAACAACAGAGAAGCACCAGTCCCCATTGGCTCTAAACCCTTCCTACATCACTTACACGGTCTATGCCTAATCGACCCAGATTTATTCAAACCTTCCTGCCTATGTAGCCACGATCTTGGTCAATTTATGAAACAAGATAAAGCAATACAAAATTTATAGTGAAAATTTCCAGCAGAAGGGAAATGATATGGAAAAAGAGGAATACAAAATATTTGAAATAAATTAACTGAAAAATGCATCACACAAAGCAGTATGAACTTAATGATTATGTGAAATGTTTAATATATACTGACAAAGATCAAAAAGAATAAGGCAACAGGTCTTTCACTACTGAGGTTTGGCAAACTGCCCGAATTTGAGAAAACAAACCACAAAACCCCACAGTAGCATATCCAGACACTTAAATCTAGATAAGCAGGATGTTTAAAACATGCAACTCTACTATTAAAAATGACGCAGGTGCAGGTCTGTGATCCCACCATTCTGCAGGAGGATCACAGGATTGAGCTCAGCCTGGGAAAACTAGCAAGTCCCTGTCTCAAAATAAAAACAAACAAAAAAAATGGGTGGGAAGGTAGTTCAGTGGGGAGGCCCTGGGCCACACACACACACACACACACACACACACACACACGCACGCACACACACACACACACGCACACACACACACACGTGTGCGGGTGCTCATTCACACAAACATGAGTGCGCAATGACTTGGCCATAGCCAGAAGTACAGGAAATTTTTTTTTTTTTTTGAAAAAAGGGGTTTTAGATTCGAGTATAGGCCTGGACTAGATCTCTAGTACAGCAAAACAAAAAACAAAAACAACAACAAAAACAAGCTGTGTGGGTGGTACATGCCTGTAATTCCAACTGGGAGGCTGAAGCAGGGGCATTAGCAATCCAAGGCCAGCCTGGATTATACAGTAAATTTTAGGCCAGCCTGGACTCCATGTAACAAGACCTTGCCTCCACACAACACAAAGTTCTAAGTGCAGATATCTTTGTCTATAAAATTTAAGAAAAAAAATCTGAAAAATCTTCATCATTCTGTCAATGAATCTCAGTGGTGAGAAAGGGAGGGCAGGGAATTTTGAAGAACAATGGAAGATACTTGTCTTTTTCCAAATAAAAAGTACAATTTATGAAATAAATTCCTTCTGCATTCCATGGCACATAAAGAAACTTACATAAAAATGTACAAACTCTGGTGTAGGAGGGTTAGGCAGAAGAACTGCTGGAGGCCCAGAGTTAGGAGCCATCCAGGGTAACACAGAACTGGATAAAAAAAAAAACAGTGCAGGAGAAATAAGAGTAAAGCTTAAAATGAAGAAAATTACTAATGGCTACTTTTGGGTGTTACAGATTATGAAACAAAGCCAAGTGTAAAATCTTCTTACATCAACAATCAGGAAAGAAAATGAAAGTTCTTTAACTAGTACTTCAAAGACGCCTATAGACCTAAGTAATTTTGAGGAATCTTTTGGTGCTAAAGACTAACCCCAGGGCCTTATGCATTCTAAATATGTGCTCTAACACTGAGTTAGATCCTAATGAGGACACTTTCCAAACCTATAACGTACACACAAGTACATTCCTAAAATCCTAAGTCGGGCCCACAGGTATAGGTCTACCGTCCCAGCACTCTGAGAAGCGGAGACAGGAGGATCACAAGTTCAAGCCCAGCCCGAGCAACTTAGTGAGGTGCTTTCTCAGAATAAAAGCTTAAATTGGGACGGCATATAGCTCAATTGGAAGGTCCTAGGCTTAATTCCCAGTACTACGAAATATATAGAGTAACCAACCAATGGATAGACAATAAAAACAATTTTTTAATGCCAACAAAAAAATACAAAAACGAGGCAGCCACAGGCCAATGTACTAAACACAACATATGCACCCTTCTGGAGGGTACCAAGGACACCTCCTTTGAAAATACTTAAGAAAAAAAAAATAGTGAAAAGCTGTCCTCGGGCCCATCATCCAGCTTCCCACAGCAGCATCTTATTTACCTATTGTGCCTTATTACAACGGTGACACAGGCACAATATCATTAACAAAACTACAGACTTTAGTCAGGTGTTACTTTTTTTTCCACTGCTGAGTACTGAACCGAGGGCCTCACACATGCTGTGTAAAAGCTCTACCACTGAACTATGTTCCCAGCCATAGGTTATTTTATTTTATTTTATTTTATTTTTTAAAAACTTGTTTTTGTGGTACTGGAGATTTTATCCAGGGCCTTTGCACCAAACTACAGCCCCACCCCTTTCTTTTCTTTTTCTTCTTCTTTTTTTTTTTTTTAAAGATGGGGTCTTGCTAAGTCACCAACTAGCCCAATCCAGGCTCAAACTTGCAGTGCGCTCCTGCCTCAGCCTCTCTGCACTGCTGGGATTCCAGGTCTACACCACCAAGCTTGGCTCCAACTTTTGTTTTCCAGAGCCACCATGTCTCACACATTTCAAGTGCTCTTCCTCTGCAAGCACAGGCCCAGCTTTTCTGGCCCAAGAAACTCACCTACTTGTCTCTTGTTGTCATTTCTGAGTTGCTCATTTTCTGGCCTTGAAACTTTGTGTATTTCTGCTATAGAAAGAGACAGGCAAAGTGACATATCAAGACACATCAATAAAAACTTCTATAACTTAGAAATGAGAAAAAAAAAATCTCCAAAAATGAAACCTGGCACATCCCCCCACCAACCATTTCAAGTCAAATTTGAAAGACTAAACATTCTATTAAGTCCATTTTAAGTCTAGAATCATTCATATAAAGTAAAATCCTTTTTTGAAATGAAAATGAGATGAATGGGAAATGTCAATCAATCAATTAAGACAACAAATAGCTCAAGTTCTACCTCGCCTGTGCTCTTGATTCTCTATTGCTTTCTGGCTGGTGGATGGCAAAGGCCTGGTTGATACAGGGCTCCTTCTCCCAACAGGTGCCGGAGCAGGTAAGTGGGCCGAGGCGGTCTGTACTGCTTGTTCCATGGTTGGACTTTTTCTCAAAGGGTCTAACTGAGGGCTTGAATGACCTAAAATGTAACCAAAAGATAAGAAACTCCCCTAACTGGGGATTTAAAAAAATAATCTAGACCCTAAAGTCTACTGCTTTATTTCTACCAATTCAAATCCTTAGCAAAAAATTGAGTTCATGTACTTACTAGTTAGACTGGAGTTTAAAAATGTGATCATGCTCAGTGGACTGGTCATTAACTTACTAAAAAACAAACCACCCTCTAAACCCACCCAAACCAAACAAAAACTCACCTCCACAATTCTACCTGTGGTTTTGTTCAGTTGGGGGGGAAAAATCACCACCTGGGACAAGGCTGCCTTACAAATATTATGAAAGATCAAACTGTAGGCAGGTCAAATAGACGCTATCCTCAGTACAACTGTCACACAATGGTGCTGGGGCGCTTCAGCATTTTTATTCCTTTCTGTGGATGGCGAAACCAATACCTCTCCACTGAGTCACAGTACACGCAAGCAAAGCACAAGAAAGCAAGGTAGGTGGCTTCTAAGTACCTGGGGCTGGGACTTGGGTGATTAGACATCTGAAGTCACAGGCCAGGAGCAGATAAACCCTTCAGTTCTATGCCATTTCTTGCCACTCTAAAGGTTTCTGCTTTTATGAGGCCAGAGCCCATTTGTGTGTACAAACTAAGGAACCTAACACTAGGTGCTCTCACTGCGGTCTCCTGTCCCTTCCACGTTCGCTGTCAATCTCTGCCCAGGGACAGCTCGTGACTGAGTAACTATATAGCGTATGTTTCATTTTAAAATTATACTAATACAAAATATTCCCAACATATTTACACAGGCCTAGAACAAGTAAACTGGTGAGTGCTGACAATGCATTTTATTATGTACCCAGATACTTCGGGAAGTTATTAGTATAACTCTTCAAGTTCATAGTTTATATAAAGTATGCAATGACTAACACATATCATCGTTTAGAGTCATTAATGACAGTCACTTTAGCCAAAAAATTTAAATTACCATTAAAAAATTTAATAACTAACTTACTATTAATAAAGCACTGTAATTTTTCCATTGATTATAATGGGCAATTATGGTGATTTATATAAGTTTTAGCCTATGGAAAACATTTTATCATTATTTATAAAACAAGTTTTGTTTTGTTTTGTTTTTAAAAATGGTCTCACGCTGCCCAGTTGAACTCCTGAGTTCAAGCAATTCTGCCTTCACCTGGAATGAGACTATAAGCAAATGACTTAATTTTCATGTGTTTTTTTCTTGTCAAAGCCTAATGCTATAGTGAATTTTAAAATACTATATTGAGAAATCTTTTGTTTATAAAACTATCAGGTCTTTGAGAAAAGACACTGAGACTTCAAAGTACTAAAGAAGTATATGGGAAGTGCTGCAGAAGTAACAAGTTCATTTCTTGTGTATTTAAGTTCTATTAACAAATCATGATGCTAATTTTGCTATAAGCAGGAAATACAGGTGATGTGGACATAAAATTAGGTATAAATCTAAAAGCTATTTCATAATAAAAACACATCTCCTTGAGTTATCTTCAAATTCTTATTAAAAGGAATTCTAGGTATTTTAATTTTGTGAAATTAAGAAATTTAAGTTGGTGGAATTTAAATGTAGACTTACACAGTGTTTCTGGAGTAGCCACGTAAGTAACTACCTAGCTTTCTTTTAATAAAAATGTACTTAAAACTTAACTTCTTCCCAAGGTAACTAAATTCATGACCTTACACATTCTATGCAGGTGCTTTGGTACCTAGTTACACTCCTAAGCCCTTTCAAATTTTGAGACAGGGTTCCTAGGCTGGACTTGAACCTGTGATCTTCCTGCCTCAGCCTTCTAAGCACCTGAGACTACTGAATGCATGTACCCATAAAATCTGACAGTTTAATCTACTTTCTTTTTCTTTTTTTGGTGGTGGGGATGGAACTTTGAGCTTTACACTTGCTATGCAAGCACTCTACCACTGAACTACATGACCAGCTCTTTAAAATCTTCTTAATCCTGAATCCTTTATTTAGGAATAAGATATGCTTCTCTAATTATACATGTTATCTGTATCTATTATATTGTGTGTTTTTCTTCGTAGAAACTAGTCATATTTCTTATTATGTACTTCATAATTTCTTTTTTCTTTATCATAAGCCTCTTATTCTCATTATATTGAATGGGCTTTTTTTTTTTTTTGGAGACACGGTCTTCTCACTCTATAGCCGAGCCTGGTCCTGAACTCACTATGGAGCCCAGGCTGGCCTTGGACTCACCGCTATCCCCTTGCCTCAGCCTCCAGAGTGCTGGGATTACAGGTTTGAGCCACCATGCCCACTTTATGTGGTGCTGGGGAATAGAACTCAGGTACCTAGTGCTTACCTAAGCGCCTACTAGGCAAGGGCTTTAACCACTGAGCCATTCCTCCAGCTTCATGAATGGGTTAGGCTTTACGATTACTATTAATTTTTGTATATTTACATTTTTCCTCTTATTTATTTATGTATAGACGGGGTCTCACTCTGTAGCCCAGGCTGGTCCTGATCTCGGCAATCCTCCTGCTTCAGCCTTCTGAGTGCAGGAATTACAGCTGTGCACCACCATGCCCAGCTTATGTGGTGCTGGGGAACTGATCTCAGTACTTAGCACCTGACGTAGTACTTGCTATGCAAGTGCTTTACTGGTGTGCCATTCGTCTAGCCCCTTTACCTCTAATTTAAATCCTTCACTAGATCTAATAAGGCTGGGTAAAGTTATGGAAGGAATCTACACTACTAGTAAGAATTTTTCTAGGACTTCAATAATAAGTATATGATGTTGGCTAGTTAAAACAGCTAACATTGATTGAGCATGTTCTATGTGTTAGGTACTATGTTAAGAGAACTGAATATACTTATGAAACTTAATTCTTACAATAAGTTTCTGAGTTCACTATCAAAGTCTCATTTTAAAGAAACTAATGCTCAGAAAGGTTAAGTATTTTCTCAGTAATAAAAGAATTCTAATATACACACACACACACACACATAACAAAACAACATACATACAAATATATAATTATAACAACACAGAAAGAAGTGAACAAAATGTACACATTTGCTACTTCTGGATAGCAAGATTACTTTTTCCTTCTCATCCTTATATTTTTCATTTATAACAATTCTTTATGATGTTTAAAAATTCAGATTTTTTAGGTTAATATGAGTAACCATAGGTATACTTATTTCAAAATAGCTAAAGTGAGATTGTAGTTATTGTACATATAGAATTATAGCACTGATACAGTACGGGTTTTACAGCATTATAGTACTAGCTTAATTTTTACACTCAACATATCTTACAATATTTTAAAATCTTGTGAAGATACCATCTTTCTAAAACGATTTATAAATGCTTCATTGAAAAGTAAACAGTGATGTAAAGCAATGTGCTGGTATTAGCAGTGAATATAAACAGATACAGGTTCTTATGAATGCTAAGGGAGATGAAATTGGCCAGTAGCAAAATCTATGTAAAAAGAAATGTGCTTCTTCAGTGTTAAGTCTGGGACTTATTTGATATACTGTTATTTACAATGTATAACTGCCGACAAAAGAAAAACATACTTAAGAGAATGTTCACCCTTTTATAATCTAAGAACTGTAAAAAGTCTAAATAGTGGAGGTCATTTAATAATACATTTATTGCAATATGGCAATTAGAAGAAACAAATTAGAAACTCATTTGTAAGTTGCAAGAGTTCTAACATTCAGAGAAAGACAAAAAAATACCCCATAAAAATTTAGAATGAAACTATTTGAAGGGAACAAAACTTACCTTGAGATAATTGTGTTTTTATAGATCTTGTATCCTGTGTAAAGGCAGAACCAACCGCACTACTTTGGGATAAGGTACCACTGTTTGATGTTTCTGTTCCAAAGGATGTCAAGGAGCTTCCAGCTTAAAGAGATATTTTTAATTAACAAAAAATTTAAAATTCTTTACATCTTTAATTATATAAATAGGTTAATACTTTATTTATGACTGCCTGCCTACACCTTCACAGCACCTATTACAAATAATAATCTTGGGCATAAATTCATTTATATCAAAAAGTAGTTTGGGAAATGTGTGACAATACAGGGCTAAAAGCTACTACTGAGATGCACACTAGCAGTAAAAGCTACTATTCTTATGGCACACATGGTACTGTAGTTATCCAGATGTACCAGTAAGGACACACATCCAGAAAGTAAAGTAGAAGAAATCAGACATTTTACACCAAAAGCAAGCCCAATCTTCACCCCCTCCAACTACATCCCGGCCTATCTGCCTCTGTATCTCAGAGTGCTGGGATTACAGGCCTGTGCCTCTGGGCCCAGCTCAACAATTCTAATACCAAGTATCTGCATAAAAAGCCAAACCAGGGGCTAGAGAAATGGCACAGCGGTTAAAGTGCTTGCCTTGCAAGTACAAGTTCAATTCCCCAGCACCATATAAACTAGGCGTGGTGGCATGTACCTGTAATCCCAGCATTCAGGAGGCTGAGGTAGGAGGACTGCCGTGAGACCCAGGCTAGCCTGAGCTATATAGTGAGTTCAGGAGTAGCCTGGGGTACAGAATGAGATCATGTCTCAAAAACAAAAAAACAAAAAAACAAACAAAAACAAAACAAAAGCCAACCCAGCAAACAGAACTAACAGGATATTTGCCAGCACTTCCCAGGCAGTAGGCAGTGAAGACTCCAGCTTTAATGCTTCCCCTTAAGATGGGACTGTAGAGCTAAATAGCTGAATAATACAACAAAGTTCCTACAAAAAACCCTGTCTCGCTATGCCTGATTTTCTACGGTGTACACTTTTTCAGGCTGGCCTCTAACACACGGTTAACCTCCAAACTCAATCTAAGTAGTAAGAATAATCCTTATACAAATATAATCAACAGTCACATTATTACAATGACTAGGACCCTCTGATCTTCCACTATCCTTAAGATAAAAGCTTCAAATATTTACATCAGCTTGTAATGTCCTCCCTTACCTGCCCCTCTTCCCTCATCACGTGCCCTAACTAGGATAGCTTGCACCTGCAATTAATGCTTCTGCTCTTAAATCAAGTCAGACGAGGGCCTGGCGGTGGGGGCCGGTTTCCTAGTACTCTGGGAGGCTGAGGGAGGACTGCAAGTTCCAGCCCAGCCTGAGTAACCAATATAATGAGACCCCGTTTCAAAATCAAAACTAAAATATGGGCTGGGGATGTAGCTTAGTGCACAGGCCCTGGGTTGGACCTCCAGAACCAGATCAAACAAAAAACCAGAACACTACAACAAGGACATCTCAAAAGTCAAACAATAAAGATTACAATCACGAACAGCTGTGGTGTTGCATGCCTAAAATCTCAGCACCCAGAAGGCTGAATGGACAACATGGAGTTGGAGGCCAGTCTGGACTGCAGGAGACCTTGTCTCAAAAACGAAAACAGACTGATCATGACCCTCACAACCTACTTATTTTCCACGCAGGCAATTCCAGTTCCTTCTAACTAACTTTTACATGGTCCTAATTTAATGAATTCTATTTGTTCACGCCCTTCTAAAATGCATCATGAGACTACAGCCATCATCTCAGACAATGGGAGACACCAGGATTCCCTTGGAGGTGCATGCCAGTCAGACTGCTGCACTAGCCAGCTTAGGAAGAGACCAAACACTAACTTCTCATGCCATTCCTGGACTGCTGTGACTGGCCCTTTTTAAGAATTCTGGGGCGTGTGTTTTATGTGTGCACACATGCATATATGTATAGCAGATCTCATTATCTATAATATTCTAGGATAGTGATCAAAGCAGAAGCTATTCTGATCTGGGGACTGAACCCTGGAGTGCTCAACAACTGAGTTACATTCCCAACCCTGTGTTTTCTTGGAAAGGGCATTACTGTGTTCCTCAGACTGGTTCAGCCTCCCAAGTGCCAGGACTCTGGGACATTTGGTGGGGAGCACAATGGCCCATCCTGTGATGCCACATGGAGATGTCTATTCCCATGTCCACGCTGCTCTGTGCTTCCACACCCATTTAATCCCCCTCTGTGGCTCCTGAAAACCCCAACGGTTAACTGTTCAAACTGTTCCACACCCTCCATCTTTACTAAGTGCCAGAGAATCTTTACTGTTTGTCTAATTTCTGCTGTACTATGGATACAATTTGGGAATCTCCTTTCTGCTCTTCAGTTGTAGATTTATGACTATAATCTACCCCAAATTATTTTTTATGCAGTTTAAGAATCAAGGTTTCTGCTTTCCATGTAGATCTCTAGCTGCTGCACCCCATTTGTTAGGATGATGCTCCTCTCGCCGCTGACGCCCTGGCACTGTTGTTGTAGGTATCTGGGTGGTTGCTTCCATGTTCTCTACTCTTTACCCTTGGCGTATCTGTCTATCCTCGTACCATTAATTTACAGTTATGATTACTGTAGCTTTATACATCCTGAAATTAAGTAGTGTGGATATCAGGCTTTTCAATTCTGTTTTCCCCCTAGACAGTGTCTCGCTCTGTAGTCCAGACTGGTTTTGAACTCACTATGAAACCCAGACTGGTCTCACACTCCCAGCAATCTTCCTGCTTCCATCTCCAGTGTTGGGATTACATGCTTGTACCCCCATGCCTGGCTCCACATAAATTTTAGATACAGTGTATCCATTTTCATTTTTAAAATTCTGATGATATTTTGACTAGGAAAGCATTACATCTGTGTGTCAGAGGCTGGAAGAACAGCATAGCAGTTAGATTGCTTGCCTAGCAACGGCAAGGCCCCAAGTCTGACTCCCTAGCACCAAAAAAAAAAACAGGAATGGTGGTGCATGCCTGTAATCTCAATGCTCAGGAGGCTGAGGGGTGGAGGTAGCAGGACTGCTGTGACCTTAAGGCCAGTCTGAGCTCCACAGTGAGTTAAAGATGATCTGGACTGCAGATTGAGACCTTGCCTTAAAAAAAAAAAAATCTGCAAATCACTTTAGGGGAAAGCATTATCTGGCAGATGATTCTTTTAATTTACCATATTTAATCTCTTAACAACTCTGCGATTTTCTCATGTTCAGCAACAACTGCATTTTGAGCTAGGTAATTCTTTGTTTTGGAGAGTTGTCCTCGCATCCCTGGCCTCTAACCACTAGTTAAAAGAATTAACCTTCAGGTGTAACTATGAAAAATGTCTTACCTTATTATTGTTTGGACAGACTACCTATGGATACATGTTCTGCTGGGAGGTGGAGACTGGCTGGAAGGGACGGGTGCTTGGGGCATGACCTGGAGGGTATGTGTTGGTTCCACCCTTCCTCCTTTGCCCTGCAGCTGTTTCCGACTGCCACCTCTGCCACGTATTCCACCACTACTGGCTGCCCCTGTAAACCGACTGTGGTCTTCTCAACTGGTGGCCTAAAACAAATCTTTCTTCCCTTAAGTTGTGGATGCCAGGTATTCTATCCCAACAAGAAAGTAACTAAGAAATTGGTACCAAAGGTAGCGTTGTTACTTTGACTTTACCTCACCAAGTGGTTTGAAAGTCCTTAACACTGGTTTGCAGGAGGAGCTTGAAAAGGTTTAAAGATGACGGCTACAAAAGCCTTCGAGTGCTTTTGCAAAACCAAGCTTCTTAAGAGATTCTAGTTAGAGGTCCAAAGACCAGAATGTAGGTAAATGTGGGAAGAACTTTGTTGACAACTAGTCTAAAAACAACACATACTATGGATGTGGCAGAAAATGTGTTGGCATTTTGCCCTTGTCCACAGACTTGGCCTAAAACTGAGATTAAAGGCAATGGATTACTTAATCTGGTGGCGAAAACTTCAATGCAACCCAATGTTTACATTGTCATACCGGTACTTAGGGTGGCCTGTAGCTGGTTCTACACTGAGAAGGAAAAAAAAAAAAAAAAACCCCAGCAGATATGGTTGCTAGAGATTAACACTAAAAAGAAGACAAGTACTTACATGCAGGACTATAAACAAGGCACCCTGAGGAGTCAACAAGACCCCACTCTTTACCAATTAAAGGATGAAAGACAAAGGACTTAATCTGTGAATACCCATGAACATAAATAATAAATATTTTTCTGGAGTTCAATTATCTAAAAACTCAGAGGCCTTCGCAGTGGCTGTAAAGGGCCAAGCTACTACTCAAGCCGGTGGTGGATCTTGGCATCATCCGTGTGATATTGGTTTCAGAGGCAGGCAGGCAAAGATGCCAAAGTTGGATCATGGAATTATCTTTCACCCAGATTTCAGAGGAAGGCCTTGCAGGCCAGGCAGTGTGTTCCTGGGACAGCAATAGAGTTGTAAAGGAGAAGTCTAAGGTGCAATGGATACCGGGAAAATTTGCAGATGACAGAAATGCAAACTGTCTGCAGAAAAGCCCACAGGTTATGAATGAAACCAATCCAAAGGACAAGCTATAAGGTTACAACAGCCAGAGGCAATGCAGGGCCACCCAAACCCTTTGGAGTTCACATCTCACCACAGCTTGCTTGGTATGCTGGACAGAGAGTGACAAAATTTAGTGGAATTGCAGGACTTGGTTACTGTCTTGCTGGGTATCACTCCTGTTCCAGTCTGATTGCTTTCCATCTACCTATTCCTCCCTTTTGGAATGGATAAGTTTATCCTGTGCCATTGTATGCTGGAAGTATTTCAAAGGAACTCAGAGCTGAGAGCTTGCCTCGCATCTCAGGAGACCTTGGAATCATACTTTTTAACATTGCTGAAACTGTTAAAAGACTCTAGGAATTCTTAGAGAAAGACTACATGCATTTTGTATAAGGAGGGGGAAATATATCTTTCGGGGGATGGGGCAAAATGCTATGGTTTGGATGTGGAGTGTCCACTAAAAGTCCCATGCATTCAGATACTGTGGATTATGCATGTATACTGTGTGCTGTTGGGAGGTGAGGACTGGCTGGAAGGGGCGGATGCTTGGGGACTGACCTGCAGGGGTGTGTGCTGGCTCCACCCTTCCTCCCTTATCTGGCTTTGCATCTGCTATGATGTTAGCAGTTGGAGCTGCTGACTCTGTCATGTGTTTTCACCACTGTCATATCCCCATAAATGGACTGTCACCTTTTGAAACTGTGACCTAAAATAAATCTTTCCTCCCTTATATTGCAAGAAGGTAACTAAGACATATTTAGTGCTAATATTCCTAGGAAAGAGGGTAAAATTAGTCACTGAAGGTGAGAATGCTGGTGTAGAAGTATTAAAGTATCTTTTGTTACATTATTCCTGGGTATGTTATATTTATTAATGCAGCTATAAGCAGTGTTTCCAGCTCCCAATAATGTGTTCCAGATCAAGTATCATCAGCAACCTTCTTCTGTGCATGGTCAGGAGATAAATAAAACATAAGCTTTGCAGTCTACAAAGACCCAGCCACAACTATTCCACTCTGCCCTTGCAGTGCAAAAGCGGACATAGACAACATGTTAAAAAAAACCAAAAGGTACAGCTTTGTTTCAATAAAACTTTAATTTCCATCCATTTTTTAGTTGTTGATAAATGGGTACTGAATTTTATCAAATACCTGTTTGCTACCTTGAGTTAACAATAGTTTTTGATTCTGTTAAGGTGATGTTACTAATTTTCAAATATTAAAACAACCTTGCAGCTTTACTGTTTCAATTTACATGGTTTTATTTATACTTGTTTTACAGAATACTGAGATTTTTCACCCTGGAATTTTCACACATAAATGTAACACTCTGATGATATCCATCCTCCAACTGGTCTCTCTTATCTTTCCCTTATTTTCTTAAAGAAAATACTGTTTTGGTATTGAGAATTAAACCAGGGCTTCTGCACAGAACTACATTCCCAGCCATATATTATTTTTTGAGACAGGATCTCATTAAGTTGTTAAGTTGGTTGAACTTGCTTCCTCAGCTTCTCAGAATATTGGACTACAGGTGTGTGCCACCATGCCAGGCTAAGAAAATAAGGGTTACAACTTTGCAGCTTTGATAAAGCTCACACTGTCATTATGTATTATCCTCATTCATAACTGTTGACTCTACTGCTAATATTTTGTTAAGAACTTAAACTCACTAAACTGCTCAGACTGGCTTTAAATTTATAATACTGTCTCAGCTTCCAGGGTAGCTGAGATTACAGACATACACCATGCCTGGTTCTTGTTACAGACTGTTCATAGAAGATTTTTTGAGACAGGGTCTTGCTCTGTAGCCCAGGCTAGCCTTAGACTCACAGCCATCCTCCTGCCTCAGGCTCCCAAGTGCTGAAATTACAGGCATGCGCCACAACATCCAGTTTATGTGGTGCTGGGAAACTGAACTTGGGTACTTAGCATTAACAAGCGCTTCAATCACAGAGCCATTCATTCCTCCAGCCCTCATAGAAGATTTTGATCTGTAATTTTTTTCTTACAATGGTAATGATCTTGTCTGATATGGTAATCTAGAATGGTTACCCAGTAAGTGGTCTTCATTCCATAAAAAGGACTGTACAGGATTAGAAAATATTTCTTTTCTAAGTATATGGCAGAAATTATCAGTAAAGCCTAATTTTTTTTTTTTTTGGTGGGAGATCTTAAATTAGTTGCAACTTCATTAATAGATACAGGATACCAAGAATTAACTTTTTATTTTCACGGCTAGGACTACAGGCACATGTTACACATTTGGGTCCTCATTTTTAAGATCTACGGTGCTGCCTATTCTTTCATTCTTTTAGTTTCTGCATTGCAGTAACTGAACTCAAGGCCTTGCACATGATAGGCAAGCACATTCACCCCTGAACTATTACTCCAGCCCTACTCTTTCTTTCTTGATACCAGTGATTTGACTTTTTCTCTGTTCTTGATCAGCCTTTCTTTCGAGGGTTTATCAATTTCCTGAAAAATTTT
Organism: Ctenodactylus gundi; assembly: GCA_004027205.1. Classification (NCBI taxonomy): domain Eukaryota; kingdom Metazoa; phylum Chordata; class Mammalia; order Rodentia; family Ctenodactylidae; genus Ctenodactylus; species Ctenodactylus gundi. The sequence continues at coordinate 317,280 of PVKB01001086.1, read as the reverse complement.
ATGGAATATCATCTCAGCCTTGTTGATATTTTAATATGTATTACATAATGATACACATGTTTCTGCTTTTTCTTCTATTCCTTTCAGAATAATTTCCTTTTTTCTAGCTTTTCAGGGTGGCAGTTTACAGCTCTGATTTTAAAAATTCTTATTTTAAAATATACACACTTATGAACAAGGGATAGAGGTGTAGTTCAGCAGTTACAGCCATTACCTAGTAGGTGAAAGGTGCTGAGTTCCACTCCCCAGAACTACATAAAGTAGGTGTGGCAGTGCATACTGGTAATCCCAGCAGTCGGGAGGTTGAGGCAGGACTACTGAAAGTTCAAGGCCACCTGGATTACACAGTGAGTTCAGAGCCAACCTGTACAAAAGAGGAAGACTCTACCTCCAAAAAACAAACAAACAAATAAATTATAAATGTAGCCTTAAGTAAAGTTTTTATTCTACCTACAAATTTAGATAGTACATTTTATGGTCACTGAATAAAAAGATTCTTCTAAATTTTCCTGTGATTTAATCTTTTACCTACTAGTGACTGCTATGTTTTGAATCTGGAGATTTCCCCCTATGACACTGGTTAGTTGGGCCAGGATGGATTAGCAGATGCTTGGGCTTGACTTGAAAGGATTGTGTCAACTTGCTGATGGTTAGGGGGTGACCAAGGCAGTGTTCAGATTTGTGCTACTGAATTGCAGGAAGTGAGGGAAGGGTACCCACTCTGATTGCAGGGTGCTCAACTGGCAGCTTCTACTAAATAAAGAAAAGAAGAAACACTATTGCAGCTTCTTGGGAAAGCTCTGACCTTGCCAGATTTTCCAGACATCCTCTCCTATCTGGTTCACTTGGCTTTGTGTTCACAATGCCATGAGCAGCTCTCCAACCTCTACATGCATGTGTTTCCACCATCACTAGCTGCTCATGAATAGACTGTGAGACCTTCTGAAACTGTGAGCTAAATACATCTTTCCTCCTTTAGGTTGTAGATGTTGGGTATTTTGTCTTTGCATTAGGACAGTGATTCAGAAGTCTGCTTCATTTCAAATTATCTGGACAGTTTTCAAATCACCATTATTAATTTCAAATTTAATTTTCACATGGTTGAGAATATTCCATGTATGATTTCTGTTCTTCTGTAATTTAATGCAATTCGATGGCCCAGGATTTGATCTGTATTGTTGAGTAGTACACTTGTACAAGAAGAATTGAATATTTTACGCCAGTTGCACATGCATCTTTTCAAAAAGTAACACACATTAAGAACTGATGTAACTTTCTGAAGAACTGACTGCATCACAATGAAGAATGAACCCCTCTTTATCTCTGGTGGTACTTCTAATCTTTATCTGCTCTGTCATTAACACATTAAATATGAGTTTTAATGTTACTATGTTTTTTTCTGTAATACATCTTTCCTTTTTTGGGGGCAGTTCTGGGGACTGAATCCAGGGCTTCTCTGCAGTGAGTTACATCTTAAGCCTTGTTTTATTTTTTATTTTGAGACAGCATCTTTGCAAGGTGCCTGGGTTTGACTTCAACTTGTGATACGTCAGCCTCAGCCTCCCAGAGTGCTGTGATTACAGGCACCTTCCATGATAATCAGCTTTCTTTTTTCTATTCTTTTACTCTATTTCATAAAACATCATAAAGTTTAAACTCTTTTTCTAGCCTAATAACATTAGCCTTTTAGTTGGAATGTAAAAAAACTCCTTTATACTTTAGCAAAGTACAAGCATTTTGTTTTGAGAGAGGGTCTGGCTCTGTAGCCCAGACTGGCCTCAAACTCATGAAATCGCTGTCTCAGCTTCCCCACTGCTGTCATTACAAGTGTGTGCCATCACACATGGCTAAAGTTGATCTTTGACCATCCTTAGTCAGATATGTAAAATATTCCCTTGATTTCATCTTGCCCATAAGAAGATTATGAGATTTAAACAACATGCCAAGGCATACTAGTAAACCGATCATTTATTTTAACTTGCTGAGCTCATCAAGTAAATAATGGAAAAATGCAAAAAGTGAAGTAAATAAGGGGAGAGGAATGGACCTAACTGTCTCAATGCTCCTTCATTTTAGTATTTGCTAAGGAATTAATTTACATCGCTGACAGGGCTAGGCACAGTGCTTGTCTAGCATAAATAGGCCCTGGGCTTGATGCTCAGTGTAGAAAAAAAAAATAGAAGGAGCAATGAAAAGGAGACTGCTCACTTTATACCATGCACTGTTTCTATGAACCCGTTCTCTAGCTGTAACAATAAGCTTTTAGGGTCTACTCATCAAGGGGAACATGAGGAAATACCATTTTGATGTTTCATTTATTGTGAGAGAATTTTTTCTTAGGGTTCACAAATCTGAATCAATAATGAACTAATCTTTATACCTACCAATTATTTTAGTATTAGATTCAAAAGACAGCACTTTGTACATTATTCTTTTTAATATATGTGAGCATCTATTTCCTCACAGACTTGCTGAAAGAAAATGTTGATAAAATTCTTGTGTTTTGCCAAATTGGTAGTGAGAAATGGTGTCTCAGTGTATGTTTGCATTTGTTATTATAACCCAGATCAAAGCATCCTTTTCATATGCTTAAGGACAATTTTTATTTCTTTTCTGTGGACTGTTAAGTTTCACACTCTGTTGGGTTGCTGATCTTTTATTTTAAGAAGATCCTCCATATAAAAGATATTAAAATAAAGTAGTAAAATAAATTACAAATAAAACCATAAAAATGGGCTGGGGATGTAGCTCAGGATAAAGGTCCAGGATTGACCCCCAATACCACAAAAATAAATAACCCCCCCAAAACAAAACACCTGTCACCTTGATCAATGCTATAGTTTTCTTCATTTAGCAATTTCTAATACAAAGTTTCTGATTAGCCACTCTACAAACCTAACCAATATGAAAATCAATCAATCAAAAACAGTCTGGCACCACTCAACTGACCTAGTAACTGGGCCATTAAGGCTCTAGCCAATCCACCAATGAGATTATAATACTTCGGGGGGGAGGTGTTAGGAACAATAAGTAGGATCTAGCTGAAGGAGTCTCTCAGGAGGATGTGACTGTGGGAATGACATCTGGTCCTGGCACTTTCCTCTCTGGCTATTATCCTCTTTATTTCCTGCCTGCTACTTGGTTCCATCATGTCCTTCTGACGTAATGTTCTTACCCAAAGTCCAGAGTAATAAGATACTGGACTCTGGACTAAAACTTCTGAAACTGTGAGCCAAAACAAGCTTTTTTTCCTTTAAACTGTTTATATCAGGTATATATAACAGGATAGGAGGTATAGTTCAGTGGCACAGAGCTTGCCTAACATGCATGAGGCCCTGGGTTCATTCCCCAGCATCACAAGGAAGGAAAACAAACAAATAAACAAACACACACATACAATACTCTAATCTGCATTCCCTCCTTATTTGAATCTTCAGAACAGGATTTTAGCAGTATAACATAGGGTATATCATGATTAAACATAAATTATTTCACTATTTGAACAGGATTAGAAAATTTGAGCCAAATTTATAGTATTTCACTTATCTAAGAATTTAAATTAATTACACATTTAAAAAATTTAATACTGAGAAATGTCAAACCTATGCTATAACTGAAGAAATACGCACAATCAATGGATTCCTTTGAACTCAACAATGGCTAACATTTTGTCATACCTACTTCATTTCTCCTTATCTTTATACTTTGATGGGTGGACTTTTTGCTTAAATAGGTTACAATTAATTTAAATCCTTACCCTCAAACACTTCACAACCATGACATTCTCCTATACAGTTAACCACATTACTGCACCTAAGAAAATCAGCAGGAGCACCAATATCTAGTCCATAATCAAAGCTCCCCATTGGATCTAAAATGTTCTTCATAACAACTGTTCCACATTGTGCTTGTTCTCCAGTCTCTTCCAGTCCAAAAGATTGCAGTCTTCTATACATTTTTTTGTGATAATGCATCCTTTGCAGAGGAGTTTAGTTAGGTAACTATCTTGCAGAGCAACCTATCTTCAGAATACATATGTTCATTTCTTCCTAATTAGATTCTTCATTTTCAGCAAGTCCACAAAAGCGATGTATTTTTCCCTGACCCTATTTATCAATTAGAAATACATAATCATTTAACCATGGCAATGCCAAACTTGACCAATCAAGACACTAGCTAACACTTCTCTCCCATATAAAAGAACATGCTTCTCCTTTTGCTATTAATAAGTAAACTCTGAGATACTTTTTAAAGATTATCTTATTTAAATTGTATTCTAACACTGTCACTCACTGATTACTATATTGAAGTTTATAAAAGTGTTTATCTCTATAGGTTGAGAAGCCCTTACCCAAATGTTTGGGATCAGAAGTATTTAAGATTTTTTTTTTAAATTGGGATATCTAAATATACATAACGAAGTACATAGAAATCATGAAACCTGCTTGTGTATGGTTCATATAACCTTATACACATAGCCTGAAGGCAATTTTTGTGTATCTATAATCAGATGTGAAATTTCCTACTTATAGCATGTTTGAGATTCAAAAAGTTCTGGGTTTTGGAGTATTCTGGATAAGAGACCGTCAGTCTCTACTAGCACTTCCACTTATTAGCAAACATTGTTCACTGTGGAGTAAAAAGTATTTCTTTTCCTTTTTTCCCTCTCCAATAGGCTCTGATTATTTTTTGTGGGAAATGCTATTCATAAACCAGAATCTGGGTCTACATATGTTCTTTGCTAGTGGGTACCATTACTTGTAAGTCTTTTGTAAAGACAGAGTAAGAAAATAATATTTTTTTCTTTTTTTGACTGCTTAAATGAGTTCAGACTAATACCTTCAAGTCACATTCAATAGTACAGACTTCTGGACTGGAGGAATAGCTCAATGGTCAAAGCGCTTACTAGCAAGCACAGGCCCTAGGTTCTATTCCCCAGAACCACATAAACTATGCCTGTAATCCCAGCACTCTAGAGGCCAATGAAGGAGGGTTGCTGTGAGTTTGAGGCCAGCTTGAGCTATACAGTGAGTTCAGGACTAGCCTGGAGGAGACCTTGTCTCAAAAGAAAAGAAAAGAAAAGAAAAGAAAAGAAAAACAAATGAAACCAAACCCAAATCCAAAACAAACCAAAAAACCCAAAGAGAACCACAAGGTTCTTTCTCAAACTTTTCTCCATTCCATTATTTCTATCTCTCTCCTCAACACAAGAACATTTTCCCCAAGATCAATGTCATTTTCTTCTCTGTGTGGTGTGTTATCAATTTGACACATAGCTGACACCGGCTGTTTCGATGTCCATTCACTCAGAGATAGCAACAGCTTTCTCCCAATCTTTTTTTGTAAGTAAAGCATTTATAACCTTGAAAAGTCCTAACCATATAAAAGTACAATTATGAGAAGAAATTAAATAATTTTAACAAAACTGATTGGATAATGAACTTCAAGATATTTGATGCAGCAAAACAAAGAGCAAACTGGTAACTATTATAGTGCAATTAAAGAAAGATTAAGGTCTAACAGTTGAGATTTTAAATTCTATTTTTTTGTGTGTGCGTGTGATGCTAGGACTGAACCCAGAGCATCACACATAGCAGGTAAGGCCTCTACTACAGAGTTACACTTCCAGGCCCAATCTATTTAATTATTGCAGAAAAACAAAAACAAAACAAAACACCCGAATTCACCTGATTACATATATACAGCTTTTAAACTGAGAGGTCTTTGCCTTCTAATCATAAATAAGACAGCCTTAGACCACCAGCCTTCCTATTTAGTCCTACTGTAAATTTATGCTTCAAAAATACCCTTACAACCAACAAGAGCAATAACCCCAGATACGCTGTGTGTGAGAGCACCTCTCATAGAGGGGTGTTATAATCCAACTCCACTTAATATAAACAGTATGCTTTGTGGGCACAATCATTCTCTAATTACATTAGCCCCAACTACTTTTTTTTTTTTTTTTTGAGACAGGGTCTCAGTCTGTAGTCCAGGCTGGTCCTGAACTCACTATGGAGCCCAGGCTGGCCTTGGACTCATGGCAATCATTCTGCCTCAGCCTCCCAAGTGCTAGGGAGTACTAGGATTACAGGCGTGTGCCACCATACCCTGCTTATGTGGTGCTGGGCAATTGAACTTGGGTATTTAGCGCTTGACCTGCTGAGCCTTTCCTCCAGCCCCACCCCAACTACCTTTTGAGAAATTCACTGTTTGGTAAAAGAGTTAACTTGATTTTTTTCTTGGGAAAAAAGTTCATTTTAAATGGACATATTGTATGTAAATTTAAAATAACATTCAGTGACATGTGGCAATGAGATTTATATTGGCTTATAATGTGATTATTTTGAAAGCTCAGTTCTACAAAATCCTTAATCATCAAGGACCTTAAAGATGTTAATCTGTATGTGTTCCTAACACTGTAAAACAAGGTAATAAAAAGGACATCAAACATTTTCGAAAGTTTGCAGCAAGAGTTGATGGTATATTTTCTAACTTTGTGCTGAAGATGAGACTAACACACATACATAAAGAGAGAAAAAAGACAACACGTACCGACACCAACAGCACCAAACTGTTGCCCGACTAATGAACTCGGACTGAACTGACTGTATGTCGGCATCCTGCCAAACGGGCCATAGGAACTCACTGACTGGAATGAAGAAGCAGATGAACCTAATGAAGACTGAAAGAAAAGACTGGGTTATTGTTCTAAGCTCTAAGTGACATGTACATAATGGAGATAAAATCACATCTGAGAAATTTAAGTATTAAATTGTAACTACTGGACAAAAGCAGCAATTATAATGACTTCCGACATGTATTTATTACAGCAGTTTAAGCACCTTCTGATCTTGGTTATTTGTCTTTATGTGTCAATTAAATTCAATGATTTTACAAACATGTTTTTCTATGAGAAACTTCTTTGAGTTTTATAGCAGATTTAGTAAAGTGAAGTTTACTTGAATAAGTTAATGCTAAATAAAAATCATATTCAGTAACAGTGGATTTCAGCATGACACTGACGCAAAGAAGACATCTCACTTGGCTTTCTCCTTTCCCACATCAGGCCTACCATCAAATTAATAGTAAGGGGCACAGCAGCAAGTGTCCCACACGGATTATTTATACACGCAGTTCCTGTAGGCAAGGAACATTTGTACAAATCTTAAGTTACTAACTCTAATGTGTATTTAATATATATATTTTGTGAACTCATAAGATACATCCTAGCATCTTACCTGTTCCAACTACTCAATTAATATCGCTGCACAAATGAATAAAATGATCAAGCAGAAGTCTGTGAGAGCTGAGAGAAGTTAGTCAACACTATTTTGACTTGTTCTCTCTCTGCTCTTCGATATAAAACTGCTTACTCAAATAACTGGTTCCCAGAAAGTTATCAAGAGACATATGTAAGAGACAGTAGGTGGGACAGAAGAGTTTTTTCAATTTATGCTCCTGGAACAAGTTTTTCAATGTCTTATCTTAGCCAGGCACAATGGCACATGCATGTAATCCCAGCATTTGGCAGGCTGCCGCAGAAGGATCACAAGTTTAAGACCAGCCTGGACAACTCAATAAGATATTGCCTCAAAAAATAATATCCAGGCTGTTTAAATGGGCTTTATAATGTAGTTCATTATGAAGGGGCCCTGGTTTAATCCTTAGTACCCCCCCTAATTCCCTCCAAAGCTTATATTCAGGAAAAAAACCATTAAAATATCCTTTCCCTCTCTTTTCATTTCTATTTTATTTATTTATTTAGAGGCAGGGTTTCACTCTGTAGCCCAGGCTGGTCCTAAACTCAAATTCCTCCTGCCTCAGCCTCCCAAGTGTCACATTAATTTTATATACTATTTATATTTTGTTTAGGAGAGTTTGTTAGATATTGTCCTTTAACAGCTACAGAAAGTCTTATGCAAGACATATTTCAAGTCTATTTTGTGCATGTATCTATTTACCAAAATCTATCACATTATTCAGTATTATTAATATAACATTAAAAAAGAGTAAAAAGAGTATGTCACTGGCAAATGGTTGCATACCTGTAATCTCTGCTACTTAGGCAGCACAGGAGGAGGATCAAAAGTTTGAGGCTAGACTGGGCTATAGTGAGACCTTGTTACACAAAAACAAAATCATACTTGGACTTCTTTTGTCATAGCCAAAATCTGAGAGGTTTTACATGCTTCTACACTGACCACATAAGAACATATGGTAATGTCCCTTTTAACTCGTAATTTATACTTATTTAGCTATCACATCATATATTTCTATTTTTTTCTCTTTGTAATAAAATACATTTTCAGTTTCTCTTTCTGACAAAATTTACAGTTGAATTTTATTTAGAAAAATTAAGAACTTTTCTATATTAAAATCTCTTTGTTTTTGTCTTCCTACTCTGCAGCCCAGGCTGGTCCTACTTACTATGGAGCCCAGGCTAGCCCTGGACTCATGGCAATCCTCTCGAGTGCTGTGATTACAGGCATGTGCCATGACACCCGGCTCATGTGGCACTAGGGAACTGAACTCAGAGCCTTGTGTTTGCTAAACAAGTAATTTAACCATTGTGCCATTCCTCCAGCCCCTAAAATTCTTTCCTATCACTTCTAATTTGCTCTTTAAATTATATTTTGAGTTTCTCATATAAGAGAAATCTATATCTGATTTATTTCATTTAGCATTACAGTCTCAAGATCTATCCACTCCCACAAATCACTCATATTATTCTTCTTTATGGCTGAGTAGTACTACAATAGTACTACACATACCACCTTTTCTTTATCCATTCATCTGTTGCTGGGCATATAAGATGCTTCCAATAAACCAGTTATTATGAATTTTGCTGCAAGAAGCATGAGTATGCATATGCCATGTAATAAGATGCCTTTAATTTTGTAGGAATTCACCTGGAAGAGATATAATTTGTGGAGAGTACTTTTCATAAAGGTACCTCTCAGTAAATGCTAGTCATGATAATACTAGTTTTATCGAAGTTAGAAAACATTGTATCATAAAAATAAACTCAGCTTTTTAAAAAACCGTATTTAGTCTGAATTTATGATCTAGAGCAAAAAATCTAGGTAAGAACATTACCCAGGTAATTTTAGGTATCTATATGTAACTTCAAAATGGCTGGCAATTCGAATATGCAACCAGGAAAGGCAAAAGCCACGGCTGGTCGTGTGTGTGAAATTCGTATTTGTACTCCAAGACAAATACGATACCAGTTACCTGAACAATAGCTGGGTCCTGAGGCAAGGAACACTGCGGTTTTGGTGGCTCACAAACAGTGAGGTCTTTAATATCACTTCCACGGAATATAATGTATTCAAAGACTTCATCTCGAGGCGGTATTGGGCGATCTGTTGGTCTGTCTTCTGTGCCAAAGGATCGAACTGGTAAGAAAATAGAGGATGTGAGGTGTTTGAGGTGTTTATCTACTACTCATCGTATTTCCTTTATTATTTTTTTCTTGAGACAGGGTCTTACTCTGCAGTCCAAGCTAGTCCAGAATTCACTATGGAATGTAAACTCGCCTACAACTCACAGCAATCCTACTGGCTGAGCTCCTGAGTGCTGGGATTACAGGAGTGCAGCTTTATGTAATGCTGGGACATGGAACTCAGGATCTTAGGCTTGCTAAGCAAGTGTTCTTTTTTTTTTTTTTGAGACAGGGTCTCATTCTGTAGCCCAGGCTGGTCCTCAACTCATTATGGAACCCAGGCTGGCGTTGGACTCAAGGCAATCCTCCAGCGCATCAGCCTTCTCAGTGCTGAGATTATGGGCATGTGCCACCATGCCCGGTTTACTTGATGCTGAAGAACTGAACTCTCGGGTACTTAATGTATGCTAGGCAAGTGCTTTAACCTCTGTGCTATTGCTCCAGCCCTCACCATATTTATGTAAGTATTCTTCCAAGTATAAGCAGCAGTTCTGAAATACCACCTGTGAGAAAGGATTCACAGATTTGTGGTTAAATTAATTTTTACATATTTGAGTCAGGGCCTCACTCCAGTCCAGGCTATTCCTGAACTCACATTGCAGCCCAGACTGGCCTTGAATTCTCCCATCCCAGACTCCCGCATGCTGGGATTACAGGTGTGCACCACACCTGGCCTATGTGGTGCTGAGGAGTCAAAGTGCAAAACCTTCCTCTTGCTTAGCACGCACTTCAATGGCTGAGCTATGCCTCCAGCCCAGATTTGTAGCTAAATTTAAAAAAAAATTTTAAAAGAGTAGGTCTGTCCTCAGAAAAATGTACCCAATTTAAAAGACTACCAGCATTATGAAAATATACTGTTTAAATATTTTCACTTACTTATATGTCTTTGGTGGTCGAAGTGATTGTGGGGGGGGTGGTAGTAGGAATTGCACTCAGGACCCTTGCACTGAGCTATATCCTCTGTCCCTTTTCTGAGACAAGCTCTCACTAAGTTTCCATGTGGGGTTCAAACTTGTGATCCTCTTGTCTCAGACTCCAAGGAGACTGAGATAACAGGTGTGCGTCACCATGCCCAGCTCTGTAGTGAGGTGTTAAACAATGTTTTTTCTTGCACTGCTGAATGAAGATATTAAAACAGCAAAGAAATATTAGTTTATTTCCAAATTTAAAAAATATGCTGTTTTTTGCATTTGCAGGTAAATATGCTGTTACTGAGGAACAATATATGAGGCCCATCCATCCTAGTTCCTTCTTGGCACAATTTCGTTACATACGCAGTCTTATAATACAAGTGCTTACTGCACAGTGCTCTCTAATATGCCACACTTTCTCCAGGCTCTGGCAGTGGCCACAAGTCTTCCTTACACCTTTTTCTATCATGCTACTTTCACCTATATTATGTTTTAAAGGAAAAGTTTGATACTAAAACAAATAGATAAAACTTTGAAAACCCAGGTATAGGTAAGGACCTTCTCAGTGGAATGTCTGTAATAACACCAAGAATTAACTGGTATTACAGCAAACTAAAAAGCTTCTGCAAAGCAAAGGAAATAGAAAACTGATGGAAGAGAAAAAAATTTTGCCACCTATTCCTTGGACAGAGGGCTAATATCTAGACTATACAAAGGACTGAGAAAAAGACTCCCCCAAATAAAAGACCCAATTAACAAATAGGCAATGGAAATGAATAGACAGTTTTCAGAAGTGCAAAAGGCCAATATATGAAAACACTCAGCATCTTTAGCCCATAGAGAAACGTGAATCAAAACAACACTGAGGTTTCATGTTACGCCAGTGAGAATGGCTATTACCAAGAACTCAAAAACCAACAGATGCTGGCAAAGGTGAGGCCAAAAAGGAACCTTCCTACATTGCAGGTGGCACTGTAAACTGATAGAAACAGTATAGGAATCAGAATGGAGATTCTTAAAAAAAAAAAAAACTGAAAATAGATTATCTCACTTGACCCAGCTATACTTCTGGATATCTTTCCAAAAGATTTAAAAGCATCACATTAACAGGTACATGCATACCCATGTCTATAGTAGCATGACTTCTAACAGATAAATCACAGAATATGCCAAAATGTCCATCAATAGATAAATGTATAAAGAAAATGTGGTATATATACACACACAACAGAGTACTGACGTACCTTTACACCATTATGCTTAGTGAAGTGTATTGGATCCAGGATCATATATTGTATTTCTCCAACACGAGAAATCCAAAGTAAGAGTAAATAATAAAGCCAAAGAGATGGTGGGAAGCTGAGCACGGTGGCGCAAACCTATAATCTTAGCACTTGGGAGGCTGAAGCAGGACTGTCGTGAGTCTGATGCTAGCCTGGACTACAGAGTGAGACCCTGTCTCAAAAAAGAAGCGGGAGGGAAAAAGGGAAGGAGGAGGAGGGCAAGAGAGAGAAGGTAGAAGTACAGAGATGAATTTGTGGAGAGGGAGAGGGTATGGGAGAGGATAAGAAAAGGGGAGAGGAAATTTTAAGTTGATGTGGTAAGTATGTGTGCCAACTCAGTTTAATGTGACTACTGTATACTGCAAATACATGCTAATAAAAATAATAGCTGTTGGGAAAAAGAAATTTACTGTAGTATTTATGTTTTAGGAGTTAAACACATTTTCAAACTGTTAATATTCTTTTTACTTTTAATGCTTACATTACAAAGATGCACAGGTTTTGAACGGTTTGTTCTCAAGTTTAAATGAATTTGAGAGGGAATCTGTCTCTCGTTATTCTTAACGAATGCAGGACGTCACATCATATTGTGTTTTAATGCTAGTATCAAGTCAGAATGCAGATGAATACACACTGACTTGACCTTGTGATATCTGGTTACCCTGAATTAATAAAAATGTAGTAATTCAGCAGGTTTATAACACCTAATCAATAATTAACTATTACTACAGTATAGGAGCTGTACCCTCAGCAGACTTACAATCTAGCAGATGGAGTAGCGAGCATAATGCAGAGAAGAAAGTACATCAATTTGCTATTGTTGCCAAACCAGAGTACCACAGACTGCATTATGCCACACAGAAACTTGTATAAACATATTTATAACATTATTGCTAACAACTAATAGGTGGAAACAATGCAAATGTTCACCAATAAATAGATGACTTTATATATGTAAGAAAGCATGCAATAATGTGTATTTCAACCAGAAAGAGGAAAAAGGATAACACTGATATATATGACGTCTTTAGGATGAGGCTTCCAAACATTATACAAAGCGGAAGAAGCCGTACCTCAAAATCTCACACATTATAACAATAAGCCGTAGAGACAGGAAGTTGATGGGTGGTTACTAAAGACTGGAAGTTAGAGAAATCATCACTGGGGCTTGGGTGTTTTTTTAGGGTGATGAAAAAGTTGTGAAATAGGGACTGTGCAACATACCACACTGATTTGTATACTAGTTTGCTAGTAATTTGTACACTTCATAATAGCTGACTGCATGTTATATGAAATATGCTTCAAACACAAAACACACACATATACGTAGAAATACAGCCCACAAGAAAATAACCAATTGATAACAACAGCTGGGAAGAATGCCAAAGCAAGGAGGGAGTGGTAGGGAGTCCTCTATGTTCACCATGTTGCTAAGTGGCTTTCATAAGTATTCTATAATAGCTTGGATGTGGGGGCGCATGCTTGTATGCCTAGCTACGTGAATGGTGGGGGCAGGAGAGTTGCATATTCGAGGCCAACTCTGGCAACTTAGCGAGACTCTGTCTCAAAATAAAAAATAGAAAGGGCTGAGGACACAGCTCAGGGCAGAGCTCACAGTGCCTGTAACTGCCTCCCCTAATCTAGCTGTAACTCTTCCTCAATTCCCTTCCCTTATTAGATAAGGCTATGTTAGATGCCAAAGTTTAGTAAGAGAATAGGAAATAAGGAAAACAATCTTCTCAAAGAACATAATCCTTTTTAAAAAATTTTCTGGCTACAAACAACAGCAGAAAGATTTACAAATTCTATGATTATTTTTTATAGGATGAACTCATGTGGCAAATCATGTATCTAAAAGTCTCCAGGGTCAAGGCAAGTTCAAATATCACACTAAAGCCAAACCCAGACAGTAGTATATTAATACCTATACACAGTATGGCTAAAAGGGAGAGCTCCTATAGCGACCAACTTCCTAACTCCATTATAAAATGGAGCAAATACTAAGGGCATGTTCTTGGGGGGACTACATCCTGTCCCTGGCTCCATTCTCTCTGACTTCCTTGTTACCATGAGGTATGCAGCTTTCCTCAGCCATGACCTCCTGTCATAATGTTTCTGCCCTTCCACAGCCCTGAAAGTAATGGAGGCAGCTGGCCATGGACTAAAAGCTCTGGCACAGTGATCCAAAATAAATCTATTTTCCCTTAAGTTGTTCATCAGTATTCTGTCACTAGGATAAAAGGCTAACATATACACTTCAACAGTTAAGTTAGGTTCACCAAAAGACATTAACATTTTCTCAAAGCTTTAACTTTTTGATATACTCAAGGCTATAAATTGCTTCTAGTATCAATTGGCAGAGAAAAGAATCTACTGAGTATCAAAAATGCAAGACCAACAAATGAAAGGCTCAATTATCCAAGAAAGGGTGGCAAAATAAACCAAGAAAATAAGGCCAAGTATTTTCAAAATAGAATCTAAAATAATACTAATGACACTGTTTCCACCTCACCCCAAACCCAATTTTGAGGACTGAAGAGTCTTATACATGCTAGGCAAGTTGTCTACCACTACGCTACATCCCTAGACCAAATTTATTTTTGAGACAGTCTCATTAAGCTGCCCAGTCTCAATCTAGTGATCCTCTTGCTTCAAACTCCTATGTAGTGAGGATTACTGATATGCACCACCATGCCGAGTAATACAGTCTTAAAGCCGAAACTTCTCAGTTACTATCAGCTGCAAAATATGGTACCAATCTAATTATCCAAACTTAAGTTTCAAGTAAACACATTATTCTTAGTATGCAGGTTAGATATTTTTCTATCATAGCTCTTTAGCACACTGTTTTGCTAAATTACAAACTACTTTTCTTTCTTTCGGAGACAAGATCCTACTCTGTAGTCCAGTCTGGCCTTGGATTCACGGCAATCCTGTCTCAGTCACCTGAGTGCTGAGATTACCCACGTGTGCCACCATGCCTGGTTTTATGCAGAGATGGGGAATTGAACTGTGGGCCTTGTGCTTGACTAACTGCTATGCCATTCCTCCAGCCCCCAAAATTACTTGTACTAGGGATCTCTAGAGAAAGAGAACCAACAAAAAGCATGTATATACACAAAGATTTATTTCAAAGAACTGGCTCATGGGATTGCGAATGCCTGATTGTGGTATTATACGTATTTTGGTTTTTATTCACAGGTCCTAGCTCATCACTTCCTCCCCAAGGCAGGACACAGAAATGAGAATTTTTCTACCTTAAAGCAGTTCATAGAAACTGTTATGGCTTAGACCTGGAATGTCCCCCAAAAGCCTCATGTATTTGGATGATGAAGACTACCTATGGATTCCACATGCATTAGAAGGTGGGGCCTGGTCGTCAGGGGGAGAGCAATAGGGCTCTACCCAGAGGGGTAGATCATTGGTACGGGATCTCGAAGAGTACACGCTACCTCTGCCCTTCCTTGTTCACTCAGACCCTTCCAGCCACTGCCAGCCACTCATGAATGGACTGAGATCTTATGAAACTATAAGCTAAATTAAATCTTTCCTCCCTTATGTTGGGTGCTGGGAATTCTGTCCAGCAAGAGAAACTCAAGACAGAAATTCTAGTCTTCCCTGTCTTTAAATTCTCTGATTCACCTCTGTGTGACAGAAGCCCCCACAGCCCTTTTCCTTTGAGGCCACACCCTGAAGAAAGACTGCTACACAGAGAGGTCAGCAGAATACTGGACAGGTCTTGCTGGGTTCCATTTCACAGTCTATTCACAAGTGGTCATACCCTTTGTGGCCCATTACATTTTGGTATAGTTGTCCATGTTTCTATAATGCTTATAAACTGAAGTCTCCATAAAATCCCAGAATGACAAGATGGAGGTTTTCCTAGAGGGTGGTGCAACAAGACGGCATGGAAACTCTATTTATTTATTTTTTATTTTTGAGACAGGCTCTTGCTCTACAGTCCAAGCTGGTCCTGAACGCACCATAGAGCTCAGGCTGGCCTTGACCTCACCACAATACTCCTGCAGGAGTGCAATACTATGGCCAGCTATTATGTAGTGATGGGGCATTGGGGCCTCACACTTCCTAGGCAAGTACTTCAATCCTTGAGCTATGTCCCCGGCTCCAACATCTCACTTCTTTTTCCATACCTTTACCTATATGTATTTTCATCTGCCTTCTTTAACAGTAAGCTAGTAAATATGTTTTCCTGAGTTCTGTAAACCACTCAAGTAATCAATCCCAAAGAGGTCTGCAAAAACTCTGATAATCGGTTAGTAAGAAGCACAGGCAAAATCTGCGACCTATGTAACATAGAGGGTGGGGCGAGGTATTCTTGGGTCCAAGCCCCCTCAATGCATCTGGCATGTTATCTCCAGGTAATGTCAGAATTAAATTAAATTAGAGAGGGCTGGAGGAATAGCGTAGCAGGTAAAGTGTTTGCCAAGCAAGCGCATGGCCCTGAGTTTAACTCCCTAGCACCACGTAAGATGGGTATGGTGGCGAATGCCTGTAATCCCAGCATTTAGGGGGCTGAGGCAGGAGGATCACAATGAGGCCAGCTAGATAATTTCAACAAATCTTGTCTCAAAAATGAAAGAAAAAAGAAAGTAACTAAGTTGGAAATGTAGTATAAAAGCCCTGGGATCAATCCCTAGTACAGCAAAAAACAAAACAAAAAATAAAAACCACAAAACAATATAGTACAGAAATATACAGCATGTCTGACCCAGTATCTAGGCACCACAGTCTAATGACAAAAATTAACCATAACCCTACCCAGTATGAAGTAATCTGTACTTCCTCTTCAAGTCCAGAATTTACAGACACTCGGGAGAAAGAGCTGTACGTCAATCACCTTTGTAATGCCCACAGAATCTAACACAGTGCCCTACTATCGATGATATTTGAGTATTTCCTGAATAAATACCAGTGAAAAAAGATAATAAACTATATCAAAAAGTACTAAACACTATTGGGCTGGAGGAATGGCACAGTGGTTAAAGCACTTGCTTAGCAAGCACAAAGCCCTGAGTCCGATTCCTCAGCACCACATAAGCCAGGTGTGATGGTGTTTACCAATATTCTCAGCATTTGGAGGCTGAGACAGAAGGACTGCCAGGAGTCTAAGGCTAGCCTGGCTAAATAGTGGAATCAAGACCAGCCTGGGCTACAGAGACAAGACCTGATCTCTAAAAAAAGTACTGAACAATGCTTATTATCAAGGGAACTGAATTAAATTATACAATAAACCTATTTAGAATAAAATGAGAGAATAAATGGGTATCAACAAAATGGGGGAAAAAAATCAGTAAGTTTAAAAAGCAGCAAACATAAAAAAACACCAAATCAGAAAAGGAGCTATGGTTAGTATTTTTCTTTTCTTTCTGACATGTATTCATAAGTACAGCTCTTGTTCCATACCCAGTACTATATATTAACTCTTGTTGAAACAATCTAAGATAACAGCAGATTTGGAAGAAATTACATGTGGTGTGAATTTAACAGAAGACATAATTAAGTATGAAAAAGGAGCATCATCTCTTCTACATTGTAGACCCTTCGGACGAGCCTTGAAAGTAAACAGGATGAGCAGATTCCGAATTTTCTACTTGGGATGGAATTTTACAAAATAAGATTCTACAGGCTTGCTATTTGAACTCTATCACAGCCTACTTCCACAAACCTCTGCTTTTCCCCACAGTTAATAGGTTCAAGACCTAGCCAGCGTATGAGATTCTCTCACGTGCCACTTCAGGTGCTTCCTTTATTCAAGATTCTTCCCCTTGGATTACTATTACAGGCTGAGTATCCTTTACTTAAAACTTAGGTGAAGTGTTTCAAGTTTTGAAATAGGATTTTGGGGATGGGATCTGGACTTAAATACAAAATTCACTTATGTTCATATTCAACTTGTACATGCAGAATGAAAGTAATTTTATACAATACTGTTGGTATGCCTTATTTTGACTTTGAACTGTCCCATAACTTCAGGTACGGAATTTTGGGAGTCATATTGGTACCCAGAAAGTATGGAATTTTGGCTTTTCAGATTAGGGGCGCCTAAACTGTGCACACAGACTTACTCAGATATATCCTTACTTAAATAGCCATAACTTTATACTCAGCTTAGGGAGGCACTCGGGAACTTAGGGAGACTGACACAGAGATATGTAAAACCAAAAAAGCAATCTGAAATTTTAGATGGTGATGCAGTAACAAAACAGTAGCAACAATGGTCTCTTAACAGCTTATTACAAGCAAAACACATTTACAAGGATCCTTTTAAAACTGTAGGCAAGGGGCTGGAGGAATGGTATAGTGGTTAAAGCACTTGCCTTGCAAGCACAAGGCCCTGAGTTCTATTACTCAGTGCCACATAAAGCTGGACGGATAGTGCACGCCTGTAATCCCAGTACTCGGGAGACTGAGGCAGGAGGACTGCCTTCAGTTTCAGGCCAGCCCTACGCTATACAGTGAGTTCAGGACCAGGCTGGGCTACAGAGTGAGACCCTGCCTCAAAAAAATAGAACAAAACAGAAACAAAATCCAGAAAAAAAAAAACCTGTAGGTAAGAGCAAGCCTGAAACATATCTATATAGCACAGCAGGATCAAAGAAAATAATTTCTAAATTACCTGAGAAAACACCCTTAATATTACTACACTGCCTTCTCTCATTATTTATCCTATGTTCATCAATGTATTTTCTGACAAGTTTCAGAAAACACACCCTTCATGTGATCAACAAATAAAACTCCTCTACATAACCACACCAAGAAGATTTCAATGTCTAGGTATGAAATATAAGATAAAGTTTGATGAGCACAGAATTAGTTTAAGCCTCTTTCCCCACTTCTTAAAAATAGATTGACCTCCCTGTTGTCAGCTTTCTCCCTTACTTCTAATCAAGTCTTACATAATGCTGTTAGCATAAACTTCTGAAAGTCATATTTTTTTGTGTGTGTGGTGCTGGAGACTGAATTCAGGGCTTTGAGCATGCTAGGCAAAAGCTCCATTACTGACCTACATTTTTATTTTGATGTTGAGACCAAGGGTCACTCGGCTCCTGAGGCTGGTCTCCTGTCTCAGACTGAGTAGCTGAGATTACAAGCATGTGCCATCATGGCCAACTCTAAAGCTACACTCTGATCCTGTCACATTATTGGCTAAAAACCTGAATAGGTCCATGCACCACGAAAACCTGTTAACCTGTCATTCAAATGACAAAGTGGGTTTATGAAGTAGATGTAAACGTAGCAGAGAAAGCAAAATGAAAGCTAGGATAGGCCAGGGAGGTTTGTCAACACCTTCCCACTGGCACTTGGGCTTCCACATCTATTATTTTCTCCCCTTTATTCTCAATCTGACACACTGTTTGCTTTTTTCACATGGAGAGCAGGGGAGAGAAAGCATTCTAATTCAAGGGAAAATTGTGGGAAGGCCTCAAATCTGAAGAACTGATTAACTGCTTATACTAGATGACTGTTGATGAGTACCCTTTTAAATAAATTGGTTCAAGTGTTGTGGGCAAAGACGTGGTTTTGGTTTTTGTAGCTGTTTGTGCATTTGCTTCTCTGGTAAGTATTACTGTGGACTCCTGAGGCCAGAGACTAGACATTTTCTCCTAGGTATCTTCTTCATGTGGCTACTTCAGACTTGTCAGAACTTTGTCTGTACTGTGCTTGTTCCCCAGCACCTCCCAAACCACCTAGTTTCTCATCACAGCCAGTGCTGAGAAATTCTCTTGAATGACAGTTTATTAAGTAGCACAGAAGGGGCATTTGAAATCTTGTTGTACCTGCCTAGTGAGTAAGGATCTGACAAGAGAACATACTATGCAGAGGTGTAACATAGATTCCCAAAAGCATCAAGATAAGTAGGGGAGGTAGGAAGGCAAGTCCCTGTTAAATTTAAATTTAATCTAGGAAGGAATGTAGTCACAAAAGAAAAAAAATTAGTAGATTTTAAAAAAAAATCTACTACCTGAAGAGGGAGTGCAAATACTGGAAGAAAATGGTTACTGCTGAGAATTTCTGAGGAGGCTGGATCTAAAGCAAGCAATGATTCCTGAAGCATGGCAAAGACAGTAAAGAGGATGAGGGCGGGAACAAGAAGAAATCAGAATTAACAGAGCTTGAGAACTTCCTAGAAGGAAGAGGAGGAATGATACGAGAGTTTACTATAATTTAACACTTAATGAACACTTGTTAAAAGACAGACAGGAATGTTGGAAGAAAAAAAGCTCTGTAATAGTTCATATGGGAAGCTGTGGGAAACCCCACCAGTAATACAGCCTTTTTTTTTTTTCCCAGCCAGGGTCTCACCTGTAGTCCAGCTGGTCCTGAGCTCACTACGTAGCCCAGGCTGGCCTTGGACTCAAGACAATCCTCCTGCCTCAGCTTCCTGAGTCAGTAATATATCCATTATACAGAAAGGGAATTCAATTGTCGCCTAACTTTTCATATGTAGCTGTATGTGCTGAAGAATAATAGAAGAGTATTTAAGGATACAATGGAAAAGATACCTGGTGGAAACACAATGGAAAATATTATACACAGGGGATGACAAAAGACTTATCAGCAGACTGGCATCTCAGAATAACTATGAACAGATTTTCCTCTCTCACCCTTCTTTTCTTAGTAGAAAAATTTCACCCAACCAATTCAGGAATGATGAGTTGTGGAATAAGAACTCAAAAGTTTTACCTAAATAAAACTTCCCTTCAGGGATTCTAAGAATACAAGCAATGCAGTGATAATCTGTAACTATAACTTCAAATTACATAATCTAGAAAATGGGGCAAAGAACCTGTGCCAAGCGGCCCAGGTCTACAGTCTCAGTACTCTGGAAGGCTGGAGCAAGAGAGTCACAAGTCTGAGTTAAGCATGGGTAAGTACCTAGTAACATTCTTTCTCAAAAATAAAAAATTAAAATGGGATAGGGCTATAGCTCAATGTGAAGGTCCAGAGAGGGGGAAAGCGGGGAGGCAAAGAGAGAGAAAATTAAAAAGATTATGTTAAAGTTTTTAATCTTAGGCATAAAGAAGGAAGATTTTATTCATCTGTGTTTTGGAAAGCTAACATATGAATTCTCCCCCTAAATGTTTATACATATAACAAAATTTGTTTATAACTCCAAGGGATTAATGACCTCCTGAAATTCATCCAAGAACTCCCTCTTAAGAACTCAAGTTACTTGCTAGTTGTTCAAGATGACCGAGATAAACATAAAATATAATAGTTCCCCTTCACCTATGGAGCATATATTCCCAAGACCCTGAGTGGGTACCTGAAATCGTACAGTGCCAAATCCCATATTCACCATGCTTTTGCTAACACACACACACAATTTACGAGGCACAGTTATTCTGTAGTAAGTTATGTGATTGTGGGTGGTCTCCCAAAGTCTTACAGGTATTCCTACTCCCCCTTCTTATGATGATATAAAATGACACAATGCCTACACGGTGGAGCAAGGCGAATGAAGAGGCATCTTTGAATGTAGCTTTAGGTTACTAGGTAAGCTATTGAACACAAGTGCTGTAATACTTTGATACGTTGCCAGGAGTCTGAGACAGCTACTAAGGGACTGAAGGGCAGGTAGTGTATAGAAGGATGATTCACGTCCTGGGCCAACAGAGCAGGATGGTGCAAGATTACATCATACTACTTAGATGGGCAAACAATTTAAAACTTATAAATTGTTTTCTGAAAATTTCCACTCAGTATTTTCAGAACTGGCAGATCAAGAGTAAGTGAAACCTCAGAAAGAGAAAATGCAGTTGTTTGAAATTTAAGGTTTCTAAAAATACAACAATGTTTAGATTCTAGGGAATTAATCAGTAAAATTTACATATAAAAAACAAAAGAGACAGGACAGTGTGGCCCACACTTGTGCTCTCAACACTCTGGAAAATTGAGGCAGGAGGATCACAAGTTTGAACCCAGTCTGAGTAACTTTGCCAGAACTGTCTCAAGATAGATTAAAAAAATAAAAAGGCTGGGGATATAGCTAAGTGCAAAAGCCCTGGGTGCAAATGAGTATGGCAGGGGGCGCCAAGACGACTCTAGGAATGGTGGTGGGAGCAAAGGAATGTTTTTTGGAATGGTGGAATTGTTCCAAAACTGGACTATGGTGATGGCTGCACAATTCTCACAACTGAACACTTAAATGGGCCCATTTTATAATATGTAAATTAGACACAATATAACTGTTAAAAACAAAATAAAAATTATAAAATCATGTATAGTTGCTAAAATGACATTAAACAAAATTTCACATTAATTCCTCTTAAAGAAACCTATCACCTATTAAGAAGGATAGGTCAGGGGCTAGAGGAATGATTCAGTGGTTAAAGCACTTACCTAGCTAAGTCAAGCGCTCAGTACCCAAGTTAGGATTCCCCAGTACCATGGAAGCTGGATGTAGTGGTGCCAGCCTATAATCCCAGCCCTCAGGAGGCTGAGACAGGAGGATTGATATGAGTCCAAGGTCAGCCTGGGCTCCACAGTGAGTTCAGGACCAGCCTGGACTGCAAAGTGAGACCTTGTTTCAAAAGAGGGATAGGTCAATACTTTCTCAACATGATGTCTGTATCCAGTGCACACACATTCATTAAATGCTGCCTTAGTATGGTGCGTCTGCTCTGCATTAAGCCTAGTCTTTCCAGAACCTCTATTTCACCCTCTCCAGAGAACAGAAAGGTAACCAGTTGTGAGAAATGCAGAGATTTGAAAATCTGACCTGTTTCAACAAACTGAATTAATCTTCCAGCTGTTAGTTCTACCTTCATCTCCGATCACTTCAGTCTTCTATTTTTCTTTGTATTTGTTGATGCTAATTCCTAAGTCTTTTAAAAAAAGACTTTGGGGTTACAATCAGGTCCTTGGCTTTACCTGCTGCCTACTCTGGTTGTAGTTCTCTCAATTCTGTTAAAAGTTATTTAAATTCATGTATTTACTATTCAGTCTTCACAATTTTGTGGATGTTATCTTCTTTCCAAATTTACTTTGCTCTTAATGGGTTTATGCCTTTAAAAGTCTCTCATGTGGTTGTGATAAGATTTATCAGCAGGGAGGAGAAGTAAAAACATGTCCAATTAGCTACCTTTACTCAGTAGCCTGTATTTAATCTTGACTTTTTAAGCTGCTTTCACATGAGCATGCTTGTGTTTGGCTCTGAATTTTAATCTCCCAAACAATAAAGTGAAGAGACAAGAGTTAAGAAAATGTAACAGAGAGAGACAGAGACAACAGGATAAATGCATTCAATAGTCTTTTTTTTTTTTTTTAAATGGGCAGGAAAGGGACAAACAGAAACAAAGTAAAAATTAATCTGAATGGTGAGAGTGAATTTTTTAGATTAAAAGAGAGTTGCACATTCAGATTCACAAGAAACACAAAAAAACGTTCAGGGGGCAAAAACATACCAATCTAGTCATATTTGTGAACTGAGTAAAGAATTCCAGACTGGCATCAGCAACACCAGAATGTCAGAAGACAACTAAGCAGTAACTTCAAAGTCTTACAGAAGAATGATTCTAACTTTGGCCTAACAGCTAACCAGACAGTCAAGCAATCAAAAATAAAAAAATTGAAAATTGAAAAAGGAAAAAAGAAAAGAAAAAGAAAAAAAGGGTCAGTTCAGCCATTTAGCTTATGGATAAAGTGCTTTCAAGTAAAACCAGGGGAGGGGATCAACTGAAAGCCAAAATTCAACTAAAAAAACAGGAACCTGAGTGTGTTTGAACAGACTAGTAAGAAGGGCTGGGTGAGTATCTCAGTGGTTAGAGCTTTTGCGTAGCAAGGCCAGGAGTTTGATTTCCTAGCATAACATAAACACTAGCTGAGCATGGTAGTACACACTTGTAATATCCCAGTACTTAGGAAGCGGAGGCAGGAGGTCTGATGTGAGTTTGGAGGCCAGCCTTGGTTACACAGTGAGTTCAGGAACAGACTAGACTACAGAGCAAGATTTTATTTTGAGAGAGAGAGAGAGACAGAGAGACAGAGACAGAAACAAGACTAGTAAGATAAGATAACGGATTGAAGTAGAAGTATACAGGTGGTATGAGGTCAAATTCTGGACCTATTTTGAAAGTACAGCTAGTAGATTCAGATTAAGTAAGAGGAACTAAGGACAACTTCAACCTTTTTGTCTTTACTAAATCCAAGTATGCAGTTGTTGGTCAAGTAGAGGATGAATAGCTATCCCTTTAAGTAGAGATGTTAAAGGTGAGTGGAGGTACTGGTGGAGTTCAGAGGAGAGGTGCAAGCAGAGAAAGGAGTGACGTACAAAGTATTTCAAATACGAGCTGGATAAGCTTATCAAAAAGGGCACCCGATTAAACTACATCTGTGGTGTATGTCTGTAATCTTATCACTGAGGCAAGACTGGGAAACTGAGGTGGGAGGATCAACTGAACCAGCTTGGGCAATACAATGAGATTTTTTTTTTTTTTTTGGAGACAGGGTCTGGATAGCCCAGGCTGATCTTGAACTCACTATGGAGCCCAGGCTGGCCTTGGACTTGTGGCAATCCTCCTGCCTCAGTTGTCCTGAGCGCTGGGATTACAGGCATGTGCCACCATGCCCTTGGGTTTGCTAGGCAAGCACTTTAATGGCAGTGCCATTTCTCTAGTCCCAATACAATGAGATCTTGTCTAAAAAACAAAATAACTGCAAAGATTCAATGCATAAATAATTTTTAGGAGACAAGGAGACAGATAAGAAGACAGGAGTCCTGGAGCTTTCCAACATTCGGCTAAAATCAAGTGAAGAAAATGCCTCACAAAGAACAGACCAATTGTGCCAAAGTAGCCAGAAAGGTGAGTAGAATGGAGAATAAAAACTGACCACTGGACTTAGTAAAGTTTCTGGTAACCTTGATAAAAACAGCTTCTTGTCAGCGGGAATAAGAACTTCATGGAGTTCACATAGGATGAGTCCCAGGAAGCAAGTGACTGTTGAGGTCAGTGAACACAAATTTAGAGTGAGACTGGTTCAGCATGTCTGTGTTGATAAAATTAAGGTTGTGATTTCTCTAGTTTGTACGTGCAAGAGAGCAAAGAAGGGGAAATGGGCATAGAATGATGGTATATGAAATGACTGCTATGAATTTTAAGCAGGTTAAAAAGGGACTGAAGTTATGAAGGCAATGAGGGACAGGCAAAGGATTAAGATCAAGGCTGGGGCATAGCGCACGCTTGTAATACTAGCACTTGGGAGGCTGAGGCAGGAAGACTGCTGTGTGTTCAAGGCCAGCCTGAGCTACATAGTGAGTTCAGGACCAGCCTGTACTACAGAGCAAGTCACTGTCTCAAGGGGGAAAAAAAGGTTAAGATCAAAATACTATACACTACAGTGTGTCAATATGGTGGATACAACTGAGGTACTAGAGACTGAGCACTTAAAGAGATGGAGATAGTGGCTGAAATTAATAATAGGATCACTACTCCTAGGCGCTTACAGTAAGTTAGCTATTATTTTAGCGTCACTTCATTTAACTACCAGAATGAGTCTGAAAGATGAGCATTATTAATCCAACTGACAAAATGAAGTTAAAGCTCAAGTTAACACCTTATATAAAGTCAAAGAACACTATGCACTCTAACTGACCTTTTGAGCCATGTTTTCTTCCCAGAAATGCCCTCACCCCCAGAATTAGACCCTTGTAATTAATTATTTTACAGACTAACTCACACTTGATCCATTTAAAAATTTACAATGATGTAGTTAATGGCTGGGTGTGTTGGCACACGCCTGTAATCCAGGCACACAGGAGGTTGAGGCAGGAGAACTGAGTTTAAGGCCCGTTTGGGCTACAAAGTGAGTTCAGAATCACCCTGGACTATAGAGTGAGACACTGACTCAAAAACAAAAAAATACCAATAAAAGTAGTTAATGTATTTATAACATCTTGAGAGAAAATAAAGTCAAACTATTCTTGTAGAAGGCATCTTCTAGTGCTAGCATGAAATTATTTAATTCAAGTTAAACTATTAGCAGTTGCTGCTATAATTATTATGGCCCTAGCTGAAATACAAAACTCTTGCTAGGTTATCATGCACAGGTAAGATTTCTTCTTTATTTCTACTACTATTTTCTTCAGGCTTGCATTGTTTTCTCATTTCTCTGATACAGAGAATCATGGCTCACCTTACCCTACCAGAAAATAAAGAGCATTTCACCCTGACTTCATACTCTCAGAATTAACCAAGCCTTTCTGTAGACTACAAAGCAATAATCAACTGTTTTCAAGGCTCCAAATTCTGGCAACCTCACTAAATAGGACAACCAAAAGAAGTTGAGGCTTGAAGTTTCACTAGATCTTTGTTGCTCCAGGTACTGGTTTTGTGAATTGCTAGATTTAGGTCTCCAATTCATGAGAGAAATCAAAAGCGCCTCATAGGTATTTCATCCATCACACAAACTCTTCTGTCTTTAGTAGGGCCATGATTTCAGACTATGTGGCTAATTTACAATTTAGAAGTAGATAAAACTATGCTAGTAGGCAAGATTTAGCAGATGATATAAGAAATCATCTGTTAGTAGGGGGCAGTACCGCATGCCTGTAATCTCACCACTCTAGAAGACTGAAGCCAGAGGATCAAAATTTTGAAACTAACCTGGCCAACTTATTGAGACTCTGTTTCAAGACACTAAAAAACAACAAAAAAGGGGGTGGGGTGGGGAAAGCTAACCTTCAGAAGACCCTGGGTTCCACTGTGAGTACATTTACTACTATCCCCGGGCCCCCACCCCCCACCCCACCCAAAAACAACAACAAAAAATCTAATACAATTATTCCATGATCATTCTTCACAGACTCTCATTTCCCAATGCAATGGCTACTGATTTCTATTTGACTGGTTATCCAGGTACAGCTAACTAAATATATCACATATGAATTGTACTCATCTCGGCCCATTTTACTTGGGTATTATATTCTTTTCAGACACAGACGTGAACACAATTGTAACTAGTATACAAATTATTCAATCATGCCACCAGTTTATAATTTCCCCCAACTTCCTGAAATAATTATTTAAGTGAAAAATTACAACACAGCTTGAGTCACAAAATATAAATATTTCTCTGTCAATTCTGTCATAAAAATTCACCCTCTTGCATCATATGTGATGAATTCTCCAATATTCCTATTTGAGTAGGTTGAACACTTCAATTTTAAAGAGAAAATTCAATTGTGAAAATGATAAAAGTATTATTTAGATGTATCCCTAGGAGACTTCTACAACATTGATAAGCTAAAATGCTAAATCATTACCATTTACTCACTTCTTAAATAAATAAACATTTGTTCATTCCAGTAACTCAGATTCTGGAGGGAGGAGGGAAGATGAGACAAACGAGAAACATATATGCAAACAATACATGCAAATTCAGCACAGGTCATGATCAGTGGCAGGAAGAAAATAAACTCAAAGATTATAAACTGAAACCAGAAATAAACTGTGACCCAGACTATCCATAAACACAGTAATCAGACACACAGTGTTTTTCCAGATTGCCCTCAGTGCAAAGGTCCTGGATTTACTCCACAGCACCACCACAACAAAGACAGCTAAAAAACCCCTAACTACTTCCATGACATTGGGGTAGGGAAAAACATCTTACAGAGACATAAAGAAAAAAAATTCCCAGCCCACTAGTCATAAATGAAAAGCTTAATAAACGTATCTGCATTAAAGTGAAGAATGTTAACTTATAAAAACCCTTAATGGAATACATATATTCAACTAAGGAGACATGCTCCAAATTCTAGAATACGGCATTTGTATAAATAGAAAAACTGACAGTAAATTTCAAAGGTACTTCATGTGAAATGAAATCCAAATGGCCAAGATACAAAAAGACATTCAACCTTGTTAATGGTCAGGAAAATGGGAAAGTAATGCCACATTCTACTTCACACTCACCCAATTGGCTAGAACTCAAATATATGACATTAAACATGACTGGCAGAGAGGCGCAAAGCAACTAGAACTCTTAAACACTAAGTAACTAGCAACTTCTGTGGGAAGTACTTGGCATTACCTCAGAAAGACATACATTCCCTATGTTGCTGCTATTCAAATTCTAAGTATAAACCCTCAAGAAAACTGCCTATACCTACACTGGTCACTTAAACATAAACGTTCTTAAAGGCAGTATTTGTACTAGCCTAAACCTGTAAACACCTAAATGTCAACTGTAGAATATTCTAAAACAACTGCTGAAAAGATAAACCAGTATTCTATCCATGATGGAATAGTACATAGCAAGTCAAAAATAAAACACATACAAGATAATCCCATTTAGGGGCAGGAGGAATGG
Source organism: Ctenodactylus gundi (assembly GCA_004027205.1). Classification (NCBI taxonomy): domain Eukaryota; kingdom Metazoa; phylum Chordata; class Mammalia; order Rodentia; family Ctenodactylidae; genus Ctenodactylus; species Ctenodactylus gundi. Next base: position 289,303 of record PVKB01001086.1, on the reverse strand, counting down.
CACAGTGATTAAATCTCAAGGCCCTGAGTTCAATTCTCCACATAAACTAGGGGCGTTGGTGCACACCTGTAATCCCAGCAATTGGGAGGCTGGGGTAGGAGGATTGCCATGAGTCCAAGGCTAGTTTGGGTTCCACAGTGAGTTCAGGACCGGCAAGGGCTACAGAGCAAGACCCTGTCTCAAAAAAAAAAAAGATAATCTCATTTATACATTTATATATAAATCAAAAGTGGATAAAAATATACTGTCTAGAAATGTAAATGTATGTGATAAAACTATTAATGTCTTAAGATTGTGGCAGTCATGATGGAAAGATGTTAAGAGGCAGAAGGCCTAAGAGAACCTGGTAATGTCTTGCCCTATGAGGCAGTTATAAGGATCTCTGTTCAAAAATACTTCATTTTTAGGAGATGGGGGTAGAGTTCAGTGGTTAAAGTGCTTGCCTAGTACATACAAGGCCTTGCGTTCAATTCCCCAGTACCACATAAAAGATTAGCTGGGCTTGGTAGCAACATGCCTGTATCACCAGCACTTGGTAGACTGAGGCAGGAGGAGTGCCACAAATTTAAGACCAGGCTGGGCTGCATATTGAGCTCAAGACTAGTCTGGATTACAGAGAGACCCTGTCTCAAAAAACAAAAATCCCAAACCTTCATTTTTATGTTTTGTATCTTCAACATGTATGGTTACTAAAACTCTGCACAGAAGTAAAACAAAAAATATTTTTAAAAGAATCTACGAATGTTATTTTGAAAAGATTAATTTTTAATTCCCAGTTTAAAAAGAGCAATAGGGATATCCACATCTGAATATACACATGTATTCTAAATTGTCAATAAAACTTTAATCTGTGAGACTACTACTCTTCACCCAAACTTTGAAACGGTAAATTTTTTAGATGTCAAATTGCTCAACAAGCCATGTGAACTCTCAAATTTGAAGGTTGAAATTCCCACTTATCATACTGAAGGCTGAAGTAAGTGTCCAGTATTGACTGCACAGTTATAAAGCAGTTTTAGATTATAGTATGTTCAATAATATATGGAAAATTTGACAACTTCAGTTTTCATTAGCATGATTAAACTCCCCAAACCCTAACACATTAACTCATACTGCTTTTTGAAATATGGATTAAATGTCAATGCCATAAATACAAGTTAAATTATTTATTGGTAAGTCACAAAAAGGACAATTATGCTTTATCTCATATGTCTTTGTTGTCATGAAAGTACAGATTTTTAAGGTTAAGGTATAAAAGGATACATTCACAGATTTTTTTTTTTAAAAGACTGAAATTACTTTTGCAGCAATGAGGATTGAATTCAGGGCCTTCGCAGTGAGCTACATCCTTAGCTTCTTTTTATTATTTGAGACAGGGTCTTGCTAAGCTGCTTAGGCTGGGCTTGACCGCAAAATTTTTCTGCCCCAGTCTCCCAATGCGCTGAGATGATAGGCCTGTGGCACAGGGCCTAGTAATACTTTCATAGGTGTAAGATTTGTCCCTATGAATTTTTTTTCTTTGTAAGGGGTAAAGATAACAAAACCAACTTCCTGATTTAAAAAAAAAAACACTAAGTGGCAAGACACCTTTAAATTCAAATTAGGTAAATTGGGCCTGGTAGCACAGGCCTAGAGCCCCAGCACTCTGGGAGGCTGTTCAAAGGTGGGAATCCAGCCTGGGCAACTTAATGACTTAGTGAGACACTGTCTCAAATTCAAAAATAAAACTGAGCTGGGGGTGTCACCCAGTGTGAAGGTTCTGGGTTTCATCTCCAGTACCATAAACAAACAAACAAAAAAATCAGATTAAATAAAACAATGCTTTAAAAGAGTTATTAAATTACTTTAATGATGTTTAATGTTCTCAACTGGCATGCAGCTCTCACCAACATCTTCAGTGAATTTTTTTTCAAAATATCATAAAGCCATAAAAGTTGAAACACTATACAGCTATATATGCATCAAAAATATAAAAACAATTTAAAAATAAGAGCAAGCAAAAATGAAGCTATTTCAGTAATACCTCTGGTCAACCCTTCACTATCCAATATAGACTTATGTACACTGAAAGAGTATTTTCTAAAAGATAATAAAGAGCTATGCTACAGGTTAGTTTTATCAGGTATCATGACACATTTTACACAGAAAAGAAGTTTTGGCCTGTAATCCCAGCAGTCAGGAGGCTGAGATAGGACTGCCATGCACTGGAGGCCAGTCTGGGCTACAGTGAGTTTAGGACAAGCCTGGACAGCAGAGTGGGACCTTGCCTTAAATTTATTCTGGGGTACTTGTTTTTTAATACTATTGTATTTTTTTTTTTGGGGGGGAGGGTGGTACTGGGGATTGAGTCCAGGGCCTTAGCACGGAGATATAGCCCTAGCCCACTTTTTAAAAGGCCTTTAATTTCAAGACACGACTTCACTAAGTTTGCCCAGGCTGTGTTCAAACTTGCAGTCTTCCTGTCTCTACTTTGCAAGTGCTGGGATTAGAGGACTGTGCTCCTGGACCCAGCTTCTCACACTACACTGTTCTGTTCTGACACAGGATCTAATTATTGTATAATGCCCAGGATTGCTTTGAACTTTTTGGCTCAAGTGATCCTCCTGCCTAAGCCTCTTAAGTATGAAGGCCATATCCCTTGGCTTCATACTATTTTTTAAAATAAGACTTGGACTGGGCTTAGTGGCACAGGCCTGTAATTCTCAGCACTCCAAGAGGCTGAGACAGGAGGAATACAAGTTCAAGCCCAGTCTGGGCAATTTAGCTAATATTTGGCAAAGATTCTGTTTCAAAATCAAAACTAAGCAATGGGCTGAGAATGTAGCTCAGTGCAATAGCCCTGGAATGACACCTCGGTAGGGAAAACATTTCTGACTTGGTAATTTTTTAAATGGTGCGACTTAATAATCTTTAGTAAATATACATGGTTGTGCAAACATCACCACAGTCCATCAAATACTACTCCTTTATACTGTACAGGTTATCACTATCTATAACTATTATTATTATTATTATTTTTGCAGTGCTGAGGCTCTAACTCACAGCGTCAGTCAAGTGCTGTACCACTGGGTCCCATCTCCACTCCTCACAGAGCACAGTCCTGCTTTATTCCTTTCATAGGTATAACACTTGTCTCAAGACCAGTGCTAATAAGGATCTATCAGAGCGTTAAAAAGACGCCATTAAACTTGTTTGGTTCTATGAAAAGAACTGTTTATCAGTTAAAGATTCAAGTACATTTCACAGCTCGGCATCGTGGTGTATACCTGTTATAAACTGCAGCAGGAGGACTGAAAGTTAGAACCTAGCTCCAGTTAGAAAATGACTTGCAAGATCTTGTCTCAAACTATAAAAGGGCCGGGGAAAGCAACTAAGTGCAAAGGCCCTGGGCTTCATCCTTCGTATCACAAAATAAAAACACTTTACAATTTTTCTCCTGGGCTTCTGTTCCCATAACGCAATGCCGTTCTTAAAAACTCTACCAAACGCGAAAGAGAAATTACCAGGGTGATCTTGCTTCCACCTCCTAAGTATCTCCTAAGTATCTGAAACTGTTGTCAGATCTTTAAGATCAGAAGCTAAAGTTTTTCTTTTCGGTTTCCTGGCAGAGCGAAGGCTTAACACGAATGAACGGAAACAAAATCCAGACAGTAGCGATGGTAAATACTATACGGAGGGACACCACCCCTTCTCAACAGAACTCTTTCCCAGCAAGAATCTGCAGGGATTGGTCAGCTCCCACTGACCACTCAAATCTCGAACAAGGGTCCTGGACCAAGTTTTAAGTTCTCTAAGTCTCCCAAAACAGGGCTTGCAGGGGGAAAAGAGGAGGCAGCACGCGTGTTTAACACGCACCCTAAAGAGCCAGTTGCACAACAGGCTTTGGGAAGGATTCTGGTTTAACAGGTAACTATTACTGATGGGACAAAAGGGATGCGATCCGCTCGCCAGAACCTATGGCATTTCCAGACAAGTCCCAGAGGAAGCCCAAAGTTTGGCACATTTCTTACAGTTCTGCTGAGAAACACAGCAAGCAAAGAACTGAAATGAAAAACCCGAGGCAACAACGGGTGCTATGAAACCAACGAACCAGCCCTAAAGTCAAGGTAGGCGGAAAAATTCTTTTGAACACTCCGGCTTTGTTTGGAGGACAGGCAACAGAACCGCCGAATTTCGGAGTTGGAAGACGCGCCCGCCGGGGTTCTCTGGCCCGTTCTCGGACTTAGGGCCGCCCCGCCCGCCGCGTACTCGGTTCCGCAGATCCCCGGATTGAAGACCAAGGACCTTCGGGGAGGGAGCCCGGGGAGCCCCGAGAGGCCGCGGCCCGGCCTGGCCCGCCCCGCCGGCGCCGGACAAGGCGGGAGGGAGCGGCCTCCCCGGGGAGGAGGGGAAAGGCCGCGCGCAGGGCGCAGCTCCGAAGCGAGCGCCCGGCCTCCCCGCCCTCGCGTACCTTTGGCTAGGGCTACGGTGGAGTTCTCGGTGTCGATAGTGTAGAGGATGCCCTCGTAGCGGATCTCCGCCTTGGAGATGAGGCTGATCTTGCTGCCGATGTAAGGAGTGCCCCCACTCATGGCGCCACCGCCGCTCAGGGCCACCCGCAGAGAGGCCGATTCCGCGCTCCGGTCGCCGCTCCGCACGTCCGCTTGCTGCCTCCGCCGGCACCTACAGCACCCGCCTCAAACCCAACATGGCGGCGTCGCCGACTCCGCTACCCTCCCCCAGCCTCCCACCCTCAAACCGCGGCGCGGCGGCGGCGGCGGCGGCGGCGGCGGCGGCGGCAGCGGCGGCGCGGAGCATGCTGGGGCGGGCGAGGCCGCGCTCTCGCGAGACTTGGACCCCGCCGGCTGCTGGTCTGCCGCTGTTCCCGTAGTCCCGGCCGCGCCGCTCGGCCTGGGCTAATAATGCTAGCGAGGAGTTTCCAGAAGACATGATGTCTGGGACACCGTGACGGCGCCTGGAGAAGCTCCCGTCCCTTATTACAGGTCCGGCCTCCGCCATGTTTAGACGTGCTGAACTGTGTCCTGACGCGAGTCCCACTGTCTGGAAAGTTTACCCACTTGCCTCCAAACTCCTGACGAGTTGCCGGTATTATTTATTTATTTATTGAGACAAGTTCTTTAAATAACTCACTGAGTTCCCCAGTCCCGGCTCGAATTTGCGATTTTCTCGCCTCAGTTTCCCGGAGTGCTCCCACCCCTCACAGCTTGGTCGTGCCGTTCAGGCCCCCGTCGTTTCTCCATTGGGGCAACGGCGCCTCTCACCGAGCTCTTGTGCCCTTGTGACCGCGTGGATTATTACTGAGTGATCCCGGTCCATCCCCCCATCCCACAATCCCCCACTCCACCTCGCAGTACTTCCGAAGAGCAAGGACTTTGTTCCGAAGATTAGGTTTTTAGCTCTACCCTGTCCAACTTGAAGGTAGCCTGAGCGAAGCTCATGGTTTTCCGTGTTGCTGTCCGCTCAGCAATCCCAAGCGTTTGTCTGCAGCCTTGCACGGTTCTGGGAACTCCAATTTCACATAAACCATAGCCTCCTCCTTAAGTTTCTCCAGTTGGAAGTCTGTTATGGCTTGGTTCTGGAGTATCCCCCCCTCAAAGCCTCATGTATTTGGAAAATGATTGGAGGGTAATTGCATTCATGGATTAACTTGATTCCCTGTGCTGTTGGGAAGTGGAGCCTGCTTGGGAGAGGTGGATTACTGAGGGTGTGGCCTGGAATGACATACCCTTGCCTCTGCTTCTCCCCAGCCCCATCCTTCCTCCTGGGATGCCCTGAATAGGTCTGTGCTAGACCCTTCCTGCTGGAGCTATTGCTAGCCAACCATGAAAGCACTGAGGCCTCTGGAATGTGAGCTAAAATAAGCCTTTCCCCCCTCAAGTTGTGGGTATGTGGTCAGGAGAAAGTGACTAAGACAAGGTCAGATTGTCACTTCAAACTTTGTGTGTTCAAAGCCGTACTCAACAAACAAACAAAATGAAACAAAACAAAGTCATACTTATTTTCCCCTCTAAACTTGCCCTCTAGCCACTGTTCCTCAGTGAGGTAACTGGTACCTTGGAACCATCCTTGACTTCTCTCTTGGCCACATCTATTCTGTTCATCTAAATATTGTCTTTTCCTCTAATGCAATATATCCTAATCTGACTACTAACCTTCTCTGTCCCTACGGCTCTACTGATGACAGTGGCCTCCTAAGAGTTCCCTCTTCTTGTCTTCCCTCAATACTTTTTTAAAAATAGTATTTCTCAGATAGGGTCTTGCTATGTAGTGCACATTGGCCTTGAACTCCTGCTAATTCTGCCTCAGCCTCCCAATTAGCTAGGACTACAGGTGTGTACTTCCCTGGATCCTGCTTACTTTATTCTTAAACGGCCAGAGGGATCTTGTTCCAGTCTAAGATCATGCCACTCCTCTACTCATTACTTTTCTCCCCACTGACTTGATGTCATACCAAGTGAAAAACAGTTTTTTTCTGCCAATTGGAAAGAGGATACTTTTATTTTGAAAACAAGGACAGAGGGTAAAATCTTCCATAACTGGAAGGGATCCAAAAGAGGATTCCCTTTGTTTTTTTCTTACAAGGACATGCATGAGTTAATGCTTTACTACTTTCCTTCCCCTTTCTGTTCAGATCATTCCTTCTTCACCCAGAGCTTTCTTATTTAATTTCAGTTTCTGGTTGAATGTCCTCTAGAGGTAACTTCCCCGATTGTCCTGTTTAAAATAATCCCACTCATACTAGGCCTGGTGGCACAGGCCTGTAAATCTGCTGCTCAGAGAGGCTGCAGCAGAATTGCAAGTTTGAACACTGTCTGGACAACTTAATAATGTGGTGAGACCCTGTTTCGAAATAAAAGTAGGCTGAGGGTGTGGCTCAGTGCAAGGGCCCTGCCTGCAATCCCTAACATGGCAAAATAAATCATAATAATACCACTCATATCACTCTGTATTTCTTAGTGGGCTTGCCTTGGTGTGTGTGAGAGGGGACTGGGAGAGGAGAAGAGTACTGGTAATCGAACCCAGGATCTCCCTCTGGGTTATATCCCCAGTCCATTTTTGTTTTTGGTTTTGAGAAAAATTTCCCTAATTTGCTTTGTTGCCTAGGCTGGGCTTAAACTTGCAATCCTCCTGCCTCAGCCTCCCAGAGTGCTAGGGTTGCAGGCCTTCACTGCTGTACCCTAACTTTGCTTTTTCTTCATAGAACTTCTCTCTCCCAGATATGTCTATTTAGTTGTGTTGTCTGCTTCCTTCAAAAAAAGTAACGATTTTGAGGCAGGGGTGTGCTTTTTGAGGTGGGGAAGCTACTCAGCAAGTAGGTGCTGGGTGAATGAACAGCTGTGTGAAATCAGAGCACAGATAGGATATCTGATGAGCTGAGTGACAAATGGTGAAAATTCTGGTGTAATGGAGTGGGGGAATCAGAAGAGAAGATCAAGAGGTTGTGCAGAGTGGCTTCAAAGGAAGGCTAGGAAATCCATGCAGCAGTGTAAGGTCAATGTTAGGAACTTGCATTCTTTCTGGTACTGTGGATCAAGCCCAGGGCCTTTGCACTGATTTACATCCTTGGCCTATTCTAAATTTTTTATTTTGAGAGAGAATTTCACCAAGGTGCCCAGATGAGGCTTGAACTTGCAGTCCTCCTACCGCTGCCTCCAAGAATGCTGGGATTATAGGCCTGTACCCCTGGGCCTGAAAAGGAGTAGAATTCTTATGCTGCTGCTTTCCTTCCAGTTCGAGGGCTGGCACTCAAGTTACCTTCTCATGCTTCCTTAGTGAGTTGAGTTCATCCTTTTCATTCTTTCTAGGGGTCAATTTCCATAAACTGATGATTCCCAGATGTACATCTCCATTCCACATCTCTGGACTTCCAGGGTCATACTAACTATGTAGTATATATGGTTTGTTTTGTTTTATGGTTCTGGGAATTGAGCCCAGAGCCTTGTGCATCTAGGCAAGAGCTCTGCCACTGAGCTACACCCCCAGCCCTAACTATATAGCACGCATAATTACATGCATGTCTCATGGGCACTTTCAACTCAACATGGACAGAATTACTGGTTTTATTTCCCTCCTCTTAAATAAACTATTCTTTAACCATATCCCTGAGTCACATTAATGGCACCAGGACTAGCCCATGTGTATTCTATGGTTTACATATGGTTTGAGTGTATTCCCCAGTGATTCATGCACTGGCAGCATGGTCCGCAGTGTGGCAATATACAGAGGAGGTAGAACTTTTGGTGGGGGTGTATGGCTGGAAGAATAGCACAGTTGTTAGAGCCCTTGCATAATGAGCGCAAGGCTCTGAGTTCAATTCCCCAGTACTAAACAAGCCAGCTATAGTGGTGGATGCCTGTAATCCCAGCACTCAGGGTGACTGAGGCAGGAAGATTGCTGTGGGTTTTGAGCCCAACCTGGGCTCTATAGTGAGTTCAGACTAGAGTACAAAATGAGACCCTGTATCAGAGAGAGAGAGAGAGACAGAGAGACAGAGAGACAGAGAGAGACAGAGAAACAGAGAGAGACAGAGAGAGATGTGGCCTAGTGGGAAGGTCCTTGTGACATGAGAGGTTAGGGTTGAGGAAAATCAGAAATTAATACAGAAGACCAGCTGGGTGGGACCTCAAACTTCTATCATTCTTCTTGGAACCAGTCAAGATCTATATTTCATGGTGCCGGGCTGCAACAATCCTATGATTGGTATCATAAGCGGCCCCTGTGTCCCACCTATGTGAGTCACAGTTAATCAGCATCTATCCTGGAGATCCGAAAGTTCCAACAAGTTAAAGAAACACTTTTTCTGGGCACGTGTGAGGTGGCAGGAACTGAGATGTCTTCTTGGGACCACACAGCCAAGGGAAATGTACTGTTTCTTTTAATAAACCTGTGCCCCTGTGAAGCCCAGTGCTAGTGAGTGTTGTTGAATGTTTGTCAACATCTTGCTGGTGCATGACTCACTAGAGTCCTGAAAAAGGTAGTGACCAGCCCACGTGGCTGAGAAATTTCTACCTGAGGTCACTAGGCCTGGAGAAAGAACAGCCAGTTTCATGTGGCTTCCCCAGTTCTTTGGGAAAATTTCAAAGAAGCTGGAGACAGGGATTCCAGACCCTTAAACCCCTGTAAACACTTGGATCACTGGGGGCATTGCCTTGGAAGGGATTAATACTGGTCTCGAGGAGTGAGCTCTGTCAAAGGAAAGCTGTTATTAAAAAAAAAAAAAGAGCAACATTATGGGGCTGGGGTTGTAACTCAGGTGTTGGAACACTTGCCTAGTATGTCTAAGGCTTTGACCTTAATTTATTTTGAAAATTGAATTGTTTACTTCCTAGGAGGACCACATAAAAATTAGCTGGGTGTGGTGGCACACATCTATAATTCCAGCACTAGGAAGGCTGAGGAAGGAGAATTGCTGTAAGTTTAAGGACAGCTCAGCTTGAGCTACATAATGAATCCAAGACCAGCCTAAAAGAGAAAGAGGAGAGGGAGAGGGAGAGCGAGCACAAGATTGGCTCTGAGCACTGATTTCTTATCTCATTTCATCTCTCTGTCTGGAACATGGAATATGCTCTCTGTCATGATGCCGCCATGGTGAACACAGTCATAAGGACCCTTGCCAGAGGGTCAACAGATGGGGAAGCTGACCTTGGGCACTCAACCTCCAAAACTCTGAGATAACTGGCCTCTTTTACCCAGCTTCAATTACATTGTTACAGCAGCATGAAATGGACTAATAAAGTATCTTACCCTAAACTAGGAATTTTTAGCTGGCTATACCTATTTAGCCATCAATCTTAGTGGTTCGATTTTATATTTTGCAGTTTATGGTTTCCTGCTTTTTAAGCATCAGGAACTATACATACGTGGAGCTGATCAGTGTGGTAGCCTGTATGCACAGGAATCTGGAATTTACTTGCAGATTCAAGGTTGAAAACTATGACACATTTTCACTGAAATTATTTTTGTTAGTATGTATTTTAAATGCATAATTACATTCAATTTGGGGAATTGGAGCATATACATATATTTCATCTTGATCATTTTTACCTCTCTCTTGCTCCCCCACCCTTTTCCTCTCCACAAAATCTGTTTCTTCTTCCTCTTCTTCCTCCCCTTCTTCTTCCTCCCTCCTCCTCCTCTTCCTCCTCTTCTTGTTCTTCTTTTTCTTCTTCCTCTTCCTCCTCCCTCCTCCACCTCTTCCTCCTCCTCCTTCTCCTCCTCCTTCTCTTCTTCTTCTTCTTCTTCTTCTTCTTCTTCTTCTTCTTCTTCTTCTTCTTCTTCTTCGCAACAGGGTCTCACTCTATAGTCCAGACTGGTCCTGAACTCACTATGTAGCCCATGCTGGCCTGGGACTCACAGCAAGACTCCTTTCTCAACCTCCTGAGGGTTGGGTTTACAGGTGTGTGCCACCACACCCAGCTTATGTGGTTCTGGGGAATCAAACTCAGGTACTTAGTGCTTGACTTAGCACTTGCTAGGCAAGCATTTTAATCCCTGAGCCATTCCTCCAGCCCTGTATTTTCTTTATCATTATTCCATTTTGCTCTTTTACTTATTTATACCTGAATTTTTTCATAATAGAGAAATTATGTGCTATTTAACCTTCTGTGTCTGATTCATTTTGCTAAGCACAATAGTCTCAAGGTACTCTATTTTCCTACAAATGATTCAAATTTATCTTTTTTATTGCAGTGTAGTATTCCACGGGGAATATATGCCACACTTTCTTTGTTTATCCATTCATCTGTTGATGGGCATATTGGCTGTTTTCCAAGTTTTACCTGTGATGAGTTTTGTTGCTATAAACATAGGTATGCATGTACCACTGTTGTATATGCTTCACTCTTTTGGAAAAATATCTAGAAGAGATAAATACCTGGGTTAAATTGAATATCTATTTTCATTTTTTTTGAGAACTCTCCATACTTATTTCTATAATGGTTGTACCAGTTTACAGTCCCACCAACAATGTAGGAGAGTTTCATTTTTCCCCACAACCTTGCCAGCATTTGTTGTTGTTGTTTTTTTTTAAAGAACTGTGACACATTTTATTACCATAGCAGGCTTCCTGAAATCCAGATCGCTTACTGTTTCCCTGCTTCAGAGGTCCTGGTAACCTACAAGAAAAAAAAAAGAATCTTCGTTGAATGTTTTTAGCAATAAAAGCTCTAAAATTTCTCATTGGAGGAGGAACCAGAAGGATCTGAAGCTTGTGTAAAGCTATATTAGTTGGTGCACTGTTTTTCACTTATATTTATTTTTTATTTGCTTTGTGGGGCAAGGTGATAGTTGATGGAGAATGGGAGCAAATGACTACCTCTCACCACCCCTTGGTGTGGCTGTTGCTATTCATTGTAAATTCTAATGTACTGCCTTAGGCTTTGGCCACACTGAATTGCTTACTCCTGAACAGCAAGTCTCACTCTTCCTCCTGTACCCAACCTTTCACTTCCTATTTGATCTGAAAGGCTCTGTATCCCATTTCTGTTTGCAAGCAAATTCCAAGTTACCCTCACACCATTGACAAAAATGCAATGGTTTTAGCTGGGCATGGCAGTTCATGCCTATAGTCCTAGGACTCTGGGAGGGTGAGGCGGGAAGATCAAAAGTTCAAGCTCAGCCTGTGCAATTTAGAAACTCAAGAATAAATCGTCTCAAGATAAAAAAATAACAAAGGGGCTGGATATGTAGTTCGGTGTGAAGGCCCTGGGTTCAATTCCTGTTCTGAAAAAAAAAAAAAAAATCTTAGAGACTTAAAACTAGTATCGTTTTGTTTATCTCACAGTTCTATAAGTCAGAAAATTGAGCAAGGCTTGATGGAGCCATTCTCAGTGAGCACCAGCTGGGATCACTAGGGGGCAGCCTGCCTGGTGTAGAGGGCCCAGCGTGGCTTTGCTCACATGTCTGTTTGACTGTCAGCTAGAAGGCTCAGAGTTTTATGGTACTGTGAAGTAAACCTGAGATTGGACTATCCACTGTCCTAGTTATGTCAGTGTTATTTTGAGTCTTTCTTAACTAGCAGCCAAATGCATATCCTGTTCTTTTTTTTTTTCTTTGTTAATTGCATGGTCCTAGCGATCAAACCTGGGGTCTTGCACATGCCAGGCAAGTGATCTATCAGTGAGCTACACCCCAAATGCATACACAGTGATGGAAAAAGCAAAGGCATCTGATATCTACAGAAGTCTAATTTGTGCCAGGTGTTGGGTCAGTTATTTTTATATACTTTGGAAGAGTTACCTCTTATGCAGGGTTGAATTCTGAAGTCAGCATGTGTGTCAGCTGGATTTTCTTAGAAGTAGATGCCAAGACAGGAGTAAAACGAAGTAATGCCCATGAAAAGAAAACGGGAAAAGATACAGACTGAGCAGATAGAGCCCCAGATGGTAATGAGATAGGACATGAGAAATAGTGATGGGTAGAGAGGAGACAAGGACACTGTTAATATAAAATTGTACCTTTGTGAAAATTACAGCTTTGAGTTGCCTAAGAGGATGGTGCCTTTTTATCCGTAGGCCACTTCTCCCCACCCCTCTTTCAGGCTTCTTACTCCTAAATCCCAAGAATCTTCAAGTAAGTCTGTAATTGGGCTTGTGTTTTCTTCCAATACTCTAAATTCTCAAATTCCACAGAATTCCACTCACAAGGCAACAGCAATGTTAATTGGGTACCATAATCTCAGGATTCAAACACATGCAGATAACTTGCACTTTAACCTACTGCCCTAATGGGCAAGCTGACAGACACTAGGAATACCTGCTCGATATTATCTGTCTTGAAGGCTCCTCCAAGATCACATAAATCCAGCCAATCCTAGATTATACCACCTCCCTCTTGAGCACTTGTGCTCCTTTCTGAGTGTTTACTTCTTTGATTCTGCTTAATAAATCTGTTTATACCTCTTACCTATATGTTCTGAATGCTTTATTTATTTATTTATTTATTTATTGAGACAGGGTCTTGCTTGTAGTCCAAGCTGGTCCTGAACTCATTGGTGTAGCCCAGGTTGGCTTTGGACTCAGGATAATCTGTCTGCCTCTGCCTCCTAAGTGTTGGGATTGTAGGCGTGCGCTACCACGCCCAACTTTACGTGGTGCTGGGAATGGAACTCAGGGCCTTACCCTTGCAAGGCAAGCTCTTTAATCGCTGTGCTGTTCCTGCAACCCTGAGATGTTTTTCTGTGATGAGAATCAACAAGTCTACTGTATGAAGGGAGAATGAGCTGAAGTCTCCTCCTCCTCTGGAGAATGTTACTACAGTTCTGACAGGGTCCTGGCCAACACTGCAGGGGCCCCTGGAGCACAGCTTACTCTTTGAAGAGCCTTGCAACTGGCAGAAATGGTTGGACTGCAGTCCCCCTGCTGTGTTCGGTCATTGGCTAGGGCTGCCTAGGAAGAGTAGGACTTGGATTGGTTGTTAAAATAGGCCCCGAAGGGGCTAACAGCTGGAAGCTGTCAGCTAAGTTGCACTCTTTACAACAGCAAGAAAAGTTCTTTCTTGAAGCAAGTAAAAATTAGGTATACTAGACAGTACTGTGAAGTCTTGTCTGCTGTTATACTTAGCATCCTCAATCTCTTTTTGAAATTTGAGACTGTGTCTTGTTAAATTACTAAATTGCAGAGGCTGGGCTCGAACTTGTGATCTTCCTGCCTCAGACTCACCATGCTATTTCGGGTGAGAGCCACCACCACTACCTGTCAATGTCATTTTAATGTCCTAAGCTAATGTTTTGCCTATAATTTAGATCTTCCTCCATTTTCATCTTTACTACCCTATTAGCTAAGACCTTATCAGTTTTATTATTTAAAGAACCAGATTTTGATTTTGTCATCCATTGCTTTTTCTGTTTCATATATGTCTGCTGTTATTTTTATTCTTTCCTTCCATTTACTTTATTGTATGTCCCGTCAGCCCCCAGCTTCTTAAGATACTAGCTTAAATTATACACTTCCTATGGTTTTTCTTTTCTAGTGTAAGTGTTGTTACAGTGTGGAACTGCTGTGTTCCTCAAAAGCCTCATGTATTTGGATGCTGTGGATTATCTGTGGATACCATGTGCTGTTGAGAGACAGGGCCTGGTGGAAGGGGTTGGAACACTGGAGCTTGACCCAGAAGGGGCAGGCTACCTGGAAGGGTAACTCTGCCCTTCCTCCAGGACTTGCCTTCCCATATGCCATGTGTTGAAGAGCCACCCTACAACCGTTTTATCATGTGCTTTCACCGTGTCCATGGTGAATGGACTGTGACACCTTCTGAAACTGTGAGCGAAAGTAAGTCTTTCCTCCCTTAAGTTATGGATGTTGTGTATTCTGTCCCAGCAGCAAGAACATAAGTAAGGGGCTGGAAGAAGGCTACACCAATGAGTTCAGGACCATCCTGGGCTACAGAATGACACCCTGTCTCAAACAAAAAAAAAAAAAAAAGAAAAGAATGTAAGATAAGTGTTTAAACCCATACATTTCCTTTTAGTCATCATTTGGCTATATCCACAACATTTTAGTGTGTCATTTTCATTATTTTTGGTTAGAAATATTTTCTAATGTCCTGTTGTGGTTTCTTTTTTTTACCCATAAGTGATTTAAAAGTGTGTAGCATGACTTCCAAACTTTGAGGAATCTTCTGCTGTTATTTCATTAATAATTTGTTATTTCCACCTTGGTTAGAGAGTATGTTCTGGAAACAATCTTTTGAATTTATAGGGACTTGTTTTATATCATGGCATTGAAAATAATGTGCATTATTTTATTATTTATTTTATTATTCTACAGTTGGGCATAGTGTTCTCTAAGGTTCTATAAGTCAGTCTGCCTGTCTGTCTTCCCTTCTTCCTTCCTTCCTTGAGGCATGGTCTTGCTTTGTAGCTCAGACTGGTCCTGAACTCACTATGGAGCCCAGGCTGGCCTTGGACTCTCAGTAATCCTCCTTCCTCAGTCTCCCAAGTGCTGGAATTACAGGTATGCACCACCATGCCTAGCTTTATGTGGTGCTGGGGAATTGAACTCAAAGCATTGAGCTTGCAAGGCCAGTGCTTTAACTGCTGTGCCTTTCCTCTAGCCCCCTGTAAGACCATCGTAATTCTGTTAAGTCAAGTTGTTGCTAGTGTCCCTCACATCTTCTGGTTTTTGTCTATTCTGTTGGTCACTAAGAAAAGAATAGTAAAAATATCCAGGTGCAGTGGAGCATGCTTGTAGTTCCAGCTCTCTGGAAATCTGAGGTAGGATGATCACAAGTTCAAATTCAGCCTTGGCAACTTAGTTACTTAGTAAGAGTCTGATTTAAAATAAAAAATAATTTAAAAAAAACCCAAATGGCTGGGAATTAAGTAGCTCAGTATGCAGGCGCTTGGCTCAATTCCCAATACTAGGAGAAAAAGTTTTTTTAAAAATCTGAACATGAGGGAAGATTTATTTCTCACTAGAAATCATTTTTTGCTTCATATGTGATATTAAGTATATATATTTTAGATTGTTAGTTTCTCCTTGTTATTAACCTTTTTATCATTATGAAAAATCTTTATTCCTGATTCTTGTCTTGGAATCTGTTTTGCTTTTAATAAATGGAGCTATAATAGTTTATGGTTAGTGTTTGCTTGATATATCTGTCTTTCTACTTTTGTAATCTGTATTCTTTTGTTGTTCATATTGTGTGCTTTGGCATAGCATAGAATTAAGATTTTTTTTCCCAACTTGACAAGCCCTGAATTTTATTTGTAGTCCATTTACATGTAATATAATTACTGGTATGGTTTACTTAAGTTTACTGTCTTGCTTTTTGGGTTCTATTGTTCCATCATTTTTGGTTTCTTCCTTCTTTTCTGTTTTCTTTTGTTTTAATCAGATATATTCAGTTATTTCTTTTTTTCTTCCTCTATTCCACTTTTGTCATACTTCTCTATAATTATATTAGTGGTTACTCTAGAGATATAAAGTTTGGGGCCGGAGGAATAGCTCAGCAGTAAAAGCACTTACCTAGTAAGTGCTAAGTGCCCGAGGTTGACTCCCCAGTACCACATAAGCCAGGTGTGGTCGCTCATGCCTGTAATTCCAGGACTAGAGAGGCTGAGACAGGAGGATTGCCAAAGCCAGCCTGGCCTCCATAAGTGAGTTCAGGACCAGCCTGGGCTACAGAGCGAGATCCTGTCTCAAAAAAAAAAAAAGATAAAGTTTGTAAAACTCCACATAGTAGACTGATTGCTTAGCATTTGGGAGGCTCTGGATTCAATCCCCAACACTGCAAGAAGAAAACAAAAACAAACAAAGTAATTATATAGACCCGCACACACACACACACTAATCCCCATAAGACATTTTTGTTTTTGTGTTAAACCATTGTCATATTTTAATTTTTAAAAAATATTTATCCATGTAGTTTCCCTTTTTGTGTTCCTCATTTTCTCATGCAAACTGAACTTCTCTTTTGGGGTAATTTCATTTTAGTCTGATGAGATTAAATTTTTTTTTTTGAGACGGGGTCTTGCTCTGTAGCCTGCTGGTCCTACATTCTCTGTGGAGGCCAGACTGACCTCGAACTCACAGCAGTCCTGCCTCAGCCTTCCAGCTGCTGGGATTACAGGTGTGCACCAGCATGCCTAGCTAATCTTTATGTGGTGCTGGGGAATCAACCCAGAGCTCTGCACATGCTAGGCAAGAACTTTAACCACTCCTAGCCCCTCATTACTTATTTTTTTATAGTGCAGACCTGTTGGCAATAAATTCTCTTAATATCGATTATCTGAAAATGTATTTACTTTGTTTTTGTGTTTTGAAGGGTATTTTTTCCCAGTATGGAATTCTAGATGGAAATGTTCCCTTCAGCACCGGCCTTGTGGGTACTGCTGTATGCCTCTTGTTTTTCCTCCTCATCCTCCTTTACTGCGTACTCGGGCCTATTGTTATTTCTCTGGATGTCATGAGTTACTTCTCTGGTTGGCATAGGCTTTTCTCTTTAATCTTTGATTTCCAGAAGTTTTTCTGTGACTTAGCTAGGTGTGGTTTTCTTTGTATTTTTCTGTGACTGAGTGGGTTTCCTGCACTTACTGGACCTGTGAGTTGATATTTCTCATCAATTTTGAAAAAAAAAATCTGGGTATGTGGTACACAGCTTTAATCACAGCTACTTGGGACATTGAGGCAAGGGGATTATGGCCAACCTGGGCAACTCATTGAGATCCTATGTCTAAATAAAAAGGCTGAGGATATAGGTTTGCACTTCCTACCAGTATCTCTCTTCTCCCTTGACTGAAAATGCAGCAATTAGTTTCTCTTCTTATATTCCTTCTACCTTATTCTCTTTTTCTCCTCGTGGGCCACTGATTATATATACTTTATACCTTTTGACGCTGTCCTGTATGTCTCTCATGCTCTGTTATGCTCTCTACCTCCCTTTACATTTTGGGTAGTTCTGTTGGTCTATGTTTTTGTTGGTTGTTGTGTTTTGCGGTGCTGGGGATTGCACCAGGGCCTCAGGCATGCTTTTATCTGTTCTATCACTGAGCTACAACCCCAAATCCCCAGCCTCCCATAACCTAACCTGCTTTTTTAAAAAAAATTTACTGATATTTTCTTTTGCTATTTCTAACCAGCTATTCACCTCATCCAGTATTGTCCTTTTTCAGTTCCAGAATGTGCATTTTATCTTTCTCTATGTATGTGGTGTTGAAGATTGAGTCCAAGGCTATCTTCCCAGCCCATTTGACTTTTGATTTTGAGACAGGGTCTTACTGAGTTGCCTAGTTGCCCAAGCTGGGTTTAAATTTGTGACCTGCTTCTAACTCACAGAGCTGGGATTACAGACCTGTGCCACTAGGACCAACTTCACTTGGATCTTTTAAAACAAAGACCATGACAACCCATTTTGAGACCCTTTTCTACTTAGTGGAAGCTTCTATACCTCTGTCTTTGTTTTCAAAAGAAACCACCTACTTTTCTACTTAGAATAAAAAGAAATCCAGGTGTGGGTGTGGTGGGACAGGCCTATAATCTCAGCATTTGAGCTGCTGGGGTAGAGCATCACCAGGTGAAGCCTCCACAGTGAGTTGCAGGCCAGCCTGTACTACACAGGGAAATCCTGTTGTGAAAACAAAACAAAACAAAATAAAAGTATTTTTATTTTGAAAATCTACATCTCTTTATCTCCTCTATCGAATGCTAACTTCTTTAACACATTTATAATAAGTAATTAAAAATTCTTATTTGTTCATTCTAGCCTCTTATTCATTTAAGGATCTGTATGATTTCTTCTCTGATGACAAGCCACATTTGCCTACTTCTGTGTATCTCATATTTTTAATTTTATGCTCTATATTGTATTTAAAAGAACCAACATGGTGGGAGTAAATTTTTTTTTCCCATAGATAGCAGACCTTTTCCTCCTCTGTACTACTCTTGATCTTAGCCAAAAGACTGAGAAGCGATTCCTCTTCTATATGACTATGATAAGGAATTCATTACTCATATATAATCAAGAATGGAGCTGAATCAGGCTGGATCGTAGCTTTAGTTAGCTTTACCTCACTAGGGTTTGAAGTATCTTAAGGACAAAATATGATCTGTGTGTCTAACAGGCCCCTCTTCAGAGTGGAACTTAGGACCCATGTGTGAAGTCAGTGGAGATCTGTCTTTCAATCAGAGAGACAGAAGTCCCAACTGCCTACTGGCAGACAGTGCCACCCTTTAGACAAAGAGGAAAACAGGTCAGTGTTTTTAAGTTCTTATCTGTTCTCTTCTGTTGTTCCAGCCTATAGAGATGTTTAATGTGTCAGTGGCTTCTTTTTGGCCGGCCGGGAACTTTTGACTCTGGCAGGACCCGTCACCCAGATGTGGCATATGATCCAAATGGCTCTTGTGTTAATCAGATTTACAGTTTTCTGGGACAAAATGGGAAACTCTCAAATTGAAGGAGGAGAGATCTACTTGTGGGCATGGTTTTAGAGATCTCAGTCCATGGTCAGCTGGCTCCAAGGCAGTGACATCATGGCAGAAGGGTGTGGCAAGGAAGCAGTGTCCATGTAATGGCGGCTGGAAGCAGAGAGCTGGGGAACCATGCCAGAGAGTGAAGGGTCATAGGTCAGATAGAGTCCTTAAGGTCATGCATTCATGACTCAGCCAGACACACAGAAATGTGCTTTACTAACTCCCTAGGTACCTTTCAGAAACAACCAGGCTGACAATCAAGATTAACCTGCGCAGGCCAAGTGTGGTGGCACAGGCCTGTAATCTAGCCCTTGAGAGGCTGAGTCAAGACTACTGCAAATTTGAACCCAACTTGGACAGATTAGTCACTTAGTAAGACCCTGTCTCAAAATGGAAAAAAAGAAAAAGAAAAGAAAAAGAAAAACAGTTGGTGATGTGAAACTACCCTAAAAAATTAACTGTCACAGGCTAAGCATAGTGGCACATACCTATAATCCCAGAATTTGGGAAACTGAGGCAGAAGTCCAGCCTTAGCTACATGGCAAGAATCTGTCTGAACCCCCCTCCCCAAGACTAATGATTATAACCTTAATCTCTTGTCATTTATGAAGTTTGCTTCTCTAAAATTTAATTCCTTTAGACTATTTTGTGATGTCTATAATCATATTTATCCATTTCATTCTATCTTTTTTAATCCTCCAATACTGGGGAAAGAACTCAAGGTCTTCACAGTTACATTCCAGCCTCTACCCCCCATGTTTGATATTTTGAGACACAGTTCTACTAAGTTGCTAGGCTCAGACTTGCAATCCTCCTGCCTCAGCCTCTCATGAGAGTGCAGGGATAACAGGTGTGGGTCACGATGCCCAGGAACAGAATAATTCTGATTGCATGAATGCATGTTCTATGAGAGACTCACCAAAACTAAGATGAATGAGTGTTTCCACGGAAGTCGTGTCCCATTCCACATGTCTTTTGGATGCACGTGCATTGCTGCTGTTTTCTATCTCACTACACAGCATGATCACTGAATTTATGTAAAACAAGATGATACAATTTCAGAGGCACTTTGCTTTTAACTTCATTAGAATTAGTCCTATATGCTAATTTATTCCTGATTTTAAAACAGGAAACTGAGACTCAAGGAAGTCAATAACTTAGGTCTAGGATTAAGGTGAAAATGAGGATTTCAATAGAGTTTGATTTTACAGTGTATGTGCTTTACAGTATTTTGGGGTAGCAGATGGAATTTGTATTGAGTGACAACTCCAGTAGGTGTCCCTGCTTACCTGGAGATTGGCATCGAGAAGGATCCTGAGGTTGGGTCAGAGATGATAGGACTTTGCTGCCATGGTTATTTATCGGTGTCTTCCACTGGCACTGAGTAGGAGAGTGACGACGTCAGGTTTTGATGAAACTGGGCCCCGTGGTGCAGGCCTGTAATCTTAGCACTCGGGGAAGCTGTGGTGGGAGGACCACCAATTCAAACCCAGCCTGATTAACTTAGCGAGACCCTGCCTCAGAAATAAAAATGGGTAGGAAATGTAGCTTAGTGCAAAGGCTCTGGCCTTGATCTCCAGTATATAAAAAAAAATCAGATTCAAATCTCTGTATCATTTGCCATCTAAGTATATGCAGTGAAAGTCATACGGTTAAATGCTTTGTAAACTTGATATTCTATAATTATGCTCTTTTTTGTGATATTAAGAATTAAATCCAGGGTCTTATGCATGCTAGGCAAGTTCTCCCACTGAGCTACAACCTCAGCTCTTGTTTTAAAATTTTATTTTGAGGCAAGGACTCTGTTAGTCACTCAGGTTGGCCTTGAACTTGGGATCCTCTGAGAAGACAGGTGTGTGCCTAGTTTTACCACTGCCATGACAACAAACACTAGAAATAAAGGGTGTGTGTGTGTGTGTGTGTGTGTGTGTGTGTGTGGTTGGAAAGTAAGCATAATCATAAAACTAATTTATAAGAAATTGTATTGAGAAAAAATCTTCCCAATGCAAATCAAATGATGCCAGACCTATTCCTCAAGACCTACCCAACCCCCATGTCTCAGTCCATTTGTGCTACTCTGATAAAATACCAGAGGCTAATGGCTTAGATAAAATGTACTTCTCACAGTTCTGAAACCTGGGAAGTCTGACATAAAGTCTGAATGGAAGGACTCACAACTGGTTCATGATGGCTGTCTTTTTGCTAAACCTTCACCTGGACAAAGGGGCATAGGATTTCACTGAGGTCTTTTTAGTAAAGGTACTAAAATGATTCATGAAAAATAACACACAAATAAACATGATGAGTAAAACCATAAGGATTCCATTCTCATGACTTAATCATCTCTGAAATTCCCTTCCTCGTAAGGTCATCCCCTTGAGCATAAGGATTTCAACATGTGAATTTTGGTAAAACACAAGCATTCAACCCCTTGCATCCTGCCTCCAGGCACAAACACAAGGCCTTACATGGTTTCAGAGCTCTCTGCTGTTGGAGTAACCTGAGGGATGCTGTTTACAAAATCCTGTATGAATTGGCTCCTGCTTACCTCTCTGATGTCATCTCTTGCTTTCTGCCTTCACTCTGCCCATTTCCTGTGCCCCTCAGCCTTTGGTCTCTATTCCAGAGGCATACTATAATCAATTTCTTTGAGCCTTGCTAGTGCAGCTCTCAGCCAAGGCATCACTTCTGTCCAGGACCCTCTGGCTGCTGTCTTGAGATTTGCTCTACCTAGTGTACTACCTAGTGTCGCTGCACTAATGTTCTCTGTTAGTGTTGAAACATTAGCATTGGCCTGGACGTCCCCCAGTGGTCTAGCTTGCAGCCTGGGCTTTTCCTGTCTCAGGGTTCAGCCTGGCTGGAAAACATCCAACTTTTCAAGTTTCTAGCTCAGCCAGGAAACAAGCCAACGTCTCAAGGTCCTAGCTTGGCTAGAAAGTAAAACCTACGAGATTCCAACAAAGCCCTCTAACCTCCTCAGTTCCCAGTCCCCCAGCTCCACCCCCTACTCTAGGTTTAAATACTAATGTCTCCCTCTTCTGGGTAGGCTGAAGTCTCACTTATAAAATTTTTTAAATTTTTTTATCATTAATTGGTTGTCTCTGAATCTTAAATCCAGCTAGCATGATCTATCACCCTGCCAACTCTACGTCATAACATACACTCATGTACTATTTTTGTTTTCTGTTGCTATAACAAAATACCTGGGCTGGGAGTGTAGCTCAGCTGGTAGAGCACTTGCCTCACAAGCATGAGACCCTGAATTCAATTACACAGCACCACTTAATCTGAGCATGATGATACACACCTGGAATTTTAGCACTCAGTAGGCTGAGGCAAGAGGACTGCCGTGCATCTGAGGCCAGTCTGGGGTCCGTAGTTTGTTTAGGACCAGCCTGGATATAGAGTGAGATCCTATTTCAAAAACAAAACAAAATAAAACACAGAAGCTGAGTAATATGTAAAGACAAAAGGTTATCCAGGTGTGGTGGCACACACCTATAGCCTCAGCACTCTGGGAGGCCGAGACAGGAGGATTCCAAGTTTGGATTAAAAAAATAAAAACAAGGAAAAGCTGAGGATGTTACTTGGTGTGAAAGCCCTGAGTCCAATTCCTAGTACTGGGGATGGGCAGGGGAAGAAAGAAATTCTATTTGGCTCACGGTTTGGGAGGCTGAAAATGTGAGATTGTACAGCCTCATCATTTTTGCCTTCTGTGGAACGGGAGCTGGTGTATAACAATTTGCTGTAATAAGAACTAGCCCACGCTGTGAGACTGGCATCAACCCCTCCTCGAGGTGAGAGCCACCTAATCACCGTCCCCTATGCCCCACTGTTAGGGTTTCTATCATCTCAGCACTACCCTGCTGAAGACTGAGCTTGCAGCAAACGAACCTTTGCAGAACATACTCTAACTACATGTAAACTGTAGCATGAGCTGAATGTGCCACTGGGTTAACAGAGAAGGATCCTTGGGGAGTTTTTTCCAAGTTCCTTGTAACCTGACCACGTGGTGTGTGCTACAGCACCTTGGGGCACTTGGCAACTCAAAAATTTCACAGCCATGTGGGCAAGTTACAGCTCTTTTTAAAGTCCTTAGTGGCTCAGGTAAGAAGCTTGTTCTGCTAGGTAGATAAGAAACTTTCTCGCTGTAATCCCAGCACTCAGGAGACTGAGACAGGAGGATTGCTGTAAATCCAAGGCCAGCCTGGGCTGTGTAGTGAGTTCAGTCAGAACCAGTCTGGGCTACAGAGTGAGACCCTGTCTCAAAAAAACCAAACCAAACCAAAACAAAAAAACAAAAAAAGAGTGAAAAGAAAAAAAGAAACTTTCTTGGCTACGTGGACTGAATTTGATATGGCTCTTTCAGTCCTCAGTGGCATCCTGGGAAGTGACCAAATAGAAGTTCCCACTGGGGTGTTGGCAGTGTAAGTTTATTAAAAGAGCAAGTTCCTCTTTGCTAATGCTCTTCCTAAACAGACCCTCTTAGTGTTGCTGGGCCTGTTTTATCTGACTTTATCCTCCTAGGAAAAAGTGCTGATTGGCTGTTCCTCACTGTTCTGAGATACCACTCCAGTCTTAGCTTCGGCTTGGCCTGGTTCCACGGAAATGTGTATCTATCTTGATTGGTTCTGCTAGGCCACTGGAAGCTTGCTGTAAGAGCTTGGAGCCACTACGTCCCATACATTTTTTCCTCCCTCCAGAAAAACTTCCTGTTCACTCAGGTATTTTGTCCCACTAATTTTGAGTTTGCTTTCACCCCTAACCCCTGCTTCCGTTGCACATTGTGGTGACTTTTCCATTTACTTGTTTCTGTTATGTATTATATTATACATTAGTCTTTATGTTGTGATAAAGGCAGGGAATGGTGTTATCGTTGTGACCTTAATATTGATTCAGGATATTGCAGAGACATAATACATCTGTCAGATGAATTGATGAGAAGATTTTTTTTTGTATTATGATCATGATAGGAGGTAAACTTTTAAAAAATAGAATAAATAAGCCAGGCTTAGAGCTGGGCCTGGTAGCCTAGCCAGTAATCCCAACATTCTGGGAGGCTGACGCAGAAGGACTGCAAGTTCAAGCCCAGCATGGGTAACTTAACAACTTAGAGAGGCCTTGTCTCAAAATCAAAAATAAAGCATGGGCTGGGGATGTAGCTCAGTGTGATGGCCTTGGACTCAATCCTGCTCCCCCAACCTATTACCTCAAAAATAAACAAGTAAATGAAAATCAATCAGTAAATAAGTAAGCAAGTCTTCGTAGTAGATGTCTGTCATCTCAGTACCCTGGGAGGCTAAGGCAGAACAGTCCTAAACTCAAGAGCAGAGTGAGTAATTGTGTGGCCCAGAGAGACCCTATATCAAAATCAGAAAAATAATTAATTAATAAATTAATTTATTGAGGCACTGAGGGTTGAACCCAAAGTTTTTATATGATGCTACATCCACAGCCCATGTTTTGGTTTTGATTTTGAGCAAGGGCCTCGCTAAGGAACTAAGTTGTCCAGGCTGGGCTCAGACTTGTGATCCTTCTGGCTCAGTCTTCATGAATGCTGGGATTTCAGGCCTGTACCACAGATCCTGGCTTCAAAACCAATTTTAAAAAGACCCATAGGTTTAGCTCAGTAAGAAGGCCCTGGATTCAATGCCTAGTGCAGCAAAAGAAAAAAAAAAGACTACTTCTAGCTTTAAAAAGTTTTAAAGATTTTATTTAACATGTGAGGGCTTAAAACAAGTTGTACAGGACATTAATTATCTGTGTCCTGTGTTTGACTTTTAAAGTGAAGTGTTTTGCCCAAACCCAAGCATTTTTATTCACTTCTTGTTTGTCTACATCAACATGCGAATTTCAATTGCCAGTTGAGTAGTTTTGTGTGATGTTCTCTGTTACTATGTGGCAGACACCCATGGCTTTCTCATTCACCCCATCTGGGCTTCCAGTGTGGGCTAATTATCCTGAAAAGCCAAGATGTGTTAGAGCTGAGCTTGATTACGCTAATGGCACACAGTATTTTTACAAACATTTTGCTTCCTGAATCATTATCATATTTATGTGTTTAGCCAAAAATTTAATTCCATAATGAAACAATGCTACATGAGGAGAAACCTGCTCATCATTTTCTTTGAGGAAAAGAAAATCAAAATTCCACTAATACATGTGCAAGGTTAAACCATCAAATCATGCAGAATGTATGACTGTGCATGGCCATGGTTCCCAGCTTCGCTTCCAGCTGTGGTCCTAGGAGGCAACGAGGCTTAACTCTTTGAGCTGTTTCTGGTCCCTTGTCATTGTCTCCAAATATTATGCTAACATCACCAGTTTGTGATGCATGTGTTTTATTCGTTGCCTATTAATTTCCAGCTCTGATACATGAAGATCCATCTCCCAGATCAGGTACTTAGCGATATATAGAAGTTCTTTTCCATTCCTGAGTTATGTTGGTATGTACCCTACACGGTCCGACTATGGATGGGCTGGCTGTGCTCAGGTTACACAGTAGAAAGATTCTTGCCACCTGCCTCCTGGTCACAGGTTTAGTTTTCTTATGTTAGCACAAGTCTGTGATGTCGGAGACTTTCACGAAATCCTGGCAACCACATAGGCTCACCTGAGAGAACAAGGTCATAAGCAATTTGTTTAGGAATCTATGCAGTAAACTCATTCACTGGAGGGCCTCACAGAGGACAGTGCTGGGATATCACTCTCTGGGCGTGTGCATGTGTGTGTCTAGAGATTAAATGAATACTCCAAAACTGAGCTTATCCCATCTTCATTTTCATTTTAATTTGGGAGCAGTTTTGTAATCTCAAATTATAAATCACTGCACTAGGCTCATTCTTTAGACATTCAACTGGTGAAACTTTAAGTGACAGATGTGGGGGCTTTGCGGCATCCAATTATTTTTTTTTTTGTGTTGTTTTTGGAGAAGGATCCCCGCGGTTTTTTAGAGGGTGCCTGTCAGGTCACCACATGGCTGCTAGATGCGAGTGACAGCGAGGGAAGTTGGAAGATCCCATTCCATGTCTTGCTCCGACCCTTTGGCTCTGTGGGAACTAAGCATGTAGAGGGTCAAGGAACGATGGCTTTGCCTCTACGTGGCCGCAGTTTCTCGTTCACTCCCCCGTGCTTGTTCTTGGCCACTTCTGTTTGGACCCATCAGTTCTGGGCGTGTACAATGAGCTGTAACTACACTTAGCACGTAAGCCATTCTTCAGTGTTCAGCTAGTGTTCATTAAGGACCCTGGCATCATTGTGCAGCCATGCCCGTCCTCCTGAACCTTCCCATCCTACCACGTTAAAATTCTGTCCATTAAAAGCTAACTTTCTCCTTCCTTTCTTTTTCTGCCTCCCAAGCCCCGAGTTATCACCATTTTGTTGCCATTTTTTCCTTTGGAAGGGAAGTGCTTCATACTGAGATAATCTCCCTGGCCCTTTTTTTCACAGTTTTATTTATTTTTTATTTGCACATCACATCCCTTTTCCCTTCCCACCTTCTCACTGAGCCCCACTTTCTCTGATCACAAAGCCCATCTTCTTATTTTCTTTCTATTTCTTCCTTTTTTATTTTTTTCATATAACATATGATATTTAACTTTCAGGGTCTGATTCATTTCACTGAGCATAATGGTCTTAGGGCACATATGTTTTCTTTCAAATGACTCAAATTTATCATTCTTTATGGCAGAGTAGTACCCCATTGTGTATATATACCACATCTTCTTTATCCAGTCATCTGTGGTTAAGCATATTGCCTTCTTCTAAGATTTGTTCCAGACCCTTTTAAAACTTTTTTTTTTTTTTTGAAATTTTGAGGTAGAGTCTCTCTAAGTCATGAAGTTGTCCAGGCTGGGCTCAAGCTTATGATTCTCCTGCCTCTTCCTCTAAGAGTGCTGGGATTAAAAGCCTGTCCCATCAGGCCCGACTTCTACTTTTTACTTCTGTGAATCTGGCTCCTCTGGAACCTCATGTAAGTGGAATCGTATAATATTTTCCCTTTTGATGTATCCCCTCCACTTTACACCTTCAGTGATTTTGTTGAAATTTCTTTCCGCTTTGTGATTTCCCGTCTCATGTGTTCTTTTCACGTCTTATGTCCCTTACTATTATTTTAATGGTGTTTTGGGAGTGAAGATAAAAGTGTAGAGTTAAACAACCATCCTTAATCAGGAGTCCATTCTTTTTGAAAAAAGACGATTCCAACCAAGAGGCATATGTTTCCACTTCTATGAAGTAGGACTAAGTGGGAAGTCAAACTCACAGAAGCAGAAATTAAAATGGTGTTTGTTAGGGGTAGAGAGGAGGCAGATGTGGTGGGGAGTTAGTGTTTAATGGGTACAGAGTTTCAGATTGGTGTGACATGAAAAATGCTGGATATGAGTGAGACTAGTGGGACATGAGGTTAAAATTCAAAGACTTCCTGGCCCTCTGTCAACCCAGTGCAGAGAATTAGAGGGCCAACCCCACAATGATGAATGTCCAGTCATTAAAACATGCTAGGTCCTAAAAAACAAAACA
Organism: Ctenodactylus gundi; assembly: GCA_004027205.1. NCBI lineage: Eukaryota > Metazoa > Chordata > Mammalia > Rodentia > Ctenodactylidae > Ctenodactylus > Ctenodactylus gundi. Next base: position 261,875 of record PVKB01001086.1, on the reverse strand, counting down.
AAACAAAACAAAACCAAGCCAAATGGCTTATTTCTGTATCTCTGCAGTGTTTGTCAGCATCCTTCTCCAGGGCATTGAGGCTGGGATGCGGGTAAGATGAGGTGGCACCTCGGGCTCCACACCTAAGGAGGTGCTTGCTCTCAAGGTACAAGGCCCATAAAGAGAAATCTGCTCCAACAAGCTGCCCCCCTCCTCCCACATGCAGGGAAGCCCAGGTAACAGTTGTGAGTTAGGGTTTTCCAGAGAAACAGAGCCAACGGATATATATATATGTGTGTGTGTGTGTGTGTGTGTGTGTGTGTGTGTGTGTGTGTGTAGGAAGAGATTTATTGTAGTCTTTGGCTCATGCGATTATGGATGCCAGGGAGACTCACCATGTGCTGTCTGTAACTGGGGATCCAGTAAAGCCAGTGGGGGAATTCAGCCTGAGTCTGGAGGCTGGAAAGTGAAGAGGTGCACGTGTGGAGTTAAGGTGGGGTACACCTGAGTGCCAAAGGAGATGACTATCCCGCTTTGAGGAGAAAGAGGGAGAGAATTTGCCCTTCCTTTCTGTGTTTTTCAGCTTCCTGGTACTATAACAAATGCTAAAAAAGTTACATTGCTGCTGATGTAAATTATTATAGTAACTAGGCTTAATGGGCAAGGTCTGTCCAGAAAGTGTACTGACTTTCTTCTTATTATTCCTTCAACAATACAGTACAACAACTATTTAAATCACATTCACATTATATTGGGAGTTATAAGTGATCTAGAGATGACAGTGTATACAGGTGAATGTATATAGGTTATGCACAAATATTATACCATTTTATATAAGCATCTTCAAATTTGGGAACATTTATGAGATTCTGGAACCAATTACCCTGGGATACTGAGGGACAATTGTAATGATATTAACAATCAAAACATACATACAGAGAAAAGTAAAGTAAATGTGGCAAAATGGTAGCAGGAAATCATTGTGAACTCTTGTTTTTAGGTGGCACTGGGGTTAAACTGAGAACCTTTACACTAAGCTACATCTCTGGCCTGTTTTCTTCACTTTTAAAAATAATTTTGAGACAGATTTTTCCTATGTTGTTAATTTGCCTAGGCTGGGCTAGAACTCGTGATTCTCCTGCCTTAGCTTCCTAGAGAGCCGGGATTAACATGGGCACTTACCACTGTCGTAAACTCTTTGTAGATTATTTTTGTTTTGTTTTTGAGACAGGGTCTCACTCTGTAGACCAGGCTGATTCAGAACTCACTAAGTAGCCCAGGGTGGCCTGGAAACCACAGTAATCCTCCTGTCTCAGCCTCTCAAGTGTTGGGATTACAGAGGTGTGCCATCATGCCTAGGTTACGTGGTGCTGGGGAATCGAACTCGGGTATTTAGCGCTTGCTTGGCAAGCACTTTAACCACTGTGCCATTTCTCCAGCTCCTCTTTAGATTCTTCTTGTAACTTTTCTATAACTTTGAAGTTATTTCATAATAAAAAGTGAAAAAGTAATTTGTGGAGAACAAAGGGCTGGGGAAATGGCTCAGTGGTAGAGGGCTCACCTAGTGTATGTAGGGCCCTCAGTTCCATCTCCAGCACCACAAATTAAAAAATAAAGGGGACATCGAATGGTCTCTCTGATATGAGAGTCTCAGATCACAACTATTATGGAACTTAAAGACAAAAAAGAAGTGAAATAGGGGGGTAGCGTGGGGGAGAAGGTAGGGCAAGGAAGGTGGGGGGAGGGACAGAAAGAGTGGGAAAGCCCTTGTGTCCTTGGCAGGATATGTATGTGCACAAAATGCTCAACTCCATTGTAAACCTTAAATTTTGCATGTATACATATCAATAAAATGGGAAAAAAATAAAGGGGGTGGGGGAAGACATTCCATCTCTCCTCTTTACTTACCACTTCCCTGCCTCCAGCACTGTGCAGCCTGTAATCAGCATTGCTCTGGATGCTCCAGAGTTTAAAAAGGAAGTTGAGAATAAGTATGGAAAGCATAAGGAGAAAACAAAGCTGCTTTTGGCAGCTGACAGACCCTCTGCAAGGCCTCCGAGTGTTCTTTTTTAGGCTTACGTAAGCTCACAAGGTTTCAGAAGCCACACTTGGAATATTTAGAAGGATCTGGGCCAGGAACCACAGCGGTCAGAACAGTAGCTTCCTTCAGGTGTCCCTGGAAGTGAATGTCCTTGCTGCAGGCTACTCTGAGGGACCTTTAGAAGAATTGTACTGATTTTAAAGACCCATGCCCTGTAGGAGACAATTCCACAGCAGTTTCATAGGCATAGCTTACTGGGGCACTGCACTGCAAGGGTTATGTACAGTGATCAATATCCTAGAGTCTAGAAACAAAACTGAAGTAGCAGTGGGGAGCGCAGTTTAGTAGTGGAGCAGAGGCTCTCGGTTTGGTCCTTAACTCCCCAGTCCCTCATGTCCTGTAAGCAAACCAACCAACCAACCAACCAGCCAACCAACCTGTCCACCCACCCACCTGCCCCTGAGGTATGACTACCACGTAAAATTACCTCACCAGATAATTAGTGGTCAATCCAGAATCAACCCACCAGTGATCATTTTTACTGTAAGCAATCATGGCAGTAGCAAAGTTAATACGTACTTTCTGGGAAATAACCCTGAGGTTAGATTCTCACGCATAGAATTTATTCAACTTTAGCCCTGTGACTTTGGTTAACACTTTCAGCTGACTAGGTCAAGTCAGGTCACATGTTGGGTCACTGAGGTTGGCATACCCATTGAGGTATCTCCATATCCTGCACAACTGGAATAGTTGGCCATGTTACTTATAAAAACTTTTTATTCTGGAAATTATAGACTTTTTTTTACATGTTACCATAAAAAGTAGTACATGATTGTTTTTAATCCAACATACCGACCATTAAACAGTAACTGTCCAATGAAAGCTGTTTCCTATTCATGTAAAAAAGTAGATTTTCTTTATAAAGCACATGTAAGTGAATGATTTTTATACTTAAAGGACATCTTAGATCTTTGAAATAACTGGTTATTATTGCTTAAAATATCTTGTCTATCTGCTGATGCCAGTGAGGCATATTTGTAATCCCAGCTACTCAGGAGGCTGAGGCAGGAGGATTGTAAATTTGAGGTCACCCTGGGTAAGGTAGTGAGATCTTGTTTCAAAGTAAAACAAGTAAGTCAGTGGCAGAGTGCCACTGGGTTCTGTCCCCAGTACTGAGAAAGAAGCAGCAGTAGCAGCAAAAACAACAACAAAAACAAAAAAATCCCCAAACCTTGGCTGTCACTTTAGAAAATATCTGCAATCCTGCTGATTGTCACTAGATGGCAGCAGAAGATACTGATCCGACTCCAAAGTAGGGTGAACTTGGCAAACTCACTCTGGGCTGGTAGGAGGGTGTTCAGGTCGAGGTTTGCTCATGGAGAATTGTCTTTAACCATCTAAAAATTTTAAAAATCAGTGACTGAGAATTCTGTTGAGGTATTTGCATTTATCGTTCCCTGTGTGGTTTTGTCCTTTGCTCTCTTGGGTGCACCCAAACATTTTTCCCCTGTGAAGATTAGGATTTGAAGAAAGTTGGAGTCAGTCTGGGAACTGCATATGTCCTTTTGGGTGGCCGTCCCGCCACAAGCATGAGCTCTGGGCTTACCTGGCTTGTGCTCCCTACTCTCCTCCAATACCCACCCAGCCAGGCTTTGATCTGTCCACACAGTTCACCTGCAGCTGGGCTTCTGGTTGAGTCCCTTCTGTGGACGGTGAATATTTTCTAAGCATGAATTAGGTTTCACGGTGTCCCTCATCCGCCTCCCACAATGAAATTAAATTATCCTGTCCTTCGCTGCAGCGTTTCCACATGAGAGGATGGAAGGGTTAGATGGAGCCTCCTCCTGGGCTTTCAGCACCTTCGTTGGCATTTTCTTTTTTGCTCTCCACCCTCTGCCCTTATTATTATTATTATTAATTTATTTTTTGGAGACAAAGTCCCACTTTGTAGTCCAGGTTGGTCTTGAGCTCACTATGCAGCCCAGGCTGGCCTCAAGCTCACAATCCTCCTGCCTCAGCCTTCTGATTCTGGGACTCCAGGTGTCCATGCCCAGTTTATATGGTGCTGGGGAATGGCATTCAGAGCTTTGTGCTTGCTAGGCAAGCACTCTGACTGCTGTGCTGTTCCGTCATCCCCTCCTTACCCATTTACCTCACAGTCCGTCGGCCATATTCAATCGAAGGTCTGAAAGTCTAGCTCACTGCCCTCACTTCCGTGCAGTGCCCATGGTCGGGGTGCCTCAGATTCAGTCAGCTGAACATCAATTTCTCTTGTCTGCTGAGAAGGCTCTGTGATGACAGGGACCACATGTGGTTGGCAGCAGGTATTTCTAGTATAGGAAGGCTTCGCCACAGTTCATGGGCAGATGGTCAGATACCAGAAGACAAGATCTACATTAGGCAGGTGTGGGAGTTGCTCTGGTTTAAAAGCCTCATGTGTCTTGGCAAACAGTATCTTTGGTAAGGACTCCACAGATATGGGTTCCAGGGCCCCTAGCAAGGACTGAGAGCCCATAGCTATGGTGACTACCTGCCCAGATAAAGTTTACCAATGAGCCATTTTCATTGTCATTGGTGTTGTCTAGTAACATAATTGACACAAACCATCTTTATCTGTAACCCAAAAAACAGAGTTAAAAAATCAGTCAGAATCTTACAAAAATTTTTTTGACATTTGACCTAGAGACCTAGAAATTACAGGAATCAAATGAATGAAAAATGATTACATAAATCAAGTTTAGCAAAGAGACCAAATATTTTTCATAAAGGACTTTTATATGCCTACAATAATTAGAGAATGTGATTGGGTGAGTCTTTCATAAAGCATTAGAAACCATAGTATACATAATGTGCATAATAGAGCAAAAATGCTTAAGAGGAACATGAAGATATGTAAATATTAGACTTTAAATTCTTACATGAATCATGTTGAAAGAATGAATATTATGGAGATGTCAGTGTTCTTCACATAAGCTACAAATATGGCAAAAAATCCAAATGAAAGTTTTCAAATTTGAAAAATTGATCTCAAAATTCACCTGCAAATGTACATGTGCACAAAAAATATGAAGTAGAGCAGACTTGTTTGTAGTATTAAACCTATTGTAAAATTATAGCAACCAAAGGATTGCAGCTTTGGCCCAGAAATAAGCATATTGATCAGCAGAATTAAATAATTAAATAATAATTAAATAATTATGTTCAGAGAAAGACATTTGGGAGTTGGGGGTGTAGCTCAGTAGTTAATATACTCACCTAATAAACACAAGCATAAGGCCCTGGCTTTGATTCTCCAGCACCAGATAAATTGGGAGTGGTGCTGTATGCCTATAATCCCATTACTCAGGAAGCTGAGGCAGGAGGACTGCCATGTGTTTGAGGCCAGTCTGGGCTATAGGGAGAGACCTTGTCCCCCCCCCCCCAAAAAAAAAAAAGAAAAGAAAAGAAAAGAAAAAACCCCAGACAGTTTGGTTTTCTACCTATAAAAATCTATATATCATAAATTGTCTAGCTTGGTTATTTTTAAACTTGTGCATATTATGTAGGGGTTGTTTTAGGTTTTGGCTATTATGAATTAAACCTCTGTGATTTTTTATTTTTTGCTTTTATTTTTTTGCAGTATGGCTGAGGTAGGATTGCAAGTTTGAACTCAGCCTGGGCAATTTAGCAATTTATCTAATCTCTCTTTCTCTGTCTGTCTGTCTTCTATTTCTATTTATGTGTACTGGTTGGGGTCTGAAATGTCCCCCAAAAGTCTCGTGTACCTATGGATACTGTAATGTTAGGAGGTGGGGCCTGGCTGGAAAGGGCGGATGCTTGGGGCTTGACCTGGAGGGGCTTGTGCTCGCTCCGCCTTCTTCCCTTACTTGGCTCTGTTCTGCCATGCTGCGAGGAACTCTTTCTCTGGCTCTGGTCCTGCCATGTGGTTCTACCATTTCCAGCTGCCCACTTGTGAATGGACTGTGACTTTCTGAAACCATGAGCTAAAATAAGTCTTTTCTTCCTAAAGTTGTGGATGTTGAGTATTGAGTCAGAGCAACAAATAAGTAACTAAGGCATATATATATATATATATATATATATATATATATATATACTCGGTGTGAAGGTTTTTTGTTCAATCCCCAGTACAAAACAAAGCAACACAAAACATAACACACTATGATAATGAAGACACTGTGGTATCAGTGTCAAGACTGATAAATAGATCAATTAGTATAACAGATTCCACAAATATACCTGCATTTATATGATGAATTGATTTTCAACAAAGTGGCAAAGGAAGTTCAGAGAAAGGGCAATCTTTTCAACAAATGATTAAAATATTGGATAGCTCTATGCAAAAACACCCTTCCATTTTATACACATACACATAAAGATTAGGATAGTTTAAATCATAGACATAAGCTACAACTTAGAACTATAAAACTTCTAGAGAAAACTATATAAAGGAAAATATTTGGGGCTTTAGTTCAGGCATATCTTTCTTAGATGTGACAACAAAAGTATAATCCATTAATAAAGAACTAGTAAGTTGAACTTTATCAAAATTAAGAATATCTATTTTTGAAACATGTTTTTAAGAAAATGGAAGGACATAGCCACAGACTGAAAGAAAATCATGACAACTCACATATTTGAAAAGACATCCAGATTATATAAGAATTTTAAAACTGAAGGGTAAGAGAGTTAAGAACCTAATATTAAAAATGAGGAAGGGATTTGAATTCTCATTTGCCAAAAAGACATATGGCTGACAAGCTCAGGAGAGGATATTCAACATCATTCGTCATTAGATAAATGCAGATTAAACCTAAAATGAGGCGGCACTACCCACCTGAGGTCTGACAGTGAGGGTCCATTCTTTTGGTGGACAATCTGCAGCTTTCATTCACCGCTGCTGGGAATGTGAAGTGAAACCGCCAATCGAAGAAATAGTCTGGCAGTTTCTTAAAACATGCCCATCACGTGACACAACCACGTAGCTCCTAGGTATTAATATAAACCTATGTCCATACAAAGACTTGCACATCGAGTTGGCTGAAGCTTTGTAATAGCCAGAAACAGAAACAACCTCAGAATCCAACAATGGGTGAATGGATAAACAGTGGTATATCAGTACACTGGAATACTGCTCGGTGGGAAAACGGAACAAGCTGTTGATAATCTCAGCAACCAGGATGAATCTCAAAATAATTAAGCCTGACTGCCTCCTCATCACCTGCAAAAACTTCCTTGGTATGACCCATCTATATATAATTCTATAAAATAATTTATAAGATAATAATTTATAGTGACCCAAAGCAGATCCACGGTTACTTGAGGAACAGGTATTGTATTGTAGGCTACGTTTGGTTGGGAAGAGGACTGCAAATTGGCAGAAGGAAGCTTTTGGGAATGATACGTTCATTCACTTGACCATTGTGATTTGGTGATTTCAGGGGTGCATGTACATGTATGTAAAAAGAACACTTGTGCTTAAATATGCCAAGCTTTAAAAAAAAGTCAATTCCTTAGCAACTCTGTTTAAAAAATATGTGCAAGGGCACAGAGGCCAGTGTGGTGGTGGAAATGGCTCAGGGTTTGCCATCGATTGGAGCTGCGTTGGTGTCGGTGGGCCAGTCGTGTACAATTGTGAATCAGTACTGCCCTGGCAGGGATTAGGGGATAGTGGGCATTTAATTAAAGCACGTGGCACTTGGCTAGGTGCTACAGATAGGAATGGCAGGCAGCTTGCATTCAAGGACAACATCTGGCGCATTTTCAAGCGAGACCTTGAGAAGTTCCCTAGCTTCTGTTTCAGCGTCAGGTGCAGAAGGGATTAAGTGCCACAGTACACAGTACAAGTTAGCCATGTAGTATCTGTGCTCCGTTGGAGGTGACACGCCAGTGGTGGTAAGCGCGATGAGCAAGGAAGTGGAGGGACACAGCTCTGGGCATACCCTTGCCAGGCTGGCAAGCTCAACAGGTTGAAACGGGTGAGGGTGCAAACACAGCCTCCAGGCCTTGTGTGGTAGTGCATGCCTGTACAGCTGGCACCTTGCGAGGCTGAAGCAGGAGGATGACAAGTTTGACTCCTGCCTGGGCAATTAATTTAGTGACCCCCCTATTTCAAAAAGAAAAAAAAAAAGCAAAACATAACTACAAACCCTTCCCAGCATCTAAGAAAAAAAAAAAAAAGGCAGCATCCTTGAGTCAAGGCACATGTCCTAGCAATCCAAGAAGTAACGTGCACAGTCATTTACCACCATAGCAAGGGCTCTCTGCCCAGCTTGCTGTGCGCTGCCTTGGCCACATGTGCAGTGAGTTAGGCCAAGGAGGCCCTGCCCAATGTTCGGCGGGCACGGCCATATCAAAGACCCTCCCTTCTCCTGCACACACCCTGCCCTGCTTCCTGCCACTGGTATCCTGGTGCCACGCTCAGCTACTAGGTTTCCCATCTTCAGTGAGGCAGGTGAGTGCAGCAGGGTGGTTGGTGGGGTCAGGGCTTATTTTCACTGTCTCTTACAGGAGGGGAAGGCAGGAGGATATTGTCATTGCTGTGTGCTGTGTCCTTCCTCTTGCTTAGTTCTCAGACTCCTAAGTCCCATCAGAGTGGGAGAATATCCAGGACTGCTCCCTGTGTTGGGGTGCAGGCTTCATGAGAGCAAAATACTGGAGTGTTTGCAAAATACTGGAGTGTTTGCTTCTTCTTGGGTGAAGAGTTTTTGTTATAAAACAATTGTTTACACCTGAATTTATGAAGAAGAAATTTCTAAGTCCAGTCTGTAGGTGAAATGGAATTCTTATGGAAACTTCATTAGGGTGCCACAGTAAAAGGTTTTTTTTTTTTTTTTGTATTTTTCTTGGTGCAAAACAAATTACATTCTTATCAAAGAGTTGTTCAGTTTCATTTGTGTAGATGCTGTACCCATCAAATGTAATATGCAGTTATTAAAATCATTGACTGCATGGGGAAACAGAGACACAGAAAAGCCCTGTTGCTTCCTAAAGATTTCACACTCCCACCAGAGTTAATATCCAAATTAAATGTTGTCACCAGAGCCTGTGAGCTCCATGACTATTCAGGGATGCTCCTAGAACACCACTTTATTTTACTATACTTGGTGATTATTTTTAATAAAATGGCTGAATCTGTTCTCATGGTGTATTAATTCAAAAGACATTGTTTGTAAATTTTCTATGTTGAGATAAAGTTATGTATCTGTTATTTGTGATTTAAACCACACTTTGTAGGTGAGTGTGGTGGCACATACCTGTAGGCCCAGTACTGGGAGAGGATTAAACAAGAGATCTTAACTTTGAGCCCAACCAGTAAGAGGCTGTCTCAAAATAAGAAAAGTGTTTAAAAAAAAAAAAAAACAGAAAACTAGCTGGGGATGTAGCTCAGTGTGAAAGTGTGAAGGTTCTAGATTCAACTCCCAGTACACAAAAGAAAACAACACAAAAATACCCTGTGTTGCATTTTTTAAAAAAAGTTGTGAGATTATTTTTGCTCTGGTCCCTCTCGTTAAAGAGGAGACTATATTTTGGGCAAAGCTGTGGGGTGACTACTGGCCAATTGGGTTGACTTATGAAAAGCATTGACCACCAGACTTTCCTTGTTGCTTGGCAGGCTGTTGTGTTTTTTTGTCTCTGCTGTAACAGTTATTAAATGTTTTGGGGAAGGGGATAAAAAAGTCTCACTAGATGACAGACCAAGCACAAACTTTCTTTTAAAATTAGTACTGCAGCTTTCTTATTTGTGGGTACAGCATTTTAGGTGGGCTCTAGAGTCTCTGACTATGCTGAATTTCAGTGGTCTCAGTTTTGCTTGTTGTCAAGAATTAATGCATGAGTTTGCTTTCTTAAGTTTTCTCTACTGGGGTTGAAACTAAGGCTTTTGCACTGAGCTATACCCCTAGACTTTCTTATATGCAGATGGCTTTGCTAAGTTGCTAAGTTGCCCGAGCTGAGCTCATACTTGGAATCCTCCTGTATCAGTACAGTTTTGTGAATGAATTTTTGTTTTCCCTGCTGTCTCGTGGATTTATGGTTTGTGATCACCACTACCTTCCCACCAATCCCAGACCTAGCTCTTCTTATGGTGTTTTGTTGCTCTTGTTCTGTGAACACAGTGACTCCAACTCCACTCAGATTTTCTATTCTTCACTTACCCTCCAGGCCAGTGGCTTCCTGTGAGGTCAGCATTCCTAGCCTGGGCTAGTAGCTGTTTTTCCAGCTTCTCCTGACGGGGAAAAGCCTCAAGGTTCAAGTTTGGCTTGGGACTATAGTCTTGTAGAGAGCTAAACTCCTTTATCTGTAGGAACCAGTGCCAGGCTTAATCCCTTGGCTCCCAAATGCCTGGGGCTGCCCTGTTGCCACCACTATGTGTGCCTCACTGTGCCTTGTCCACTGAGGTGTTTATCTTATTGTTGAGCCCAACTCTAGTTTACTGGTTTTCTCTTTTAATGTTTTATCACTTGTAAGCTCTCAGAGAAAGAAATTGCCAGGGTTTTTTTTTTTTTTTTTTTTTTTTTTTTTCATCACAGTATCTCCAGCATTCAGGATGGAATCTGGCACAAAGAGGGTATCAAATACTCATCAAATAAATGAGTAAAATGCTTTGTCTTGAAAAAAGAATGCATCAACATATGGGATTCATTATTATCCAACAGCTGGGTTTGACATGTTATTTCTTGTTATCAGCATGGGCCACTTACAACAGAATAGTATTGTGTGGTGGCTTAAACAATGAGTTATTTCTCACCATTCTGGAGGTTGGGAAGAGCAAGTTCAAGGTGTAGAGCTGGTCTCTGGCAAAGTCTCCTGTAAGGTGTTTCACACCCATACAGATTTGAGTGTATAGTGCAGTGGTGTTCATTATATCTGCAGAGCTGTGCAACCACAGTCTAAGTTTAGAACATTTTCACCCCAAATACACTCAGTTACTCCCATTCCTCCTCCATCACTTGCCTTGGCCTCCAGCAACCACCACTCTTTCTGTCTCTATGTGTTTGCCTTTTCTAGACCCATGTTCTTCGAAGTCTCTAGCTCTTCCAAATGTCAACACATTTCATCGTACAAAAACCAAACCCAGGGGCTGGAGGAATAGCACAGTCTTTGAAGCATTCACCTTATGAGTGGGAGGCCCTGAGTTCAATTCCCTAGTACTACATAAAGCTGCGCTTGGTAGCACACTCCTCAAATCCCAGCACTTGGAGGCTGAGGCAGCAGGAATTGCCATTGGGTCCAAGGCTAGCCTGGCCTCCAGAGTGATTTCAGGAACAGCCTGGGCTACAGAGTGAGACCCTGTCTCAAAAACAAAACAAAAGCAAACAAGCACAAAACAACATTCAGAGATTAGGACTGTTACTCTGTATCAGAAAAAATTGCAAGTGCTTAGATCCTATCAATCTCATTGTGTTGGATGTGTTTTAGAAAATAATGTTTGCCAGAAGTTTGAATTTTATCATTGCCTCATGATAAGTAGTGCCTGTTGTTTTCCTTGAAGTGGTAGGGTTACCTAATTGAGGCCCGGGTCTTATTTTCTTTTTCTTTTCTTTTTTTTTTTTTTTTTTTTTTTTTTTTTTTGAGACAGGGTCTCGCTCTGTGGTCCAGGCTGGTCCTGAATTCACTTCAGAGACCAGGCTGGCCTTGAACTCAAGGCAATCCTCCTGTCTCAGCCTCCCGAGTGCTGGGATTACAGGCGTGCGCCATCACGCCCAGCTTATGTGGTGCTGGGGAATCGAACTCGGGTACTTAGGGCTTGGCTTAGCGCTTGCTCAAGTGCTTTAACCGCTGAGCCATTGCTCCAGCCCGAGACCCAGATCTTATTTATGCTAGGCAGCCACTCTATATCATTGAGCTGTATCCCCAGGCCTTTATTTTGTTTTGAGACAGGATCTCCCTCAGTTGCCCAGCCTTTCCTGGAACTTGGGATCCTCCTGCTTCAGCCTCCTGAGTCACTTAGATTATGAGCACATACCCATTGCATTCAAGTCTTAGTTCATTTTTGAGAAAATGTATGCCAGACACCTACTGAATAACCAGAGTTTGTCAATTGTTCTATTACATAAAAGTGGTATTCTACCAAGGGGTTCTAGATCAGCTTATGGTTCAAATAATCACAGAAATGCTTTTCCTTGAGACCATCAGTTACATACTGTAGTAAGATATTACATGTTAACTCAAAGGTAAGATTGGAAAAGTTAACACAGTATTTTGTACTGTTCCATCCAGAACATTCTTTAGTGAAATTGCCCCCTTCCCATGTGAAGGCAGCAAAAGAATACAACTCTCATGGAGGCTCGTGTCACTGCCTGGGTTAGGCTACTGCATTGTCTCCCTCCCACTTTTGTCTGCTGTCCGCCATCTGCAGCCTAGTAACTTCTAGCTTAACTGTGCCCAGTTTTGTTTGCTCAGCATTATGTTTGTGAGAGGTGTGCAGCTGTTGTTTGTTCATTCTCATAGCTATTGTATATTCCTTTGTTGACTTAGTTTGTTTCTGTTGCTTTAAGAGATCACCTGAGGTTGGGTAATTTATTTATTTTGATTGATAGTTCCAGGGGCTGGGAAGTCCAAGAGCATGGCATTGGCTTCTTGGTGATTTCAGATGAGGACCTTTTGTGGTTTTAACTCAAGGTGGAAAATAGGAGAACAGATGGGTACAAGTAGAAGGGACAAAACACGTGTAATCTGCTGTTTAACAACTCGTTATTGCAGCAGTTAATCCAGCCCTGTATCTTACTCCCACCACGTGGTATTTTTCTGTTCATGAGAGTCTATTCCTGTGAACACCTCCCACCAGGCCCCATCTATCATACTTAGGAATGGAGACTCAACATTAATTTTGTCTATTTATTTATTTTTTGCAGTGCTGGAAATCAAGCACAGGGCCTTGGATATGCTAGGTAAGCATTCTACCACTCAACATGAGTTTTGGTGGGGGCAAACCATGGTCACACCCCAGCAGTTGGGTAAACATTTATTCCTTCTTTTGTTGATGGATGGTTGTGTTACACTCACTTTTGCCCTTTGGCTGGTGTGAGTATTATTGCTTATATGAATGGTGTCATTTCAGTAACATAAACATATATTTATTTGGGGTTCTTTTCAAGGAGTGGAATTGCTGGCTTGTTTCCTTATCTGTAAAATGGAGATACTACACATTCAAAAGGGTTCTGAAGATTAAGTGAATAATATAAAAATTGCTTAGAAGATGTCTTAGTACATAACACACCTCTCCAAACTCTCTAAAATATTTATTTTTCTCCCAAAGGATTTTCTTTATCAATAATATTTGGGCAGAAAGCTATATCATCACTTATTACACCCTTTGTTTCACTCAAAATAAATAAATAAAAAAGTGAGCCTGAAATGAAGTATTAGAGATGAAGTTCCTTGGTTTTCTGCTGGTAGGTATATTTTGTGCCAAGCATAAGCACAGGGTGGGACTTCTTTTCCACAATGCTGTTTTTTAGAAAGCTTTAGTGAGGTGCAAAAGAGCCTGCACAGACTTGCTCCCATGTTTACAGTTCTTTGAAGAGTAGAAACAATTTATCATTATTACAGTGCAAAGGCATTTCAGCAATCTTTTTTTCTTTCTTTCTGTAGCATCTGCCCTACAGGATGAAGCCTTAAAAGGTAAGGAGGTCAGACCAAAATGCACATAATTGGTTTCATTGTTTCAGCTGTAAAGAGCTGATCATTGTTATCACAGCCAAAGCAAAGCAGAGAGGAAGTACTGGAATGCCAAAAGTCCCATGGCCTAAGAGCATAGACAGTGCTGCTAGGTACAAGGAGGGGGAGAGGGAGAGAGAGAGAGAGAGAGAGAGAGAGAGAGAGAGAGAGAGAGAGAGAGAGAGAGAGAGGGAAAGAGAAAGAGAGAGAAAGAGAGAGATTGAGAGAGAGGGAGAGAATAGAAGTTTAAAATTGGACCTGACTAGAACACAGTGAGGTGGCCTAGAGATGCCAATGTTTTTTCTGGATGCGGGGAAGAAGGGAATAGAGCAGTGTTCCAGCTGCTTTCTTGGTGTGCTCAGGCTCAGTAAAGCTTTGTTTTGCTTAGTTTCATCCTGAAGTAAGGCTTGAATGTGTCATTGCTACAGTATGGATTTTGAATGTCCTCCAAAGACCTGTGTGTTGAAGGTGTGACTCCACCTTGCACGTGGTGTATTGGGGCATGGTGGGACCTTTAGGATGTGGACTACGAGAAGGACATTAAATTGTTTGAGATGCACCCTTGAAGGGAATACTGGAACTTTTGTCCCTCTTTGGCTCTCTTTTTTGCTTCCAGGCCACCATTAGGTAAGCAGATTCTTTTCTCATGGTGTTTTGGGTCATCACAGGCACAAAACAATAAGGCCAACAAACCATGGACTGAAACCTCCAAAACTATGAGCCAAAAATAAACTTTTTTTTTTAAGTTGATGTTAAAATAAATGAAGGCCTCCAGAGGCTGGAGGGAGGCTGAGGGAATTAGTGGCACCTTCCTCTCCTCCAGTTGCACACTGTGCCAGAATAATATTCATAAAGTATCTCACTGATCATACGAAAGACATGCATTAAGCCTTTAGTAGCCCTTATTGCCTATAAAGTAAATCTCAGACCTCGCATCCTGACATCAGTGGTCCTCACTGAGTTGACCTCATTCTCTTCCATCATTCAATAAGCTGTAGTTTCTTTGGCAAAACCAGCTTACTTATGTTTTCATGATTTTTCTCATTCTTTGTGCTTTTATAAATCCTACTCATTTCCCAAAGGCTAACTTAAATTCATCTTTTGTCTTCCCTGAAGTCTTTCCAGCCCTGCCTCGAGTATTTGTTTTCCTGTGATTTAAAAAAATAAATTTATTTTCCCCTTATCTTTTTTGTGATTTTTACCACCAAATAATTTGTTCATATTTAATATGGCAAGTAATCTTGTTCTGATTATGTTTTGTGTTGGACTGTTATTGGTATCTTTTTCTCTTTGTTTGCCTCTTTATTCTTTTCTCTAACTCATTTAAAAACTCCTTGGTGTCAAGTTACTTTCTTTTGTGCTTATGTGGTGGGTTTTTTTTTTTTTTTTTTTTTTTTTTTTTTTTTTTTTTTTTTTTTTTTTTTTTTTTTTTTTTTTTTTTTTTTTTTTTTTTTTTTTTTTTTTTTTTTTTTTTTTTTTTTTTTTTTTTTTTTTTTTTTTTTTTTTTTTTTTTTTTTTTTTTTTTTTTTTTTTTTTTTTTTTTTTTTTTTTTTTTTTTTTTTTCTGTTTTGGTACTGGGGATTGAACCCAAGGCCTTGAGTGTGCCAGGCAGGTGCTCTGCCACTGAGCTACATCCTCAGCCCGGTGCTTATGTGAATGGATGTATGTGTGTCTCGACAGTAAGAGTTAAGAAAAGCATGTGGCATGGGAGAAAACACCAAGGATATCTTGATACCAAAGATTTTCATAAGAAAAACAGAACTAAATTTTCCTAGAGTCAGAGATTAGGCCTAAAATGGAGGGTTCCCTGTCTTGTGGAAGACCAGTCTCATTAGAAAATGTTGATGCTGGCTTGCTTGTCAGATCTGGTCATGAATCTCAAGAGTACACTACCTTCTAGAGTCCATGTAGCTAACTGTTCTATGCGTGCTACAGAATTTGAGACCTCTGAGTGTGTCTTGTGCCCCAGAAATCTTTCATCCAGTTTAGTTTTATTGAATGCTTGTTATGTTCCAGATACTGCTATGGTTGCTGGAGGTTCAGTGCTTAATAACATAAGCTCTACCAGAGCTTATGTTCCTGCAGATATCTTCAGAATGAACATATGTTTACTTTGTTAGGTACTGGAGGAATCAGAAGGAGACTGCTATGTGTAAAATAATTATGAATGGAGATAATAAGATAGGGGATGGTAACCAACTGGGTAGGCAGGGTTAGAAGTTGTGGCAGAGTTACTTTAAGGATGGTGCCTTGAGAAAAAAAAAAAAAAGACAGTGCTTTGTCAGTTTGATGCTGTGAGGTGAATTTAGAGCCAAGAAGACCTGGACTCAATCAGACTCCATTGTGTCCTCTTGCAGGGCACTCTGTATTTTCAACCTTACTTCCTCATTTGTGAAATGAATATATGGTTAATGCCTTGGGAAAATTTAATGAGATTACAACTATGAAAATAAATAACTGTTTACTTAAAAGAGCTATAGAAAGATGATGCTATTTAATTTCTTAAGCAATTCCTTTGGTTTCATGAAGTAGGGATGAGTATAATCTAGACCTCTCTGGTGGGACCTTTGAGCAGGCAACTAGTCCATAGGAGCATCTGGACACTGGCTTTCTCTGAGATCTCTGGGTATCTGCTGCTAAGGAGGTGTTGTTGCCTAGCTGCCAGGGAACAGAGCTGACACGGCAACAACTCTGGTGCAGGCAGGTGGCTGTTGGGTTAAGGGCTCATTGAGGACCAGAGCTGGGTAGCTACCATTTCTTCACTTAGTGTCCACACTCTGCCCTTAGTCCTTAAAGGATCTGTAGTCATTTTTATATATCTTGCTGCTCTGGGGGGTCTTTTTCTACTCTCACATCTAGGCAAGCATTGCTGTGAAGAGCTTGTGAATTTGGACTTAACTTAGGCAAATGGAGTGGCTTAAAAATGTACTGATGTTTAAAATTTCTAAATAAAGTTAAGCTATCAATTTATATAAAAATTTCCCTTTCTTTCCTAGTTAGTTTTGACTGTTGAAAAGATGATGGCAATGTTAATTTTCATTTGTGGCCAAAAAGGTAGGAAAGTGCTGCCATCTAGTTTTGTATGTTTGACTCTTGTCTTTCCTGATACTTGGCACGAAGTTTTTGGAGAAACTTTCTGAAACACTAACCAAGAGTTTGAAATTCAGGAAGAATATAATTTTTCATTCTCAGTCTGTGGGAGCTGATATAACATTATCCTAGTGTGTGACATATTCAGTTCCTTTAGTGTAACTTTTTTCACTCAGATGGTCCTAGAATATAGGAACGGCCATGTTAGCACAGAAGGTAGTAGAGTGAACCAAACAATAGGATTGTCCTTGAGTACTTTGTGCATGAATGTGTTCAGATAATTATGAAAATTGTAAACTGCTAAATATGTAAAGAATACTTTTGACCAGCCTGGGCTACAGAGTGAGACCTCGTCTCAGAAAAAAAAAAAAGAGTACTTTCAAAGTTGCTTGTGGTACATGCCTGTCATTCCAGCACTCTGGGAGGCTGAGGCAGGAGGACTGCAAATTTGAGCCTGTCATGGGTAATTTAGTGAGTTAATGATACTCTGTCCCTAAATAAATAAGCATATAGAGGGCTGAAGGGTCTGAGTTCATTTGTAAGTCTGAGTCTAGCTTGGGCAGTTTCCTGCCTAACTGCTCCCAAATGGACAAGAAAAACAAAAATTCTTAAATTATGGACACAGTTCTAGGGTTCAGGAAAAGGCAAAATCCTATTCAATTAATTCTGGAAGAACAGTTCAGTTTTAGGAGTGAACTAATTTTTGGTCACAGGAAAGGTTTTGCATGGCATTCCAGGTACCCATGATGGCCTTTCTCTCCCTTCACAAATGGCTTGCTTTCTCTTACTGTCCTTTAAGTTTCTAGGTAACTGAAATGTCATACAAAAGCTTCAAAATTTAGTCCACTCTTACAATGTCACTTTTTACGCTCAACAAAAACTAAACGGATTCTCTTTCTGTGCTATTGGGGTTGTCGCCAGGACTGCTATGATCTCAAAATATTAAAATTAAATAGAAAATAAGATAAGGTAAAGTTTAAAGGGCTCACAGAGTATAGAAAACCACAATGATAAAAATTTAGAAAATATGTAACACATATTGGGGGTAATAACTCAGTAGTAGACTGCTTGCCTAGCATGTGTAAGGACCTCTGTGTGATGTCAAGCACTGGAAAAAGAAAGAAAGAAAATATATACTCTTTTCTGAGTCTTATTCCCTGGAGCTAACAGCCATGAATATTAAGCGTTGTATCAGACACATGCACATGCACATGCATGCACATTTGCCTAAGTTAAGTCCGTGCATGTGCATGTGCACAAACACACACAGAAACACATACACAAACACACACGCATTCTTTCCTTGTGTGCAGACATTCTGTGTCATCTTTTGTCCTTAAGTGCCACTGCAGGGAAGTCTGTTTGCTTTTCTATCTGGTGCTGGTGATTCCAGTGGGACATTGAGCCTCTAATATCAAATTGCCTAGCACACTGTGTAACTTTTCAACCTGCAAAAACTTTTCTCCCCTAATTCAGGGATACCTCGTGCTTTATCTTTAGAAATTTCTGGTCTGTCTGTTAGATTTTTCCCTTTAGGGGCGCCACTTATCCTTATACAGGATGGACCTCGAAACATCATACACATGAGCTTCCTATTATTTTCCCCATAATTAGGATTGTTGTAGAAAAGGATGCAAAATTTTCTAGGAAAGTAAAACATGCATGCGTGATATGACCCAGCAGTTGTACTACTGGGAGCACAGAGAAATGAAAACTTATGTTCTCATTAAAAAACCTGTGCACAAGGTTGGGATGTAGCTCAGTGGTATTGTACGTACACGAAGTCCTGGGTTCAATTCCCAGCTCTGCAAAAAATAAAGCAACTTCTGTACATAGGTTATTTAAAAATAAAAGAATATAAAACTACTAATCACTGCTCACCGTAACTGATGGTAAAGTAAACAACATACTAATTACCACATCGTTATTTTTCTGCTTTCTGTTGAACCAGTCAGTCAAATATTGAAAATATTGAGCCTATGTATGAGGAACTAGTCAAGGTAAGAAAATACAGGAAGGTCAATAGTTGAGTTTACAGAATTTTGTTCACACATCTGTTCCAGCAAGTTCTAAATTGTAACCAACTCTAACCATCTGAATAGGCTTTCTTGAACCAAATCTTAGACATTCCAAGAACCATGACCTTTTAGTACAGACTGTAACTTATTACATAAAGGAATGGCTCACTAGAGAAACCTTAAAATGTTTTGTTTGTCTAGTTGTCTTCTCTGGGTGAGGAAGCTGTTGTTAATGATAAGATTTTCCTTTCAGGAATTCTTCCAACGAATGGCTGCCTTCATGTGATTAGAGGCATTGACATGATTCTGATATGGTTGCTTTAAAATTATCCAATTTAAACTGTCCAATTAACTACAGAATCATCTGTTTAACTTGAAAGGTAATGGCTTCAGGAACACTTTCCATTTAACTTGAAGTGATTTATTTCTTAGGTTGCAAGGAATAATGACATCTCGGAATCATGACCTTGTCACCCAGAGATTTTATTTTGGTGAATGTTGAAAACCAAAGCCATCTACATGCCTAAGTTACAAACACAGGCTACACACACACACACACATACACACACTCACACACACACACACACACACACACACATACACACACACACACACACAGAATGATCCTCAGGCATATGAGCTTAAAAAAAATGTTCCGATTGAGTTATGACTAAGTAGAATTTTCTGAACATTTAGAAAAGCAGAGGTAACGTACCAGGATATGGAATTCTCTTTTCTGATAAAGGAAACAACTACAGAAACTTTTATTTGTTTAAGCTAACCTGTGCTATCGATGCGGAACAAAACAAGAAAAATCTAACAACTCCTCCAATACTACTTTTAAAATCACATATTAAAACTTGATTTTAATTAGAATGCAGTTATTGTTCACACTAGCAAATAAAAAATCATCACCCGAATGAATATATCAGTGGTTGTGTGTGTGTGTGTGTGTGTGTGTGTGTGTGTGTGTGTGTGTGTGTTTGTGTGTGTTGTCCTGGGGATGGAGCCCAGGTTCTTGGTGCTGAGCTACATTCTCAGCTCTTTTTAATTCTTGATTTTGAGACAGTCTCACTATGTTGCTAAATTGCCAAGGCTGGGCTCAAACTTAAGATCCTCCTGCCTCAGCCTCTCAGACTGCCAGGATTACAGGCCTGTGCCGCTAGGCCTGGCTGCAAATAATTGTTGTGCTTAATCTTCTGGACAATAATGCCAAGTTAATCTTTCTTCATAAAAAGCAATTACAATTCGAGGATGCTTCATACCTGCCTCTTTTGCCAGGAGCCAGTGAGCCTCGTCTGAAGTTTTCTGTTTCACGAGGCACATCCATTCCCCACTGCTGTCTGTGGCCCCAATTATTCACTCAGGATCAAGACCTCTGGCAGAGCCTCTGGGTCTGTCGGCAGTATCTCCTTTTCCTTTGATCCACTATCACACGAATCACTATCAGATAAAAGATTTACTTTTTGTGCCTTTTTTATTTCTTACTGGCTTTTTGAGAATTAGGAAATTCTTCAGCTAACTCTGGACAACGTAAATTTTCTGCAGGTTCCCATGCACAGCCGCATCTTTACATCCCTTCCACATAGAGAAATGCTCTACCTCCCTACGCACCAGCCAAGTACTTCTCCACTCCCAATTCTTCAGGCTCTGCCTCCTCAACTGTTTTAGATTTCCCAGTTTTGTTTCTACCCCCCTTTTTACATTTTTTAAATTGAAGGACGTATTTTAATTACTATGACTCAGCAGCTACAATGCTCACATTCTGGGTTTGCAGGGTCAGGGCCTGGGCACCTGCAGCTCCTGACCCAATCCAGGTGCTGTGAGCAGGAGGAATGGTGACACCACTAAGTGCACACATGCTGTTAATAATATCTTTAGTAATAATAACCCACTGGAAATAACCCTTATGTCCTTCAGCAGGTGAATGTCACACAGCCCCTCACACATTTGTACTGTAGAATTCTGTTCTGCATCACAAAGGAACAAACTATTGTTCTGAGCAATAGCTTCTTCAGGGAGCTCTGCTGAGTGAAAAAAGCCAGTTTCAAATGATCACACGATCACACCGTGTATGATTCCATTTTGTTTTTTAATGACAAATCATAGAAATGGAAGATTGATTAGTACTTGCCAATAGGGATACGGGGAGGTGTGCCTTATGTAGGGTGACACGATATCGTTTGTCATTGTGGGGAAGAAACTGTCCTGCATATTGGCTGTATTAATGTAAATATTCTGGCTTTGACATTGCACTACAGTTTTACAACATGTTACCACTGGGGAAACAGGCTAAAGGGTACATGGGCCCTTTGTTACTGTTTTGTGTGTGTGTGTGTGTGTGTGTGTGTGTGTGTGTGTGTGTGTGTGTGTGACAGGGTTTCACTTTGTAGCGTCATTCTGAACTCACTATGTATCCCAGACTGGCCTTGAACTCCCGGCAATCCTGCCTCACTCAGCCTCCCAAGTGCTGGTGTTATGATTGGATCTGGAATGTCTGTGGAAAGCCTTATGTGCTGGGATGTTGTGGAGTACCTGTGGAACCAGGTGCTCTTAAGAGGTGGGGCCTGGTCAGAAAGGATGGGCCACTGGGGCTTGGCCTGAAAGGGCAGATGACTGGGACAGGACCTGGAAGGGCATGCACTTGCTCCACCCTTCTTCCCTCACTAGGCTCCTGTCTGCCATGCCACGAACAGCTGCCTGAGACTGGCATTTTCAGCAGCTCCTCTATACACCTGCCACTTCCTCAGAGCCTCAAAGCTGAAGAGCCCTGTCAGACCTGAGCACACCCAGTAATTGGTCTCATTATTCTGGGTTGGAATTTTAGGAAGACAATGTGATACTGTTATTATCTAATGAATGACAGCATCTCAGTGACCCAGTGCTCAATGAAAATGACATTTCTAGGCCTACTCATAACAACAACCTGTTCAACATTTTGTTTTTTCAAAATAAAATCTCATTTCTATTTTTTTTTAAGGTTTGGGGAGTGAACTCAAGTCTTTTGCTGAAAGCCATATCCCCAGCCCCCTATGTAGTACTACTACTACTACTACTACTATTTCTTCTTCTCCTTCTCCTTCGCCTTCGTCTTTGTCTTAATTTTGAGACAGAATCTTGACCAGGTTGAGCTTGAACCTGTGACCTCCCTGACTCTCTTTCCCACAGTGGTGGTATTATAGGTGCATGCTACCATGCTCGACTCATTTTCTTAAATAAAAACAGTTAACGTGTCTCCCCAACTGAATTCCTAATTTACAAATTATCTTCACAAAATGTATTTGGGGAAATCTCTGTGACAAGTAAAACCTTGTAATGAAGTAACTTATTTTTACAAGAAAAATTAATTTTAAAATACTATTTGAATGCCAAGTAAAAAATAATAAAAGAATAATGTAGGAAGTAAAATGCTTATGTATTACTGTGCTTGAACCAGTTAAGATTTTTGAGATGAGGTCTCATTATGATACCCAGGCTGGTCTTGAACTCATGAGCTCAAGATATCCTACCTTAGTCTCTAGAGTAGCTGGGACTACAGTTGTGCACCATCATACCTGGACAGAAAGATTTTTCTCATCTACTTTTTTGCATATCATTATTTAAGGGTATATATTTACATATTTTGTTCTCAAGGCAATAGATACATCTCATTTTGGCAGTGGCATACACTCAATGCAAAATTCTTAGAAAACAGTGAATAACAAATCCCTCTAAGTATCTACTCCAGTATCCATATCTTTTTATCTTCTTATTTTGAATTAATTTTAGTCTTTGAGTAGAGTTGCAAGTATTGCGTCAGTAGGAAAACGAACTCCCAAAGATATTCATGCCCCAATCTCAGAAAACTCCAGATATATTACATGAGATGGTGAAAGAGATTTTGGAGTTACATTTGGGGTTACAACCCTTCCCGCTGCTCCCCCCGGGCCCTCCTAGTCTCTCATTATCTGTTATTTTATATTAATAATGTATTTGATACTGTGTGTATCCATTTTCTCTTTAAACATTTGCTCACTGGTCTTAGCACCTGTTGGTGGCTCTTGTCTGCAACAAGAAAGGGAATGAAATAACTCAATATCTTAGTCAATTTATTTATATATATATAAAATGCAATATGTAAAATACTTTCTATATATAAAATACAATATATACTCTCTAAAATTATATTCACACATATACTCTATATGCTGTTTTGCAACCAGCTGTTTACTTAGTTGTGTATTATAAGCCTTCTCTTTATTGATAAATATTTTTAGATGAATTCTAAGAGTAGTTAGTAATAGTATTATCTTTTTATTCCACTTACAATGTTTTGGATGATTGGCTTAAATTATTTTCTATTATATGCAGAGGTTGAGCAAGTATTTTTATGCAAGTATCTTTGCACATGTTTCTGTATTCCCTGAAGATAGTCTTCTTGATGTCAGATTGCTTGCTCAAAAGGCTTGTACATTTTAAAAACATTTGATACAGGTTGTAAATTTTCCCCTTTCTGGCCAAAAATGCAGATGTGTGGCAGTTACTTCTATTTATCTTATTACTTGCAGTGTTTTATATTAGAATCTTGGGCATTCTTGCTCATTGTATTATCATTTAATAATAATAATTTTATTTCGACAATGCCATTTCTGTATTTGTAGAAGCAATGATTATGAGTGGAGACGCAGGCCACTGCAGACACCAGCCTATGGAAGGTTGAGGCATTGAACGGGATGCTCAGCTGGGGCTGAAGCTAGTATTAGTACCAGTGTGTGTTCTGTGAGCACATGGGAGCCACAGCCAGTGAGCTGGCAGATGCTCTGGGTTGGCTACTCTGGGTGCCTCCATATGTGATAGTTATCAGAATCACTGGAGGAGCTTATCAGACTGTAGAGTTCTGGGTTCTAACCTAGATTCAAATATCAGTGCCATTGGAGTAGGGTCCTAGCTACATAAATTTTTTTTTTTTTTCAGACAGGGTCTTTCTCTATACTCTGGGCGGGTCTTGAACTTACTACATAGCCTAGGCTGGCCTTGGACTTACAGCAATCCTCATCTGCATTTTTAACAGTGACTATAGGGATGTCAAAAGAAGGATCTCTAATCCCACCACTGTGGGAGGGTGAAAAAGACCGCGCTGGGCTATAAGCAATCTTAAGAGATTTTTTTTCCCCAAAGGTCTGGGAAGAGTAGCCCACGTGCATGCGTTTGTGCCCTAGTTTCATCTGTGCTGAGGGTGTGCTTTCTCCAGTTTTTCTCTTATGATTGTTCCACTTTCAGTTAGCTTACTTGGCTACCTGCCTTCTGCCTCCCTCTCTTCCTTTCTTCTTCTCTCCCGCTCTTCTTTTATTCCTCCTACTCCTTCTTCTTGTTTTTCTCTTCTCCAGACTCTTTGGAAAAAGTGGAACTCTCCTAAAAAGAATCACTTTCTGTGTGTCAAAGAAATATTCACATCTAACACAATGGCTTGGTAGACTTTTGACACCCAACATGCTTTTTCTAACTATCTTCTTGACTTTTTAAGTGAGTTGATGAGGAGACATTGTGCAATGCTGTTACTCAGCCGCCATCTTGACTGGAAGCCTCTAGTGCAATATCTGCTGGACCACACTGTCTTCAGGAGGGCGTACTTGCAGTTTATTATAAGTATGTGCATGTGATGGGAAGTAGGAACAGAATTCTTAGTTTCTTGGCTCATCCTGGCCTGGTGTCCAAGCAATACTGTAGGAGGCTGAGGCAGGGGGTCAAGCCAGACTGGACAACTTAGTGATTTAATAAGACCCTGTCTCAAACTAAAAAAATTAAAAAAGGAATGGAGGGGTGTTATTATTATAGCTCACTGTAAAGGCCCGGGGTTCAGTCTCCAGTATTCTAAGAGAAAAAGAGTTGGCTCTTAAGAGTCACTAGATCTCCCAGTTCCAGCCCTCACACTAAAGAGAGTGAAGAAAACCTACTTAAAACCATCCTATTTCTGGAGCTGTTTATCCGTTGTACACAAGGAGGCTGTAGAGACAGGATGGCGTGGAGGACATGAACCTTCATGATGAATTCAGAAAGCTGCCTTACCTGCTCCTGAATTTCCAGGCCACCATGTAGTTGTTTGTGAGTACAATACATTTTAAGGTATAATTTTAAAAAGTTACTTTGTGTTAAATCGTAGTTCTGCTCTTAATCTACTTTATAGAGAAGGTGGGACTGCTTTCATTTATGTAGACTATTAGATTGGATTCACACATAGGCTCCTGAGCTTTGGATGCCAATAGCTCACAGGGATTAAAGCCTATGATTTTGAGGCTGGAGGAATGGCACAGTGGTTAAAGCACTTGCCTTACAAGCTCAAGGCCCTAAGTTCAACTCCCCAGCACCACGTAAAGCTGGGCATAGTGTACATGCCTGTAATCACAGCACTTGAGAGGCTGAGACAGGAGGATTTCTGTGTGTCCAAGGCCAGCCTTGGCTCCATAGTAAGATCAGTACCAACCTGGACTATAGAGGGTGACCCTGTCTCAAGAAAAAAAAAAAAAAAGCGCTGTCCATCAGATTCACCCCACTGACTGAAAGGACTTCCAGTTACCTTGTTTAAAATTGTGCCAGGAGGATCAAAGTTCTGGAGCTGCAGAAGTTTCCCTAGAAACTCGATGGTGTGCCCACCCGCCTGAAAAGAGGCCTGCGTAACCAAATGCTGCCCTGGAAAGCAGCGGTGCGAACGCTGGAGCCGAGGCACTGTCTCTTGCCTCTTAGGCTCTCGTGCACAGTCCAGAAGTAAATGAGTTAGGCCATGGAGGGCTGCTTTGCATCCATGACCCTCCGTGACCCTGCCTGCCTGTGACCAGTGAGTATTTGGTTCTCTTTCATAGCTATTCTTTTCTTTTTCTTTTTTGTGGTGCTGGGATTTGAACACAGGGCCTTTGCTCTGAGCTATACCCCTAACTCCTCCCCCCTTTTATCTATTTATTTCTTTATTTTTGAAATGGGGTCTTGCTAAGTTGCTAAATTGCCCAGGCTTGAGATGCTCCTGCACACGCCGGTAATCCCAGCACTTGAGAGGCCAAGACTGGAGGATTGCTGTGAGTCCAAGGCCAGTGTGGGCGCCATAGTGAGTTCAGGACCAGCCTGGGCTACAGAGTGAGACCCTGTGTCAAAAAAGAAAGTCTCATGGAAGTGGTGGCAGAGGTGGGACAAGGCCCCTAGTCTCCTGACCTTCCCAACCCGCGGGTCTCTTCCCTTATCACACTCTCCGCCGAGAGAGAGAGCCTTGAATTGTGTCCCCCCCAACCCCCAGAAATGGTTTAGGTGACAAGAGTTCCTGGAAATTAAATCGTAGGAAGAGCTGTGGTCCCTTGATGTGTAACTGTACTCCGGGGTAAACAGTTAGAGCAGGCGGTGGGGTTGGTACACGGGCCTTGGGGCATTGCAGGAAATTATAAATGCTGCTGGAAGCCTCGTGTTGTGTCTCCCCCTGTTTGGAGTGAGGAGAATGTTATTCAACATTTTGTTCTTTAATATGAGCTTCCCTTTTCCTTCTTCTAGGTCCGTTTGCTGCATTCTTCCCTTCTTCCCCGGCTTTCTTATATACCATTAACCCTTCATTTCTATAATCTTTGTTTCTTTCCCTACTAACCTCTGACATAAAGTATTAATTTCTGGCATTTTTTTCTTTCTTTGAAGTGCTCCTTCTGGCTACAAAAACTTCCAATTAAGTTTTTTAAATAAAAGATAGAAGTTAAAAGCAACTGCTGCCTGAGGTTAGCAGGATGGAAACTTGTAGTTGCTTGAAGCTGTACTTCAAAAAGAGAAAACTCAATTTTAAAAGTGTGGAGGTTTATTCATAAAATACATTGTGTTTAAAAAAAATGACTGTGGATACTGTTAGCTGTGGAGGAGTAAAACGGTAGGTCACTTGTTCTGCTGTATTTATTTACAAAATGTCCCTTTTGAATCTAGTATTTTACTCTAAATGAAAGTAGAAGGAAAAAAATTTTTTTTTGTGAATCTGGACTTTTGTGTATTCTCTTCTTGGTAACTTTATTTACTTATTTATTTTTTGAGGCACTGTCTAGCTTTGTGATCCAGGCTGGTCCTGAGCTCACTATGTAGCCTTGCTGGCTTCAAACTCTCGGCAAACATCCTGCCTTGGTGGCATTATAGGTGTGTATCACCATGCCCAGATAATTTTTATGTGGTGCTGGGGAATTGAACCCAGGGACTTGAGCATGCTGTGCACCCAGCTCTGATTAGTTTGATATTGAGATTGCGGGGGCAGGTACTGAAGGCCTAGCTCACTAGCAGGAGTGCTTGCCTGATATGCTGAAGGCCCTGGGTTCAATTCCCTGGCACCACATAAAAATTAGCTGGGTGTGGTGGTGCATGCTAGTAATACTAGCATTCAGAAGGCTGAGGCAGGAGGAGTTCTGTGAGTTCAAGGTCATTATGGGCTACGCATTGAGTTTAGGACCAACCTGGACTATAAAGTGAGACTCTTTCACAAACAAACAAACAACTCCCTCTTTTTTGGTAGTAGGGCTGGGAATGGAATCCAGGGTCTCTCTCATATTGGGCAAGTGCTCTGTCACTAAGCTACTTAACTGGCTGTTAGATTGTCATCTTTATTCATGGACAAACAACATTCATATGTATATTTCTTTTTATGTAGCATCTCAAGTAGGCAGAACTCTGTGAATGTATCTCAGAGTTCTCTCTCTCTCTCTCTCTCTCTCTCTCTCTCTCTCTCTCTCTCTCTCTCTCTTTCTTGCTCCTTTTCCTAAATCCCATTTGCAAGGACTCTGCAGAGAGTGTACACCCAATCTTCAGTTTGTCACTGCAGGGTGCCAATTGGCTGAGGGTTTTCTACAGGTGGCTTCCTTTACCTACAGGTTTTGGGCAGCTGTGGGCACATCGGACTGGCAGGAGACA
This sequence comes from Ctenodactylus gundi, assembly GCA_004027205.1. Classification (NCBI taxonomy): domain Eukaryota; kingdom Metazoa; phylum Chordata; class Mammalia; order Rodentia; family Ctenodactylidae; genus Ctenodactylus; species Ctenodactylus gundi. The sequence goes on along the minus strand of PVKB01001086.1, from coordinate 234,194 downwards.
GTAAACACCTGCTGCTGTGGGATTGGCCTTCTCTCCTGGCTCAGGGACTTTCTAGCCAGAAGTTGTAGCTTCTCCTTCAACTCATCCTTTGGAGAGCATGGCAAATCTAAACATGAGCTTTCTGGAAAACCCAGCTAACCAGCAACATGGAGCCAAGAGACATAGTTTTGGAAAAAAATATCATTAAAAACTTTTGTTATAAATCCAAGGAAATATTCAAAGGAAAAAAAAATGACTCTCTCCAAATACCAAATACAGTATTTTTCAAACCACAGGCTGTTACCTGTTGTTGAATCATGAAGTCAATCTAAAGCTCATGGAGAAACTTTCCAGAATGGTCTTGGAGAGGTGGAGATGCTGGTGGCTGCCCACTCTTTCCTGCTCCCCCACACCAGCACTAGCCTGCTCAGTGGCCATATGAAATGGTTAAAGAAACCACTTATTATGACGTTTTGGGGGTCAAACCCAATGCCACCCAAGAAGAATTAAAAAGGGTTACAGGAAACTGGCCTTGAAGTAGTACCACCCTGATAATCCAAATGAAGGAGAGAAGTCTAAACAGATTTCTCAAGCTTACGAAGTTCTCTCTGATGCCAAGAAAAGGGAATTATATGACAAAGGAGGGGAAGAAGCAATTAAGGAGGGTGGAGCAGGTGGTGGTTTCAGGTGCCCCAAGGATGTCTTTGATATATTTTTTTGGAGGAGGAGGAAGAATGCAGAGAGAACAGAGAGGTAAAAATGTTGTGCGTGATCTCTTGGCAACCTTAGAAGACTTATGTAACGGTGAGACGAGAAAACTGGCCCTGCCAAAGAACGAGATTTATGAAAAATGTGAAGGCCGAGGTGGTAAGAAAGATGCTGTAGAGTGCCATTCCAATTGCCAGGGTACAGGAATGCAAATAAGCATTCATCAGATGGGATCTGGAGTGGTCCAGCACATTCAGTCTGTATGCAAGGAATGCCAGGGCCATGGGGAACGCATCAGTCCTGAAGATGGATATGAAAGCTGCCGTGGAAGGGGGATAGTTTGAGAGAAGATTTTACAAGATCATATGGACAATGGCATGAAAGAATGGCCAGAAAATGACATTCTGTGGTGAAGGAGACCAAGAACCAGGACTAGAGTCAGGAGAGGTTATCATTGTGTTAGATCAGAAGGACCATGCTGTTTTTACCTGATGTGGAGAAGACCTTTTCATGTGTATGGACATACAGCTGGTTGTAGCTTCCAGAAACCAATATCCGCTCTTGACAACTAAATTACAGTCATCACCTCTCACGCTGATCAAATCGTCAAGTGTGGAGACATAATGAAGGCATGCCAGCTTATCGTAGCCCAGATGAAAGGGTCGCCTAATGATCGAATTTAAGGTAAACTTTTCTGAACATGGCTTTGTCTCTCCTGATAAACTCTCTTAGCTGGAAAAACTTCCAGCAAAGTGGAAGAGACTGATGAAGGTGATCAGGTAGAACTGGTGGACAGTGCCATCATAATGGAGAAGCCCATGAGCATCATCCTAGTGGTGGTGCTTGGTGTCAGATCTCTTAATGGGGCCAGGGAATGACATGTGCTGCTGGAAGTTTATATCCAGTAGTGAGAGAGTGAGCGACTGTGATCATCATGTGCGCGCTACTATTGTTTTTTGTTTTAATATCCAGTAATAGCAATGTTTTACATGTTAAATGAAAAATAAACACGAATGTGAAAGCTCAGACTTTGCCCTGTGTGTATGATGACTTCAGTGAACAGACGAAGTTTCCTAACTGTAAAAAATACTTAAAAGGTCCCCGAGTATCTTTTAGGCCACACCTCGTAACGGATTTCAGCTGTGTATGTTAGTTGACAAGCTTAGGTTGAAATGCTAGGTATATTGATTTCAGTATCTGACCTTTCATTGTTAAGCTGTGGATTAAAACTTTAACCAGCAATCAGGAAGACAAAAGCAATTTGTAGAAAAACATTGGTCTGTTAATTTATTTGTATTAAGTGAGACTCATTGTGACACCTCTGTATTCTGTTGCCTCAGCCGTTACTTGAAGGTGGCATAATACAGAATTTCACCTGTGATAGAAATGACACATTTCCAAAGAAAGCCTTGACATCATATGCTGCTTCTGAAGGGCTTGTGCTTACAGAATTACACTCCCTTCTGCTCTGTCATTTCTTTAAGTATATAAAAACTATTGGCCAGTCCTGGTGACAGTCCTTTCCCTTCTCTTTGGATCATGAAAAGTGGTGACTTCCAGATGTGGGTAACTTAGAAACTAAAGTGAAAAGACCTTTACGTGAGAAGTGAAATTTGCATGTATGATATGGAAAGGTGTTCCTTTATTACAGGCTTACTTTAAGCCATTTGACTTCTGGTCCAAAGTAACTGTAATTTAGTATTGATAGTGCAGCAGATTTGGATGAATAGCTTTACTTGTATGTTTAAAAGTCATGTTTGCATGCTTAAATCTGAGTTATCAGAATTTAAGCAGTTCTTGACATGTATGAATGTCTCAATATATTGATTACAGAGTACTTCTAGTGTGTCACTGAAGGCTTTCTTTTATCAAATCACCAAAGCATTGGCTTTTAATGAGTAATCTTTCTGTTTTACTTAAAATTAGAAGCCGTTACATTTTGTAATTTTTTTTAATGTAAAAAATCCCCTCATGGGCAGGTTTTGAAAGGAGTAAACAGCAACTATATTTAAAGTTATCTGACAAAGTTAAGTCAGTGTCATGTCATGAAGCTTCGTAGAGCAGTCTCCCCTTGTCTGCTCCATGGCTTCGGTTAGCCACCATCAACTATGGTCTAAAAATATTACATGGAAAATTCCAGATATAAATGATTCATAGGTTTTAAATTGTGTGTTGTTCTGAGCAATTTGAGGAAGTCCCGTGAGCCCTGCTTTGTCCTGTGTTCAGCGTATCCATGCCGCGCATGCCTCCCCCACTAGTCACTTCACAGCCCCGGGGTTAGGAGGGCTACTGTTATAGGATCACAGTGCTGGGTTATTTATTCACTGTCCCCAAGTCCAAGAGTGGTCTTATAATGGTTCTATTTTTATTACAAGTTATTATTAATCTCTTCCTATGCCTAATTTATAACTTAAACTTTGTCATAGCTATGCATGTGTAAGAACACACCTAGTATGTAGGGTTTAGTAGTGTCCGTGGTCTTAGGTCTCTGTGTGTATGGCGGGGTGTTCTTGAAAGCTATCCCCTACACATTATCTCAGTGAAATGAATAAAACCCAGAAAGTTAAATATCATATAGTTTCACTAATATGGGAAGACTGAACCATAAAAAATGTAAGAGGTACAGAAAAAACTAAGAAGATGGACTTTATGGGGAGGGAAAGGAAAAGAGGGGGGTGATGTGTGCATCTTCACATGTGCACACACACACTCACACAGACACACACACACACACACACATACACACACTCATTGGAACAATGATACAAAACAGTCTCTCTTACTAGGACTCATCCTGAAGGATGTCTCAGATGCCAGCTGCCTTGAAGGAGCTTCTGGCCTATGTCCCTACTTGGTAAGACTTCCCATTCATGATGGAAGTCACACCTGTCACCTGGGCTTTCTAGGTATGACTGATATTGTGCTTTTTGAAGGACACAGCCAACTTTTCCTCATTTCCTTACCCATCCACCCTTTCCAGTCAAGCTCACTGCCCCCTGTAGGAGGCCAGAGGAGCTTGGGAACTGAACGAGGGATGGTATGATCACAAGGTGGCAGTAACCCACACCAGCTTTTGTTAGATGCTTAGTGCCTGGGAGAGAAACTCCCTCTCACCAAAAAGATCGAGCTGGAGTCTCTAGGAGCAGAACATGGGAACTCCCTGGGGAAGGGGTTGGTAGGGCATCCAGGTAGTGTCCCTGCAGCACAGTGGGGAGCCTTTGGATCGGAGGGCTGGAAGAGGCAGAAGTTTGTGGACCTTTAACACAATCCTGCTCTATCAATGGCCAGCAGATGCTGGGTTTAGTTCTGCTGGATTTGCAAGGTAGGCTCAGGCTGATCTGAACGGCTCATTTAAAAAATTTTTCTTTTTGAACCCCGGGCCTTTGCTCTGTACTGTTTCATATCCTTAGCCCCTTTTTATTGTTTATTTGAGATAGGGTCTTGCTAAGTAGTTAAGTTATACAGCTGGACTCAAACTTGTGATCCTCCTGTCTGATTATGCCAGGCTTATGTACATATGCTACCAACTCAGAGGTAGTCATGAGAGCTGAAAGATGATTGGATGTGTTAAAATTTGAGTTTGATGTTCATGGGCTTCTGAACTAACATGTCAGTCTGCAGACAAGAAACAAAGTAGGGGCCAATGTACAGAGGCTCAAGAATATTAGCCTCTAGATAGCTGGACAATAGGTGTGCACCACTGTACCAGCTTTATGTTATATGTTTTTGAGAACTACCAAACTGTTTTCCAAAGTGGCTGTGCCATTTTACATTCCCACCAGTGTTATGTAAGTATTCCAGTTTCACTACATCTTCATAAGCACTTGTTAACACTTGTTATTAACAAGTTGCCCAGGATGGGCTCAAATCTGTGATCCTCCCAGAGTGCTTACAGATATGTGCCACCATCCTTTTAAAAATATTTTCAGAGTATGAGAACCATGCTTCTTTTGTTAAATTTGTTTCTGAGCACTTCCTTTTTGATGGTATTATAAGTCCAATTGTATTCCTAATTTCAATTCTGGGTTATTCATTAATACTGTAGGGAAGTGTAATTGATTTTTGATACTGATCTTGTAACCTTGTTAAGTAAATTTAATAGTTCAAACATTTTTAGTATACTGATTAGGATTTTCTATATGTAATATCATATTACCCACAAAGAGAGATAGCTTTCCTTCTTCCAGTCCAATCTATGTATATTTTCTTTCTTTTTCTTCCCTCCTTGTCCATAGTTAGTCCCCTCTAGTGTTATTTTGAATAGCAATGGTAAGAGCCAACATCTTTGATATTGGTCATGCTCTTAGTGGGGGGAGGAAAGCACTAACATGTTTACCATTAAGGATAATGTTAGCTGTGTGTTTTTCATAGACACCTTTATCAGTTTGAGGAAATTGCATTTATTGTCAGCTTTTTTGATGGTTGTAATCATGAAAAAGTGTTGGATTTTATTAAGCAATCCTTATGCATTTATCAAGATAATCATATGTGAGTCTTTTACTGTATTGTAATGATGTCGTTTACCTTTAGAAGTTATCCCAACCTTGCATTCCTGTTTAACCTTGCATAACTTATGATGTGTAAACATATATGTGGTTTTAGATTTTGGTTTCTAGTACTTTATAGAGGAATATTTCTGTGTTATGAGAGTTATTTTTTACTCTCTTCTTGTAATGTCATCACCTGGTTTTGCTTGCAAGGCTTTATAGAGTAAGTTCTATTTCGTTTTCATTTCATTTGAAGATTTGTAAAAAAAATTTGTATTAATTCTTGTTTTTGTGTTGAGTACAACTCATGTAGAGTAGAACTCATCAGCTAAGTGACCTGATCTTGAGCTCTTGTTTGTGAGAAGTTTTAACATTACTAGTGCAATCTCTCTGATTTGTAGGTTTATTTATTTTCTGTCTTTCTTGAGTCAGCTTCAGTTACTTTTGTCTTTGTAAAACTTTTTGTATTTTATCTAAGTTACCTGATTTGTTGGCTTACACGTGCTCTTCATATATTTTTATAATTCTCTTTATTTCTGTCAGTATTATACCTTCTTTTACTCTTGATCTTCATAATTTTAGTATTTTTTCTTTGTGTTTTTTAAAACAGTGTCTTAGTTACTTTTTTGTTGGTGTCACTCAATACCCGACATGCACAAATTTAGGAGATTTAGGGTATTTTAGTTTCAGGAGGGGCGGCCAGCAGCAATGGAAGTACATGCTAGAGGCAGAGGTGGAGGCAGCTCCTCACGACATCACAAACAGGAAGCCAAGTCCCATCAAGCCCAGTCTCTCTCCAGAGGAAAAAGCTGTAACAATCTTTCTTTTTCCTTCCTTTTATACAGTTCAGGCCTCCCAGTTGGGCCTTCCACATCCGGGTGGGTGTTTTTCCCTTATTTGATGGCCCACAAATCACTCCCGCTCTAATCTAGGGTGGTTCCTAACTTCCTAAACCAGGCTGGTTCTTAATTGCCTCATCTATTTTTTCCAATTTATTTATTTATTCTTTAAACTTTGGTATAAAAAAGTTCACATAACATAAAATTAAACTTTTTTTTTGTAAAGACACGGATTCCAAATTCTGTAATACATTAGAATCATGGGATTTGGGGAATGAGTAAGTGTCTGTGTTCACCCCCTTTTCAGGGGTTCACTCCTGTCCTATCTGACCTTTGCCTTTCTTTCTACCCTGCCATTCATATTTGGGCCTTTTTATGTTATTATTTTTATTTATTTCATAGGAGGGACACCCATCTATAGTCAGTCTTTTGTGCTTGGTCCATTTCACTGAGCATTATTGACTCTAGGTGGCCCCTTTTTGTTCAAATGCTACATATCTTTCTTTCTTTATGGCTACATAGTATTCCATTGTGTATAGGTACCACATCTTCTTTAACCATACCTGTATGGATGGGCAAGTAAGTTGCTTTCAAGATTTGGCTATTATGAGTTGTGCTGCTATAAACATGGATATGCATGTGTGTTTTTGGTATGTTGACTATTTCTTTTTGGGAATATCCCCTGTTGGGCAGTAGCTTGATCAAATAGAATTTCCATTCTCAGCTTTCTAAGGAACCTTCAGACTGCTTTCCATAATGTTTGTTCCAGATTGCATTCCCACCAGCAGAGTTCCTTTTCTTCCCCACATCCTCACCAACAATTGTTGTTTCTTGCATTCTTGATGTAGGCTATTCTCACTGGAGTGAGGTGAAACCTCAATGTTGTTTTTATTTGCATTTCTCTGATGGCCAGTGATGAAGAACACTTTTTCCTGTGCTTGTTGGCCATTTGTGCTTCTTCTTCTGAGAAGTTTCATTTCATTTCAGCTGCCCTTTTCTTGGTGGGATCATTTACTTTAGAGGATTTTATGTTTTTCAGTTCCTTGTGTATTCTAGATATTAATCCTTTGTCTGAAGTGCTACTGGTGGATATCTTTCCCACTCTGTGGATTGTCTCTTCGCCTTTCTGATCATTTCTTTTGCTGTGCAAAAACTTTTCAATTTAATCCCATTTGTTGATTCTTGCTGATATTTCTTGTGCAGTTGGTGACCTAATTGCTTAATCTAGGTGTGGTTCCTAAACCCTGATCCTGGCATGGCTTCTAATTATCTCAAGTTGACATAATCTCTCTAATGGTCACAATTAGTCTAGTTAAAAGTTTTTCATTTTTTGGAATGTTTTCAAGGATGCAACTTTTAGTTTCACTAATTTTTCTATGTTTCTTTTTAAAACTTTCCCCCCACATATATATATGTGCAATATATAATGTTTTCATTAAACTTGAGTATTTTGTACACATATATATCATGTCAAAATTACAATTTTTCCTCTCCCCCTTTTTGACCCTCCCCCAATTTCCCCTCCTTCTTTATACCCACTATCACCCCCATTTAGTTCTTTATAAAAAATATTACCTCCCTTTCTCCTTCCCACCCTCTCTCTTTCCCTTTCCCTTTCCCTCTACAAAATCTATCTTCTTCCTTTCTTCCATATCTCTAACATTTTTTCTCATTTTGTTGATATATACCACTCAATGACATTGCATATATGCATACATTTCTGGGTAGCATTAGTTTCTGGGGTCTCAGGCGCGCGCGTGTGTGTTGTGTGTATGTGTGTCCTATTGCCTTGTCTTCTTATGTTATGTCTGTTGAGTGACTTTTGCCTTAAAGGCCAAGCTGAGAGGTTTCCTTGAACAGCTATGAGGGTGCGTGTGTTGGGGGTGGGGAGCTGAAATTCCTCTGAGTTCTGTGCTGAGAGTAGGCAGTGAGTGTCCTCTTAACAGTCAGATGGCCTCTGAGGTGGCTTGATCACACCCAACACCCTCAACAAAGTTCTCCCACCTGTCCTGGTTTCCCTCCCTCAAAGGTGGGACTCTCCACCCTCAGAGGTGCTCCCATTACCACCTGAGTCATTTGGGGCATCAGTGGCCTTTCTTGCCTTTCTGCAACTGTATCTTGTACCAGTTTCTTCCTAGATGCTGTTTAAGAGTGACCCCAAAAATGTCTGGTGTGCTTCTCTGAGCCTGATTTTACTCTAAATAATTCAGTTGGGCTTTTATTTTTTTTTTTTAAATGTCTCCTGCTTATGTCAGTTCCCATTATGGCTGCTGTGTGCTGCTTCTGGTCTAGGTTCTGAGAGGCCTTTTATGGGGGGAGCCCACAGGTGCATTTTTGAGGGCTGGGGTCATTTCCCACTTCTCCTGGATCCATGCTTACCTCAGTCTGAGGTTCTGGGCTCTAGGCTTTCCTCCATCTGCAGATGCTGGTAGCTAGGGACCACTCTCAGTTGGCCTGAGGTGGCTTCCTTAGCTGCTGTTTCTCCACTTCCAATATGCCTTCAGGATTTCTGACCTCCCTGTGGCCTTATTTCAGTTGTTGGAGCACTTCTTCTTCTCCTAGCTAAGTTCAGAAGAATTTTGGCAGCTATGAGGGTGTGTGTGTTGGGGGTGGGGAGCCAAAATTCCTCTGAGTTCTGTGCTGAGACACTGTCCTAGACACTGTTTAGGGGGAGTCGTCCATTGTGTTCCTTCTCCCTATACTTGTTCAAAGAAACATCTCAGCTTGACCTTTAAAGTCACTCAACAATAAAAACAGGGAAAGAAGACAAGGCTATAGAACATGCACAGAAATGCCTGAGACCCTAGAAATTAATGTCATGGGCCCCGAGACAGTGGAACTCATAGGGAAGGAAGTCAAAAAGCAAATAAATGAGTCAAACACCCAGTTCAAACAAGATATTATCGAAGAAATGCAAGCAATGATCAGCAGGTTTAAAGAGGAACTTACTAAACAAATAGTGGTGCTCATGGAGACAAAGCTTACTGAGCATATAGAAGTCACAAATAAAAAGTTGGCTGAGGTAAATAAGGAAATGCAAAATATGAAGGAACATTTTGATAGAGAAGTAGTAGAAATTTTGAAAAGAAATCTAGCTGAAATCCAGGATATGAAAAATACATTTGAAAGAAGAGGAGTCAACTCAAATATTGTGAAGACAGAATTTCAGATCTTGAAGATAAGGCTGAAGAAATAAATGCTATAATTAGGCATGACTCCAAAATTAGAAATGAGCAGTCACTGGATACAACAGCTGATGGGTGATTAAAAGAGAACCAATCTCAGAACTGTGGTTGTGGGAGAAAGAGCAGAAGACAGTACCAAAGGTGTAAATAATTTATTCACTCTAATCATAAAAGAAAATTTCCCACATCTAGGAAAAAATTAATTTTTAGGTAAAAGAAGCCTTTAGAGCACCAAATAAACTCAACCAGCAGATAGACTCCCCATGGCACATCATAACCAAAACCTCAGAAATACAACATGAAGAGAGAATATTAAAAGCAGCAAAAGAAAAACAGACATTATTCTATCAAGGCAAACCTATTAAAATTACTGTAGATTTTTCAATGCAAACTTTAAAAGCCAGAAGAGCCTGGCTCTTTTAAGCCTTAAAAGATAGCAAGTGTCAACCCAGATTGTTGTATCCAGCAAAATTATCCTTAAAAATTGAAGGGGGAAGTAAAATCATGACCAATGATTTATAAAGAAATATGTGTCTACTAGCCCAGTATTACAGAAAATACTTGAAGGAATCTTTGAGAGAGACAAGCATGAACATGGAGAAGAAGAAACATCTAAAGAGAAAGTGTGACAAAAAATAGACATCAGACATCTGATTGGTATCCCACTAAAACAGTACCAGCTTTCTCATAAAGTCTGTGAAGATTTCTCTCATGATTATTGTATTTATTAGTATATTAGCTGGCAAAACATAGTAATTATATTCAACACGGGGAATTGGTATAAAATCATATATGACATGTATGATGTGTACAGATACTTACCTGGGGGTGGAGTGGCAGAAGGCAGTGTATTTGGGATATTGTTAGTTTTAAAAATAGTAAGAGTTGGTAAATAAGTGGTTCTTGGGATCTCTTCTCAGAAGTTGCGAGTCTGTGGTAAAGACAAAAGATCACATAGCCTTAGTCCATTGGCTAAGAACTCATTTGACTATTAGTTCAACTTGTGACTCTTGAATTTTATGTCTCAATTTCATGCTCTGTAACTAAATATGTAATAATGATTTTACCCATTTCTTCCTGCTCCTCTTTGGGAAAGAACTCTGTAAAAAATTCTGAAATAACCAATTACCTATTGCTGTATGAGTGATATACTAATATCTGTTGCTTTATGTGTGATATACATTTGAGATGTAGACTTAAACTGATTTAATATAGTGATTTATTTTATTTGAATTTTGATAGAAGTTTAGCCTAAGAGATCTGATGGATGTAATGATAACCTGAATGTTTTTTGTATAGCAACACAATTGATAATAGCCAAATCTTGGAAGAAGCCAATATGCCCAAGTGCAGATGAATGGGTAAAGAAGATGTGGTATATATGGACAGTGGAGTATTACTCTGCCATTAACAATGACACTTTTGAGTCATTTTTAGGAAAATGGATGCACATTGAGACCATGGTACTCAGTGAAATGAATTAGACCCAGAAAATTGTATATTTTATATTTTTTCTAATGTGAGAAAACCAAACCATAATAAATATATGACACAGGAGAAAGTAAGAAGATGGACTTTGTTGAGAGATAAAGGGAAAGGGGTTGGTGAGAGGGTGGGAAGGTGAAAAGGAGGTGGCCTTAAAAAAAAAAAAGAATCAAGTGGGAGTGGTGGGGAAGGACAGGTTGTGGGACAGCCAATAAGGAGGAGGGGAAGCAATTGTAATTTTGGCGTGGTATATGTATATGCAGGAAATACTCAAGTTCAATGTAAATATCATGTATTGCATATATATGTGGGCAAAGAAAAAAGGAAGAGTTACTACTTATATAAAATAACTACTTATATATAGTTACTGTTCAAGAACATTGCTCTTTTCAAAAAAAAAAAGTAAAAAAGGGCTAAAAATCTTGCTGGCTGAAGTGTGGGCACATACTTTGTATCCCATAAAGATTTATGGTTATTATGCGTCAAAAATGAAACCTTAAGGCTGGGGTTGTAGGTCTGTGATAGAGGCTTTGCTTAACCTGCATAAGGCCCTGGGTTCAATCCTCAGTACTGGAAAGAAAAAAGAAGTTTGAAAAAAGTACCCCAAACCTTAGAAGATCGTTTTACTCTTCTTTGTGGTTTTTGTTTAAAACCACAGTCATCTGCCTTCGTTCCGTATAATTTAATTGTTTATTAGATCTCAGGATGACTTGATGAGTGATCACAGGGGCTCCTGTGTGTTCAGCCAAGGTGGTGAAGGCAGGCTCGCTGCCCTGGAGGAGCTGGCAGCATGGCAGGGCTGTTGGCGTTCTTGGCAAGGCCATCGCAAAAAGGGAGACTGTCACTGCCCTCACAGAGAGCTTTGCAGAGGCCTTGGCTCGGAACTTATGCTAATGAGCTGGGAAGACTTTGCTGGCCCACAAAGTGAGGAGCGGCCAATAAACAAGATGCTGTGAATTGGTGGCAAGGCTTGGGTGAGGTGCATCTAGCTAGGTATGTGAAGGCCAGGTCAGAGCTTGGCATGCCAGGTGGGGCAGGGGTGGCAGAGCTGGCAGCGGGGTGGGGAGTGCCCTCTGTTGCCCATCAACAGGTCCGAGGATGAGTCCCTTGCTCCAGCTCCCCTCTTTTTATCAATTAAGACTATTATCTGTTTGACTAAATTCTCTTTGAACTCACTGAAAAATTCTTGCATTTGTTTAAGCATATTTTATTTGAGCTGTTTGGCATCTGGGACCACTTGTTTTTTGACTTCTTTTTCAGTAGGTTCCACTAGTTCCAAGCCCATGATACCAGCTTCTGGGGAGTCTGGAATTTTTGCAGGTGACTTATTACCTCATTTTCCCATGGTTCTATTGCTGTGGGTTATAGATCAGGTAGTATCAATGAACTCTACTTCTACTATGGAGATATCTTCCATTAGATTATGTCTTTCCTTGAAATTTCCTTGAGTTTGTTTAGAGTTTAATATTTATGCCTGTGTTTAGCTTACTCAGCTATTGATTTTTGGAGTCTTCTCAATGACCAACTGTCTCAGTTCCTTTTCTGTTGCTGTGACTCAATACCTGACATCCACAAATTTAGGGGAGGAAAGGTTTATTTTAGCTCACAGTTTCAGAAGGTCAAAGTTCATTCAGGGGCAGCCGGCAGCAATAGAAGCACATGGCAGAGACAGAGGTGGAGGCAGCTTCTCACAACATCACAAACAGGCAGGCAAGTTGAGACTAGTTGAGTCTAGTCCTCTAAGGAAGGCAGGAAGCAACTTATATTTCCTTCCAGGTCTCATCCCAGTGATTAGACCCTCCTGGATCCAGGTGTGGAAGGTGTTGAAAACCTCCACTACACGCCATTAATCCAACTTAAATACCGTTAATTCAATTTACATGCTTGTAGTCCACCCCTCCAAACCAGGCCCCAATCTCCCAACAGCACATGGTTTCATGGTCAATCTATAACATTTAAATACATGAGACTTTTGGGGAACATTCCAGATCCAAACGACAATACCAGCCTTCTGCTGGTTACCTGATCTTCTGTATTTTCTTTAATGAATAAATGGATTGTAGTACTGTACGTGGTCTAAGGACAAGCTAATTATTAGGGAAACCAATATCAACACAACCAACAACATGAGTGAAAATCTACAATAATATTATAGCTTCAGACTAATAAATTACTGGCAGACTTTAATAACCAGCTTAATACTGCAACTTTTCTATCCTTAACATTTAAAAACACAGTTTATATCACTAATGTTTTTATCTAAATAAACCTAATATTGGTTTGTCAAAGGTTCTGCTAATGTCCATGCTGTGTCACAGCAAAGGAAACAATCAACAGATTTAAGAGACTGACAGAATGGAAAAAAGATTGCCAGTCATTTCTTGGGCAGAGAGCTCAGTGTCTAGAACATGTGAACAACTGAAAAGAATTAGACAAAAATAAAAAGAATTTATCAAACACTGGGCAATTGAAATGAGTAGACAGTTTTCAGAATGCAAATGGCCAAAAAATAAATGAAAAAATGTTTAGCATCTTTAGTCACTAGAGAAATACAAGTTAGACTTCTGGTAAAGATGGCGGCCAAGTAACAGTGCTGCACAATGTCTCCTCGTGGACCCACTTAAAAGGTTGATCATGTAGTCAAAACCCACCTGTTCAGTGTAGCTAGGACAGGGGAGAACACCCCAACAATTGAAAGGAGGCCAAAACACAATGGAAGCAGAGGTAAATAGAGGCCCATGAAGCTGATCCAGGCTGACTATGAATGGCTGTGAGCCCCTGGCATCACAGACAGAGGAAAGCCAGCTTGGAACCACTGACCAAGCCTTATGAATTTCATTGTTAAATTTATTTTCTTATGTGTACTGGTGGATGAAGCCAAGTTAAAGAATCTCAACCAAGATATAGTAAGATACAGAAAAAGAGAACTTTCTGCAAATCACTCCCCAAAAGGGCTCTGCTAGACCCAGAGAAGAGCCATCAAAATTTGGCCACTACAGCCCATTCTAGGGGTGGGAAACTGAGCTGAAGAGTGGTGCTTTGAGCAGTGAAGTGAGATTAAATATGTTCAGTATCGCATGGTTTATCTGATTTGGAAAACCCAAAATACATGCATTCTATAGAACCAAATGAGTGTGATAGTGGAAGTTAGGGGGAGATTGGGAAGGTATGGGAGGGCCAAAAATGGGAAGGGATCATAAAGTTGATGAGATATATATGTGCAAACAATACTCAAGTTCATTATAAACATTATGTATTGCATATGTGTATTAATAAAAATTGGGGAAAAAGAAAAAAACCAGAAATACAAATCAAAAACAACACTGAGATGAATCTTAAATAGGCCTCTATATTGCTTACCAAGCTAAACCAAATCACCAAAAGTTATCATCCTTTAATAGGCTCTACCCACTATACTCTCTTTACAATGGGATGGATATAAGAATCAAGGGAAAGATTTAATGCATACTGGCTTTAGATGGCCATTCTGTTCTTAATATTAGAAATGTGATTTCTACTACGAATGAAGACGTGTACACAAACTAGTAACTTATTGGGGAGATTATTAAAGACACTGAATTATTGTTGCTGATCATGTAAAAAACTGTCTTAATGGCCTATTTCTGACTTATTAGTATAATGTTGTTGATTCCCATTGGGCCAAGCCATATGGCTGTGAACTATCAATACTTAACAATATTATTTATAATGGTAGTGAGCGGTGTGGGAGAGTCGACTGAAACTGAGGGTTAGATTTGGAAGTATGATAGAAAGTATACACAGTATAGAGAAACGCAAGACAGGTGACCCACCCCAGATCAGAAGGAAGTGGGTTTACTTAAGCAGTGGAGACAAAAGTAAGAAGAAATAAGCAGAATTATGAGTGAAATAGAGAAAATTTATCTCCAGAGTCTATAGAAAGCTTTTTGAAAAAGACACCAAGAACTACTCAAAAGATGAAGAAATGCAAAAACTAAGAAATAACAAAAACAGAGGGAGAGAAAAAAAGAAAAAAATCTCCAAGCTCCATAAATCAATGCCAGAAAAAAATACAAGTTCAAAATACCCACAAGGAGGGGCTGGTGGAATGGCGCAGCGGTTAAAGCACTTGTCTTGTAAACAGAAGGCCCTGAGTTTGATTCTCAGGCACCACATAAAGCCAGGCGTGGTGGCACAGGCCTGTAATTCCAGCACTTGGGAGGCTGAAGCAGGAGGATTGCTGTGAGCACTCTTCCCTCTCTGTCACCAGCAGGGAGGGTCCCCAAATTCCTTGGAATGTGTCTTACCAGTAGAGACAACTCAAACTGTGCTTCTGAATTGCCTCTCTGGGCCCAGCTAGCAGGCTGTCTGGTTGGGACTCTCACACCATGCTTTCCGTCTTCTTAAGTGCTCAGGTCTTGCAGCAGGCTTTCTGCAGTGAAATGACCGGGCTTTGGCATGCTGTGGCCAAAAGCCCTACTTGTCTGTTGTGAAGTGACAGGATTGTCTGGCACAATTTTGGCTGCTATTCTGGCCATTCCTCTCCCACAGCATTTGCTGCCTGCCATCAGAGGCTGAACACAGTGGGGCATGCCTGCCTATTGTGGCCCCAGACCCTAATTGCTTAGCATGGCCCAAGACTCTTCCATTGTCTGGGATGGTATGCTCAACTGGCTGGTGATCTTTACTGGTTTTTCTGCCTGTCTCATTCTTCTATCTGATGAAGCAATCCTACACCATTGCTGTCTTGATTCACTGCCCCCCTCCCCAATAACTTTCTATTTTGTGGAGGGGGGAGTTAAATTGTAGCCTTGGTTCACAAAATTTTCAAATTAGGTCTTCAAAGCATTTGTTCTTCAAACATTTACTAGGTATGTATTATATGCAGGATAGTACATTCAGATGTTGGAGCTAGAGAGACATTAATTCATGTTCTGGTTCTGTCATTTACCAGCTGTTGTGCCTAGCTAACTGCTCAGCCATTGCAAGTTATGGCGGATAAAATAGGTTTCATGGAAGGTACCTGTAGTGGTTAAGCTTGTGATGACTTCATCGGCTGTTCAGGGTTTTGGGTCATGGAGGTATGATTTTGGGTACTTTGTATGTTCTCTGGTCTCTTCCTCCATAGACTGCTCTCCTGCTGTCTTTTGGCCACCATGAATTAAGCACCTTTGCTCTGTTACATCTTCTACCATGGCATTCCTGCCTTGGAACCAGTCAACTGTGGACGGAATCCCTGGAAACCATGAACCAAGTTAACACTCTCCTCCTCCAAGTTGTGGGTGTTGAGTCTTATATTCAACAATGGAGAAGCTAACACAATAGCTTATGGCATCATTTTAAGGGCTAAATAAGATACTATATATAAAATACTAATATATAAGATATTAATAAGATACTATATATTAATAAGATACTATATATAAGACAGCACTTGGTTTTATGTACTTGTTTATTTTTGCTGTGCTGGGTTGGCACTCAGGCCCTTATGTGTAGCAGGCAAATGCTCTACCACTGAGCTACTTTTTCCATCAAGCCCAAGTGCTCAATTTTTAAGACTCTTAAGTGTTAATCTCCCTCCCCACTTTTCCCTTTTCTTTCTTTCCTTCCTTCCTTCCTTCCTTAGATTCATTTTAATTCTGAGATTTATTTTTTCCTTTTTGAGTCTCATTATGTGCCCACTCTGACCTCAACTTCCTGGGTGAAAGTGACACTTTTACCTGCCTCTGAGGTCACAGATCCATGCCACTGACAAGTGTGTATAACACTTTTTTTTTTTTTGTAAAACATTGACATTGCATTAGGTATTATATATAAACTAGAGATAATTTGAGGTATACAGGTTATATGTGCACACCACACGATTTTATGTAGGAGACCTGAACAGCTGCAGATTTTGACACTTTAAGGGGATCCTGGAACCCATCCCTGCAGATATTGAAGGAAAACTGTATATGTTTTTCCAAATATATTTTGTGCTGATGATTATTATGTAAATATACTACAAAACTAGGATTAATCCAGACAGTATTTGCTGTGGGAGAAAAGTGTCCTTTACCCCTAGCAATAACAGGCTTTGAGTGTATGGGACTTAACATTCTGGGACACTTCTTCAGCCATCACTGGGGATTCCTTCCAAGTGCAATTACTTGGCAGTGCAGAGTGAATCTTGCTGATGTTGCCAGGACTTACTATTCTCACACTTTTTTGCTGCTTAGGGAGGCAGGACATTGAGCTCTGTCTTCAGGAGCTTTGCCTCCCTTTGTCAGCATCTCCTAATGTCCACATCACCAACCCCTTTCTTTGTAGACCCATGTGAAGGCAGTGTGACACATTCCTGATAAACCATGAAAATATGTACTTACTTATTTATCTCTTTTTAGTTTCTGTAGTCTTTTAAAACAAATTCCTTTCTGGTTGTGTTTCTGTGCCCCATATTCATTCCGGGGATGTCCCCAGATGTGGGCATCTGTAGGCTCTTCTATGACCTGTCTCTGCTGGACTGCATGGCAGCAGGAGGTTTTCTGAAAGCCCTCAAGCACTGTGTGGTGTAACCTCCTGATAAAATGGAAGTCTAGTCCATTCTTCAAGTCCTCAGAGGGACCAAATCGTAAGTGAGTAAACCATTGAGTGAGGAGTTTTTACTTAAGGCTAATACTAAATTACAAACACAAGAGGTCAGGTCTAAACATAGAATATTCTTGATAATTCTCCATGTGAATTGCCTTAAGACATTTTTGTTTGCCAATGGAATATCTCCAATTTATCATTTTATTTAAAGTTACATGAAATAAAACTTCTGAATAGTTTTCAGAATGCTATGATGTAATTTAAAGAGGAAGAAGGTAAATAATAAAAAAATGAGAACGTTGTAGATTTTATTTGGGAACTTATTTCAGAATTAAAGCTTTTAATGAAAAAATGAAGAGTATTCAAGTCATGTATTTTGGGACTCTGGATAGGTGCTTATGAGATTATTTTGTATGTGTGCAAATTGTTTTCTAAAATTTTTTAAGAATTAATTTGCAGCACTGGGGATCGAGTCTGTGGCCTGTGCACTGATGTACATCCCAGCCATTTTAAAAACTTTTATTTTGAGACAGGATCTTGTTAGGTTGCCGATTGTTATTGAACAAGGACTAAGACTATATCTTTAATAATGCTTTCTTGTCGTCAGTTTGACTTTATCTCAAGTTATACTAGACATATGTGAAAATTTGCCTGATATATATGTATGTTTTATGTATATATGTTTATAGATGTCTGCTTATGTGTTATCTCTACGCAGATAAGCCCAACTCTGTGTGTTTTACTCACTCTCATGGTTCTGGGACATAGTACCTGACATCCACAACTTCAGGCTAAGATTCATTATAGCGCCCATTTCAGAGGTCTCAGTCTGCGATGCTGGTGTGGTGGAAAGGTCTGGTCTGTGCTGGGATGGCACGAGCTCCTCTCCTTCCTCTTGCAATGCTGTGAGCAATGTAGTTCCAGCTTAAGACTGAAGGCCTGGAAGCTCCTTAGGGAGCTGACTGCTTGAGTGACTTGAATGGCTGAAGAAGCTGGAGCCAGATGTCCACAGACATTGGCAGTAGCAAAAATAAATAAGTGAATAAATAGGATTCACTCGAGAAGAATGGAACTTTTCAAATGCAGGCTGACTTCCTCCTTCTTCCTTTTGCATTCCTTCTGGACTGCAAGCCTATTGGATGGTTTGACCTGGGTGGGTCTTTCCCCTCAGTTTGCTGGCCAACATGCCAATCGTCTCTGGAAACACGTCGTAGACACACCTAGGAATGGGCTTTCTAATCGACTAGGCGACTCTTAATTCAGTCAGGTTGTCGATCACAGTTAAATATCACAGTACTTTATATGTCTGCCGCATCGCCAACGCTCAGTATATAGTAGCCAAAATTAACATAGTTGTGTATTTCACACACTTAGGTAAAGTTTTAGTCAATATTATTCTTATTAAATTTAATGAGCATCTTGCTAAACATTTGTTAAGAAGTTCTAAATACAAAATGATTAGAACATAAGAACAAACTGATTACCAAATACTCCCCTCACATGATAAAATATTTTCTGATAAATATGACACCATCAACAAAGTTCAAGCCTTGTAGTTGACACTATAAAAACTTTTAACATTCGCACTTTTATGTATATCCAGACAGAATTTGACACTCTTTATTTGAACTACTAATATGGGAAAAAATTAAACATTATTTTCCTGCCTTTTGAATAACTTCTCCCAGAGTTGATTTTTATCTTGGTAGTGGCTCAGTGTTGTATTTAAATTATTTTGAGAAATTTCTGAACCAGGCTGCTCAATTTAATTTGTACCCATAATTCCCATGTACGAAACCATCAGAACCCTCTTCCTACATTCTTTTCTTGAAGCTTTTAGAATTAGGGATAAGATGATCAATATAGAGATAGTCAGTGCCTGCTTCTTTATTAATGCTCCCATTTTATTTTCATAAAAATCATTTTATGTACTCAAGAGGGTGAGGCAGGAGGATTGACATGTGTTCAGGACCAGACTGACTTATATAGTGAGTTCAAGATCAGCTTGGACTACAGAGCGAGACTCTGTCTCAAAAGACAAAAAAATATATATGTATAATACATTATGTTGTATAAATATTGTATTGTATAAATATAATATATTTATTTACTTAATATAATACAAATATGATAAATATGTACATTTGTAGAGACTTCTGTAATATATTACATATATGGTAGTGACTACTATTTTTATTCTTTCTACCAAAATTAGGAGAAAATTACCTGTGGAAAAAACCACTTATTTTATTTTCCAGAAACTTTTCCCAGCAGAAACTCTTAAAAAATACTTTTTTTTTTTTTTTTTTGTAAAAGACAGTGGAGCATGGCTTCTGTACAGAAGAGTCTCTGACATGAATCTGTCCAGACAACCTGCAGTAACATTACTTGGGATTTTTCAGACACAGTGGGGGAAGGAGTCCACAGTATATGCTGGTAAAATCCCGTGGGTTTTTGTGTTCAGATTTTTTTTTTTTTTGCAAGTCAGAAACAAGCCCCTGTAGGTTGTGGTTTTTATACTTAAAAAAGCATCTTTTTCTTTTTGTTAATTAATATGGAATGACCTTAACACCAGAGGGCAGTATTTTATAGTAGTTGTCAAAAATGTCCTTACAGTCGGTATAATACCTGATGGAATAAAAAAGATGTCTTATGCATGTTTAGAGTCTTCTGCAGCATTGCCGTATGATGCACCTGCTGTGGGATTCATTCCTGAGTGTTCTCATGGATGTAGAACTCCATAAGCGGCAGACCTCACTCAATTCTGTCTCGTGGAGTCAAACCTCCCTGGATGAATTTTCACAATATGCTTTGCTCTTTCTGAGAGTTGTCTGCTTGGCAGGGACCTGTGGCTTTCACACAGAGCCGCTTGCTCCCAGCCCAAGCTCAAGGCCAGGAAAGCCCTGTCCTGTTAGGCATTTTGAAAATTGGAATTGCGTGCAGCTAGCAGACTTGATTTGGCTTCAGGGATGGTCAGAATTTCTGACTTTTGTTCTGGAAGCTATCCTGGTCTTACTGAGAGGAGATGGGCTTTTTATTTAGAAGGTCTTGTATATTTGCACACAACAGGGAGGACGTTTTGACCTGGTGTGTTGGGCTACCATCTGGTTTTGCTTGCTAGTTTTCATTTAC
Source organism: Ctenodactylus gundi (assembly GCA_004027205.1). Lineage (NCBI taxonomy): Eukaryota > Metazoa > Chordata > Mammalia > Rodentia > Ctenodactylidae > Ctenodactylus > Ctenodactylus gundi. Next base: position 213,830 of record PVKB01001086.1, on the reverse strand, counting down.
TATAACTTTGTAATTGTACCTATTTATGGGGCATTGAATGGTGCTTCAATGCATGTATGCAGTGTGTACTGATTAGATCAGGTGATAAACATTTTCATCTCTTGATCATTATTTTGTGTGTTTGAGCCTTAAAGCTCCTTTCTACTAGTGATTTGTAAAACATACAATAGGTTATTGTGAACTATAATCATATAATGTGGTAATAAAATTTAAAAAATTAAGGGGAGGGAAATGTCAACTGCCTCGATTTGACTATTACACAGTATGCACATGTATCAAATTATGACACTGTACTCTATTAATTTATACAATTAAATTAAAAAAATTAAAAATATGTTTTTTTTTCTGGGCACTCAAACATCAGTTGAATTAAAGAACTACATGTATGGACAGCAATATTATAAAAATGGGAGAAGAATAGTTTTAAAATACAGCTGGCGGACTGGAGGAATAGCTCAGTGGTTAGAATGCTTGCCTGGCAAATGCAAGGCCCTGGGTTTTGTTCCCGAGCACCACATAAGCTGAGCTAGGTGGCACATACCTCTAATCCCAGCACTCAGGAGGCTGAGGCGGGAGAATTGCTGTGAGTTTGAGGCCAGCCTGAGCTGCATAGTGAGTTCAGGACCAGCCTGGACTGCAGAGTGAGACCCTGTCTCAAAACAAAGCAAAGAAAAACAAACAAGCCAGCTGTATAGTGACTCTTTAAAAATATTTCCTTTTATTACTATTATGATTTTTTTTACAAAGTAGAAGACCAAGCCAAAGGCCTTCATATTGAGCTACAACCAGCTCCTTTTCCTATATTTAACTTTGAGACATGAACTTACCTTGCTAAGTTGCCAAGTTGCCCGGGCTGGGCTCCAACTTGTGGTCCTCCTGTTTTTTAGCCTTCTAGAGTGCTGGGCTTACAGGACTGTGTCACTATGCCCAGATTATTTTCATTTAAAAAATAATTATTATTTTCATTTAAAAATAATTATTATTTTCATTGTATACTTGGGGAGCATGTTGTGATGGTTTGGTGCATGTATGCGAGGGTGTGACCAAGTCAGGGCCATTGGCATCTCATGTCTTTACCCTTTGTCTTTGAAGCCTTTGAACTCGCCTCTTGTAGTTGTTCGTAAAATATAACACAAAATAGGCTGAAATGCCTTCTTACTATTTGGGTTATCTTGTTAAAATGGGAAAGTATATTTATATTGATTAGGTAACTCCTATTTTCTCCTAATAAAATTTTCTTGCTACATGTTTCATGCATACTCATTGCAGAAAATAAATGTGGCAAAAAACCTATAAAAAACACTGGGAAACTCATCTCATATAGAGTTTTATTATATTCATAGATAAAGCTTATTTTATTTTATTTTGAGACAGGGTCTCACTCTGTAGTCCAGGCTGGTTCTGAGCTAACTATGGAGCCGAGAGTGGCCTCGAACTCACAGCAATCCTCCTGCCTCAGTCTCCTGAGTGCAAGGATTACAGGTGAGCACCACCACACCCGGTTTGTGTGGTGCTGGCGAATTGAACTCCAGTACTTAGTGCTTGCTAGGCAAGTGCTTTAACTGCGGAATTATTCCTCTAGCCCCAGATAAATCTTTTTAAAATTAAAAAAGTTTTAAAAATGTGGTGGGAATACACTGAACTTGTGATTTTGTAATTTTTAACTACCATGGCCTCTTCTCTGGTACCTCATGTCAAGGTCCTGGTGACTGTTACAATGCCAAATCCATAGGTCCATTCACATCCTTATATTACATGACCTTAGGTTAATTCACATCCTTACATGACATGACCTTCCTGCTATGACGGATGTAGCTTACCACACCTTCTTCCATATGCTTTCAACATGTGACTTCTGGGACTCCGTCGTGCGGTTTCCTTCTGCCTTCCTGCCTGCCTCTTCTCCGAGTCCCTTGCCATGTTCTCTTTCTCCCAACCCTACATGCGGGAGCTCACCAGGGCTCAGACTTTGGGTGTGTTGTTTTCTGTCACCTGCACTTAGACTTGTTCCTTTGGTGACTTCATCCAGTGTCAAGACTTTAACTATCATCTCTGTAATGGAAACTCCAAATTTACACACCTGTTTAGACTTGTCTCCTGACCACCAGACCTGCATTTCTACCTACCTGCTTACATTCTGAGCATTAGAAGAACATCCCAAGCTTACATGTAATGCATCCCAAGTTACACTTGCTAGTCCTTGATGTGCTTCTTTACCTCTCTGTAGATGTTGACCCTCACTGTTTTCAGCGCCTCAGGTTAAACCCTTTGTAGTGGTCCTGGAGTCTTTCCCCTGCAGCTCACCTAGATCCACCAGGAAACTCTGCTGACACGGCCATTCAGGTCTGGACGTCTGACACCAGCCACCAGCTCCGTATCTCCATCACATCCAGGCCACTATTATTTCTCACTGAATTTTTTTAAATAATAACTTCTTTATTGTTCTCCTGTCCTGTTCTCCTTCCCTGTTTCCTCTCCAAGTCTGTTTTAAATACCAGAGAAGGAACAATCCTTTTAGAATGTAAATCAGATTGTATCACATTTCGGCCCCAAATCCAGTGGCTCCCGGGAGTAAAAATCAAATTCCTTACAACAGCCCCCAAGGCTTGACTTGATCTTTCCCCTCCGCCCCCACTTACTTCTTTAAATTTCTACCACTCCTTCCCAGCCCCTCTGGACTTCAGCTCGCTGCTGCTCTCTCTCCTTGCTGTTCTCTGAAGGCAAAACACATGGCCCTTCCAACATGTTGCCTCATGGCTTACTGGGTCACTTCCTGTGGGGTTTTACATGACACCTTTTCAGAGAAGACCATCCTCCGTGCAGTGTTAATACCTTTCTGCCTGCCTGCTGTTTTGATTTATTCCTTAACTCATCACAAGTGAATGTTTTTTAAAAATACAAACACGCCCCCATTTGTGTATGTGTTTATTTTCCGCTAGCTGGCTGGCTCTATAAGGATGGGACCTTGGTCTGTTGTGTTGTGAGTTGGTGATGGAGCTCCTAGAAAGTGCCTCATGTATAAAACGGGCTCAGTAAGCCTTTGTGAAACGAGCACCCTTCTATAGTCAAATTAACATCTCCCCAGCATCTACATTTTAAAAAAATGATTGTTTGAGAGGGTTTGATTTCCATAATTTTATGCCACCGAATTTTAAAGTCTCTGAGAACTTGTTTCACTTTGGCTTTCGAGAGGGACCTATGTTTGGCCACTTTTTCAACAGTAGGTTCGGTGGATTATCTTATGAGTGTCTGTTCCAAGTATCTCAGGTGAAGGTGGGAGAAAAAAGAGATTGATTGGGATTTATTAGGGTTTTATCTTACCAGGAAAAGTTCTAATTGATGATAGAAGAGTGAGCTTACCAGAAGGCTTCCCTGCAGTGCTGAAGGTCTTAATTTCCCTTCACCTTTTCTTGTTGTTGTGGAAGTAGAAATAATGATGTTGATAGCAATGGCTGCATTTGTTGACTGCCTCACTGTGTGACAAGCATTGTGATGTGACATGCACTCTTCCTCCCCCCCAAATCCTTCTTTTTCTTAGTATGTATTTGTGATACTTAACAGTCACATTCACTTTGAGGAACTGGTGTGCATACATATTGTGTCTTCATAATTTTTACTTCCCTCTCCCCCTTCCTACCACCTCACCCTCTTCTGCATCCCTTCTCCCTTGCTATGGAATCTTTGTTTCCTATCATCATTCTTCTTTGGCTTTCTTACTTATTTATACCTTGGGTTTCTCATATTAGAGAAGCCATATGGTATTTGGGCTTTAGTGTCTGATTCATTTCTCTAAACATAATGGTTTCCAGGTGCATCCGTTTTTCTACAAATGACTCAAATTTATCTTTCTTTGTGGCAGAGTACTATTCCATTGTGTGTGTGTGTGTGTGTGTGTGTGTGTGTGTGTATCACATTTTCTTTATCTATTCATTTGTTGATGGACTTATCAGCAGCTTCCAGGTTTTAGCTGTTATCAGTTATGCAGCTATAAACATAAGTCTGCACGCATCCCTGATATGTGATGTCTTTAACTCTTTTGGAAATATACCTAGAAGAGGTATAGCTAGGTCAAATGGAATATCTATTTTTCAGTTTTTTGAGGAATCTCCATGCTGATTTACATAATGATTGTACCAGTTTACACTCCCACTAACAATGCAGAAGGATTACTTTTCCCTACAACCTCATTAGTGTTTGTTGTTTTGTTGAGGTCTTGCTAACCTCTTACTGGAGGAAGAGGGAATTACACTGTGGTTTTCATTTGTATTTCTCTGATGGCTAAAAATGCTGTACATTTTTTCATGTACTTATTGGCCATTTGCATTTTTCTTCTGAGAACTGCTCGTCTCAGTTGCTGATTTTGGTTAGTTCTTTTATTTTGGGAGGTGTAATTCTTCTCAATTCTTATATTTAGATATTAGCTCTCTGCAGAAGGCACAACTGGTAATTTTTCCCCCTCATTCTGTCAGTTATCTCTTCAATCTGTTGATTGTTTTCTTTGCTGTGCAGAAGCTTCTTAGTTTGATATAATCCCACTTGTTGATGCTTGGTGTTGTCTCTTGTACAAGAGATGTTGTGATCCTTGGAGAGATTATGTCAGCTTGAGGCCATTGGGAACCACATGCCTGGATTAGGGTTTGGGAACCATGCCTAGATTGGGAATTGAGAACCAGCCTGGATCAAAGTTTGAGTGATTTGTGGACCAGCGAATGAGGGAAGAGCACCCACCCAGATGTGGGAGGCCCAACTGGTATGCTAACAGTATGAAAGGAAGGAAGAAGGAAGTTGGTTACAGCTTCTTCCTCTAGGAAAGCTCTCGCCTTTGCAATTGTCAGTAGCCAACGCCCATGCATGAGCTTAGGAGTGGAGTCTCCAGCCCCACTTCAGCCTGCTGATGGCTGGTGCCCTTGCTGACAGATCTTGGGTCCAAGCCATTCAGTTAAGCTGCTCTTGGATTCAGATCCTTAGAAGCTGTATGAGATAAGTGATGACTGTTTTAAGCTGTTAAGTTTTGGCATGGTATGTTATGCAGGAGAACATAATCACTCTAAGTAATTTGCCCAAGGTCATACTGTTGGTAAGTGGTAGAGCTAAAACTTGAACATGGGTTTGTCAGGCTCCAGAGCCTGAGCTCTTGATTGCTGGGACCCACTGCCACAGTGTCACCTGTGGTATTCAACCTGTTTATCCTGGGTCTTCAGAGAACTGCACCTGAATCTTGAGGATTATTATGGCCGGTGGGAGTGAGAATCAGGGTAGAAAGTGGCCCCATGACTTTTGGCCATCTTTCAGCTGGACACAGTGGTATATACCTGTAATTCTGCACATGTAATGTGGAGGAGGGCATCCTGGAGAACTTACTGAGATCCTGTCTCAAAGAAGATAAAAGAAGGGGGTTAACAGTTAAAGTTCTTGTCTAGCATGTGCAAGGCCCTGGGTTTGATTCCATAGCACCACATATAGCTGGGCATGGTGGCACATGCCTGTAATCCCAGCACTCAGGAAGCTGAAGCAGGATTGCTGAGTCCAAGGCTCCATAGTGAGTTCAGGATCAGCCTGGGCTACAGAGAAAAACCCTGTCTCAATAAAGAAATAAAGAAAGAAAAGAAAGAAAGAAAGAAAGAAAGAAAAAGAAAGGGGGAAAAAAGAAAGGGTACTAACATTATCTTTTGCTTATACCCTGAATGAGAAAACTTAATGTACTTTAAATTCCCTGAGTTATTTCAATAAATGTTTTGGAAAGCAAACTAAAGGTGTGGGACAAGGGTTGTGACCTCCATCTTAAGATGTTCATATTTCCTTCTAGAAGTCAACAAACTTTACTATAATGGCCAAATAGTAAATCTAGGCTTTGTGGGTATAAAAATAGCTTTAAAAAATGCTGTCTTGATCTAAGTTTGAGTCCTTAAATAGAGGTCAGGTGGTTTATCCTTCTTAAACAGCTGTTGCAGTGCACATCTCAAATCATCTCAGCTATTAACTTTGGGCCCCACCACAGCATCATAATTGCTCCAGGGCCAGACATCTGACAACCAGGGACAGAGCCTAAGCCCCGGAGTCCCCTGACGTTATTCAGAGTGGTCAATGCCATGTCTGCTAGCCATTCTCTCCCTGTCCTTCCTGGGAGGCTGTGATGGAAGCACCTGCGCACAGCTCCCCTTTCCCTCGCCTTTCTCACAGACCTTAGAGCTTTCCTGGATGCCCCTGCCTGGTATGCTGCATTCCTCTTGGGGAACTGTGAGTAACAATACTGCAAAACTATCCCTTGTTTCTCTCTTGGTTTGTGTCTCACCTACATGAGCCTCATCCAAGGTAATGTGGCGGCTACAGTGGGCCATGGCGATTCTCCTCTCTTGGGATAGTGCCCAGACAGCCATTGACAGTACCTCCATGAGTGGACAGTGTTTCCACGAACTTCTATTTATAAAAAGAAGCAGTGGGTCAGCTTTGGCAAGTTGTGGTTCGGTCACCCCTTCTTTAGAAGAGACTCAACAGTGTAGAGTTTCTTGGTTAGTAGGTAACATTAAGAATTTTAACATATATTTTGGTAATCAGTAAATCAACTCATGCTGTCAGTTGACATTAATGGAGCCATGCAGAAGCTTTGAAGCTACTTGGTGATGCTCTGATGCACTTTGGCTGTGGGGACTTATGTTGCAGGCCATTGTCATGAATATTGGTTTAATGTGGTTTTGGAATGACAGTAGCAAAAATTGGAAGCCGACTGTGTGCCAGCTAGTGTGTCGAAGGCTCCATTGTCATCAGTTCTTAAGGAGAAGTATATCTCCCCATTTTACAGATAACAACACTGAGGCTTAGCATGAGCCCGGGACAGTGCATCTAGAGCACACTGGAGACAGTAATCTGTGTAGTCTGAGTGAAAACACCATGCTCCTAACCTAGCTATGTAATTACATTTCTGTGGGACCTTAATCTCCCATAGAGTCATCTTTTTAAAATGTCTGTTGGCTTCTTTGACAATTATTTAAGCCTCTATTTCTTTTGTTAAATAACTTTTAATATTAAGTATTCCCCAAAAGGATAGACATACTTTTTTTTCCCCATAATTGGATGTTGTACACAGTGACAGGATTGATTCTTGCATTTGTTATAGTTCATAATAGAATATATTAGTTTAGTTGGAATTAATTTCCCCTTCGGGAGAATCAAGTGCCTGAGGCCCTGATTGATAAATCAATAAATCTTTAGTGTGACTGGCTAATCAGCTGTCACACATATGTCAACCTTTTCTCCAGAGTATAGATTTTACCCAGGACAAGTGTGTTTGCTCCTTCCCACCCTTTCCTCTCTCAAAATGGTAACATACTAAGGTATTTAAACCAACCCCTAAGATAGAGAGCTGATTTCCCCCCTTTTTTTCCTTTTTAAAAACTAGCAGTGGGGATCACGGTTTTTCTAGCCATCTTAGGAAAAGAACTCAGTTGTTTGCATATTTGCATTTCAACCCCTAACCTCTCCCGAGGACAAATGGCTGTCTGACGGTGAGCCCGGGGCAGCGCAGGACTGTGGATTAAAGCCTCTGAATGCTGACTAGTTCTGCACAGCGTTCCCAGCGTGTGTGTGAGGAATGTGTTTGTAGCTGGGAGGCAAACAGCACATCCAAAGCCGAGTGAGAATTTTGAAAAATAGTTGTCTTATGTATAAATTTATTTCGCTCTTAGTGTTTTATTCTTGCCTGTTTCATTATTCCTTGTTTCTTTCTTTTTAAAAATAGCTTAGTTTTGTTTGATGGTCTCAGGACCCAAGTTTTGGACACTTGTTTGTTGAATGCTTGCAGTCTTGATTTTTAAATGGTCTTTGTTTCTTTATCATTTAAATACCAAGCCATTGATGAGTGGCTCAGATATTTTTCTCCCCCTGGTAGAGGAGGCCTGGTGATTTCCACATGCGGTGCCTGCACGGCCTTCACTTTTCACAAATGAAGGCCTGGTTGGAAGTACTGACAGGCGGCAGCTTAGGTTTGTAGGTTTATAATAGGAACAACAAGGCTCTGGGCTGTAGATTTATTTCTTGAGCACTTTTAAGTTATTATTGTGCCTACTTTTAGGGCAAAACAAACGTATTCTCTCAACTGCTTCTTTATTCTTTTAGCAAAAATAATTATATATTGTAGAAGTGTGGCTTATTTTTGGGCACTTTGACTTAAAGAATAATTAGGAGTCATTGACAGAGAATCTCATCTCTGTAAAGGGATATTGGTGGGGAAGGCAGAAACATGACCCAAAGTGGGATAAATCCTGTCCCTGTCCTCAGGAGCAGGGACATGATCCCTATGGAATAAAGCAGTCCAGAGGATTTGCGCTTCAGGGAGACATCCAGTTTGAGACACTGGGCACTGGAGATGCACCTCAGAGGATTGATGGCATTTTAATGGTGCAGTGATATTTTTTCATGGCTGTACAACTACAGGGAAAGTGTGTGTGTGTGTGTGTGTGTGTGTGTGTGCGTGTGTGTGTGTGTGTGTGTGTGTGTCTGTCTGTCTGTCTGACAGTGTCACTCTCTGGGGACTCTCAGCATGTACAAGTAGAGGGGAAGGTCCAGGGTGTAGCTCAGTGATTAAAACTCTTGCCTAGTTAGTTGGGTGCAAAGTCCTGAGTTTAATTTCCCAGCACCTTAGCCAGGCATGGTTTTGCATGCCTGTAATCCCAGCACTCGGGAGGCTGAGGAACAGGGATTGCTGTGAGTTTCAGGCCATCTTAGGCTACATAGTGAGTTTAGGACCAGCCTGGATGATAGAGCTAGACCTTGTCTGAAGGAAAAACACCAAAGCAAACTACATCAAACCCGAAGTATAGTGGAGGAAACAGAGATTATTTTCTAAAAATAATTTAGATTTAAAACTCATAGCTTATTAGATCTTTAGAAGAACAGTAAGGCATATTTTTCCTTTCACATGCTGTAAAATTAGATCCTTGTCTGAAGGGATAATGATTAAATTTATTATAACATTAATGCCAAGTTTATTACTCATTTTGTAAATCAAAATGTGAACTATATGTAATGAGCTCTATGCTTTAATTCTTAAAAATAGCTACAATAATGCTGCCCTCTAGGTTGGTGGCCTGGAAGAGTGACATTGTATCACATCGCCTGGACTTTCTAAATTTCTTTATTAATTATTTGCCTGTACTTTGAAACTGGGAATTGATTACTTAGTCTAAGCCAAACATTGAACTTAGCAGTAGATGATTTTAACTGTTTATTGTACGTGAGTGTGTATGTGTGTGTTTTTGAGGAGTTAACTTCAATTTACTGTTTGAAGGAACTAAAATATTTCACTTGCTGCATTAAAAAACAGATAACATTAAATTGCCTTTATAGTTTGCCAATTGGGATTTTTTGGTTATATTGTATTATTAGAGATGCCATAAGTCACATTATGTAGTATTTTTCTTTTTCATGTTTTTGAGTGATGAACTAATTATTATTTTTGAACATATACTTTGTAGACATTCTCTTGTGTTTATACCTAAGGAGCTGGGGAAATTAATTGACTGAGATTAATTTTAAAAACAAGTGAAAGTATGTCATTCATAAACGAGCTAGATAAGAATTTGAAGGAAGGAAGGTCTGTTGGCTTGAAACAGTTTGAAATTATTTAGTAACATTCCTGAGAAAATATTAGTAGGAACAGAATTGCCGCAAGCCTCTTAAATTAATAATGCTGGTTTAGTGCACCTGGGAAATTGTACAATGGAGAATCCCATGCCTGGTTCTTCTTGTCTTGTGCCTTCTTTTGGACTTTCTTCTCTTCCCTTGACTTCTGGATTAATTAAAATTTATTTCATCATCACCCCCCTTGTGTGGTTATTCAAGAATTCAAAATTACTTGAACATTTACCACAGTGTGTTAATGAAGGCCTTTATCATTTACCTGAAGAATGCCGCTGCCTTTGAGCACAGTAACTCCATTTATTTCCTGCTTCTGACATATATATGACCTTATTGTCTCTTTTACCTTTTATTTTAAAAAATCTTCCCTAAGATTTTAGCATTGTGTTTTACTTTTACAGTGCTGGGGACGGAATCCAGAGCCTTGTGCATGCTGGGGTCGTGTGCTGACACTATGCTACACCCAACTCCAAGGCATGTTTATAATTGCCTCATGAGGTCAGTGCTCACGTTGCTTTCCCTACACTTACTGCTTAATTTGTTCTTTACGTATTCTTGCATCTCTGATGTATCATGAGGAGGTTTTCTTTTGGCCTAAAATATATACTTTAAAATAAAATATTCATTGATGCAAATATGCTGACCATGAAAGCTCACTGTTTCTGTTTATCTAAAAGTTTTTCTTTTATTTTCACTTGCTAAGCAAGCAGTCCACTACTGAACTACTCTCCAACTCTTTATTTTGATTTTTTATTTTTGGTGTGATTTCTGGCTTACAGTAAATCATGAGAATAATACAAAGACCTCTCAATGATACCCTTTATCTATGTTACCCAAATGGAACATTAATACATTATTAATATATTTGCTTTGTTTTCTCTCTCTTTGTCTGGACAGATTCATTCTTTCTCTCTCTGAAGTAAGTTTTGCTCTATTTAACTAATAAAATGTATTCTGGGTGAATATATTGGGCTATGTAAATCTTATGTTACTTAAACTTTTACTTCTCAGTTTTAGCTTTTTAATCATCTTGCCTGAATTAGTTATTATTACTTATTGATGTTATATGGTGATTTTCTAATTCCATAATTCTTTATTAGGTGCATTTTTGCTACCCATCTCTCTCTTTTCTATCATTTATCTGTCTCTGTGTAAGTCTGTCTCCTAAGTGTGATTTCAGAGATTCTTACTGTTATGATTTAGATGTGACCCATACCCCCAAAGTTCATGTGCTGGCAGCTTGGTCCCTGGTGTTCTGATGTTGAGGTGGTAGAACCATTCAGAGATGGAACCTAGTGGACGGTAATTAAGTTGTGGGGGCTCCATTCTCATGAGTGGATTGGAGGGGCTGGGTTATGTGTCATTTGACTGGATTAATTCTCACCAGAGTGAGTGGCTGTACAGGTTCTCCACACATGTGGGCCTTTTGGCAGGTGGCCACTTTCCTTCCAACTTTTCCTTCATGTGTTGCATCCAGGGGCCCTTACCAGGACTATTGTTTGCTGTTTGGATTCTGTGGACATCTTAATCATGAGTCAACAAAAAAAACCTTATAAGTCACCCCACTTCAAATAGTTTGTCATAAAAATATAAAATGGACTATGCAATCACATTATAATAATTTTTATTATCAATATTATTTATTTTGATGCTCAAATAGTTCCAGATTTGGCCAATGGGAATTCCTCTGAATTGACTCTTGTGTTCTTTTGACATGTAATAATCATCTTTGAGGACCTTTCTGCTTCTTCCCATTTTTGATGACTATGTTAATTTAAAGCAGAGGTCCTCAACCCTTGAGGCTGTGGACTGGTACTGGTCCATGGACTTGGAAAAACCAGGCCCCAGGGACAGATGACAGTGAGTAGGAAGTGAGTGGAGCTCTGCTTCCTGCCAGCATGCTCCTATTAGGTTCCAGCACCGCTGCTGAGCCAACAGGAGGCAGAGCTTTGCTCTCTGCTCCCCTGCTGCTGCTGCTCATCACTTCAAAGCTATCCTCCAACTATCTGTTTTTGTAATATAATCTACTGATTGATTATTTTTGGTATGTTTAACCATCCTTGTATTCTAGAAATAAATCCCACTTGGCCATGGTACATAATCCTTTTTAATATTATGCTAAACTCAGTTTGTTGGTATTATGTTGAATGTCTTTGAATCAACATTCGTAAAGAGTATTGACCTGTAATTTTATTCTCGTATTTATTCATCTGGCTTTGGTATCAGGATAGTGCTAGCCCCAAAGAATTAATTAAGAAACATTTCTTCTTTTAATTTTGGAAGAGTTTAGCAAAATTTTTGTTAAATTAGTTTAATTTTTTTACTAGGATTACATTAAATTTGTAAATTAATTTAGGAAAATTGACATCTTTATTATGTGTGATTATGATTTCCAAGAACAAGTCTGCATTTTTATTTGTTTAGGTCTACTTTTATATCTTGCAGGCATTTAAAAATTCTTCATATTTTTTCATATTTCTTTTAAATTTATTTCATATTTCTTATTAAATGTGTTTCTTCTTTTTGTTTCCACAAATGGAGTTTTCTCTATTTTTATCTTTATTATTGAAGAGTAATATTTGATGGGTATATAATATTAAATTACTATTTTCCTTCAGCATAGTGATGTCATTTTTCTGTCTCCTGGCATCATATTTTCTGTTGAAATGTCAGCACTTAGGCTATTGCCTCTTTGTAGGTAATATCTCTTCTTCTGGCTTCTTTTTTTATTTTTCTGTCTATCTCTGGTTGTCTGCAGTTTCTTTATGATGTGTATAAAAGTGCAATTTTTAAAATTATGGTAAAATATACACAAAATTTATCTATCATCACCATTTAAATATATATTTAAAAATGTTAGTTAAATTCACGTTATTATGTAACCAATCTTTAGAATGCTTTTAATCTTGAAAAACTGAAAATTTATATCAATTCAACAACTATCTACTTCTTCTCCCCAGCCCCTGACAATCATCATTTTATTTTCTACCTCCATAAATTGGACTAATTCTTGTGCCTCATATAAAAAGGAATAATACATTACTTATCTTTTGTGACTGACATGTTCTGCATAGTATAATGTCTCTGAGATTCATTTAAGTTGTACCATATCTCTACATTTCTTTCACTCTAAGACTGAAAGATTCCTGCTATTTAAATGTCCTGTTGTTAGTTGATACAAGTCATCTCCAGCTTCCCAAAGGACTAAAACTGATTTCAGAAAGTATGCTTTGAAAATTAGAGGAATGTTCATAAAACATATAACAATTCTTCATAGTAAGTAATACAGCTTAAAATACTATGGAAAGTTGGCATAACTAAAATTCAGTTGTCAGATTAACTGGGTTCTTCAAGTTCCGTGTTCATCATGTTCATGTGCAGCTGTATGCAGGTTCTTAAGGTAGTTTTTTTGTCCTGAAAGTTGAATCATATTAATTTGTTAGCAATCACAAAGTAATCTTAGAGTACTGGTAATTCACAGACACTTAATTAAGAAGATGTCTGTCATAAGATATTTTTATTTAATTAAATTAATTTGATTTTGAACTAATTTTAAGAATGAGAATTGGCTATATTTGTTGTATTAGAATCTAAATATGCATGCTCTTTTAATTAAGTGAAGTAAATTAACCATGTGTACTGCAAAAGTAATAATTTTCACTGTATCATTTACATTTTCAAAACATCTGCTACTAGGAGATAGAGGTATAGCTCACCAATAGAGTATGTGCTTAATATGCATAAGGCTCTAGTTTCAATCTCTAGCATATACATGCACAGAGAGAGAGAGAGAAATAATTTTAGATAAAAGTATGAGATAGACCTTCAGTCAAGATGGTGGCTGAGTAACAGCAGTATACAATGTCTCCTCATGGATCCACTTAAGAAGTTGAGAAAATAGTAAAAAAACAAAAAAACAAAAAAACTGCCTGTTCAATGCAGCTAGGACATGTGGAGTGCCAGCATCCACAGATGGAAGAACCCCACTTCTTTCACGGAATCTCAGACTGAGGTAATCAAGGATCCGGGAGAAGTGGGAATTGACAGGAGCTGGTAGCCCAGCCTCCAAAATATGAGCCTATGGGTAGTGCATACTACAGTCACAATGTGAGCTCCCCCTAGAAAAAACCTCCTGGAGCCTAGATCAGAAGCAGTGCTTGGTACCCATAACAGGCAGGAGCCACTTAAAAAAAAAAAAAAGAGCCCAAGACCAAACTGATTAGAGTAAAAGAAAGTCAGAAGAGCACATCAGGGCTTTTGGGGTCATGTTGAAACAACGCCTAGGAAGAAAGTGGCACAAGAGACAGTTGCGGGGAGAAGAGAAAGGCCACCAACCCCCTGAATGGCTTATGTGTAGTGGGAGCACAACTGAGGATGGAGAGCCCCACACTTGAGGATGGGAAGAGGACAGGCAGAAGAGCTCTGATGAGGAGGTGAGGGGGAGAACAAGACACCTCAGAGGCCATTGGGCTATTAGCTTTTCCCTTGCTGCCTCTTTCCAGCACAGAAATCAGAGGAATGAATCTTGGCTCCTCCCCACACTCATACCTATTCAAAGAAACTTCTTGTCTAGGCCTCTAAAGTGAAGGCCCACAATAACAGAACATGGGAAAAAGACAAGGCAACAGGACTCCCACAGAAATTCCTGACACTCCAGAAACTAATGTCATGGGCCATGAAATACTGGAACTGCTAGGGAAGGAAATAAAAAAACAAATAAATGCTGCCCTTAAAAGTAGGGCCAGGGTGAGTGTTAGGGTGGGGGTTAAGGTTAGGCTCAGGTTTATTGCTAGGGTTGGGCCAAGGGGTAGGTGTAGGGGCAGGGTAAATGTTGGGCCTAGGACTAGGTGTAGAGGTTGCACTGACTGCAGGGCTGCGTTTGGGGCTAGGGCTTATAAAAACAGGAAAAACATTGTGATTCCTAGGCTTAAGACTATGGCCAGTGCTCGGGTGAGAGTTAGTGTTAGAATTAGGTCTAGGGCTATGGCTAAGGCTAGGGTTAATGTTAGTGTTAGGTTTAAGGTCGTGTTCAGGCCTTGGTCTAGGATTTGTGGAGGCCTAGGGTTAGAAAAAAAGGTGGGGAGAGCATGACTTTTTAAAATCCACCTTGGAATAGCTTTATTACCTGGTTTCTGTGTTGGGCCTGCTTAAGGGCTTGGTTTGGGGGGTGGAAATTGAAGTTGGGCTAGGTTTAGGGTTAGGGCTACAGTAATAGCTAGGTCTAAGTTTAGGCCTAGCTTTTGGAGTAGGGCCAGTGTGAATGTTAGGGCAGAGGTTCAGGTTAGGGTCAGGTTTATTGCAACGGTTGGGGTAAGTTGTAGGTTTAGGGACAGGGTTTTTCTTGGTGCTAGGACTAGTTTTAGAGTTAGCTTTGGCTGCAGGGCTACATTTGGGCCTAGGGCTTGTGCAAACATGAAGGACATTGTTATTCGTAGGCTTAAGTATAAAGCCGGTGTTTGGGTGAGAGTTAGTGTTAGGATTAGGGCTAGGGCTTTGGCAAGGCCTGGGGTTAATATTGGTGTTAGGTTTAAGGTGGTATATAGGCCTTGGTCTAGGATTTGTGGAGGCCTCATGTTAGAAAAAAAAGCTGGGGAGAGCATGACTTGTTAAAATTTAGCTTGGGATAGCTTTTTTACTAGGTTCACTTCTTGGGCCTGCTTCAGGGCTAGGGTTAGGAGGTGGAAATTGAACTTGGGCTAGGGTTAGGGTTAGGGATATGGTAATAGCTAGGCCTAAGTTTAGTCCTAGGTTTTGGAGAAGGGCCAGGTTGAATGTTAGGGTTGGGGTCATGTTAGGCTCAGGTTTATTGTAAGTGTTGGGGCAAGGGGTAGGTGTAGGGGCAGGATTGATGTTGGGGCTTGTACAAGGCCTAGAGTTAGCTTCAGCTGCAGGGCTATGTTTGGGGCTAGGGTTGTACAAAATGAAGGACATTGTTATTCCTAGGCTTAAGAGTATAGCCAGAGCCTGGTGAGAGTTAATGTGAGAATTAGGTCTACGTCTATGACTAGGCCTGGGGTTAATGTTAGTGTTAGGTTTAAGGTGGTGTTTAGGCCTTGGTCTAGGATTTTTGGAGGCCTAGGGTTAGACAAAAAACTGGGGAGAGCATTACTTGTTAAACTCCAGCTTGAGATAGCTTTATTACTAGGTTTACGTCTTGGGGCTGATTACGGGCTAGGGTTAGGGGGTGGAAATTAAAGTTGCCTAGGGTTAGTGTTAGGGCTATGGTAATAGATAGGCCTAAGTTTAGGCCTAGCTTTTGGAGTAGGGCCAGGGTGAATGTTAGGGTGGGCATTCAGTTTAGGCTCAGGTTTATTGCAAAGGTTGGTAAAGTATAGGTGTAGGGGCAGGGTTAATGTTGGGGCTAGGACTAGTTTTAGAGTTAGCTTTGGCTGCAGGGCTATGTTTTGGGCTAGGCTTGTGCAAACATGAAGGGCCTTTTCATTACTTGGCTTAAGACTATGGCCAGTGCCCTGTGTTCTGCTTCCTGGCTTCCATGAAGTGAAGAGTTTTTCTCTGCTGTATCCTTCTTCCATAATGGTTCTTCCTTGGAGGCAGTTGATCATGAACTGAATTTTCTGATGTTGTGAGACAAATTAAACTTCTCTTTTTTCATGTTGTGGGATTTTGGTATTGTGTCTCAGGAACAGAGAGGCTGACCAATACACTAGATAGAGCCAGATTTTTCTCCAGTGGGATTGTAACAATTTGTGTTCTCATGCCTTGAAGTGGTAGGGTTTGTACTTTGCTTCAAGGATGGTAAGAGATTGTTGGAGGACTCATGTAGGAGAAGATGATGTAATTACTAAAAGATGACTGGCTGTGGGGACCTAGCGAGTAGACTTGGAAGGAGGGGACACTTATGCAGCCATTTTAATAATCCAGGTGAGAGACAGTAGTGTCTGAAAGGGGGTAGTATTGTTTGAGATGGTGATAAAAGGTGGGATTTAGATTATATTTTGGAGATAGTGGTCACAGAACTTGTGGATGAACTGGAGGTGGGATATGTAGATGACTCCTAGTTTTAATTCCTGCAAAAAAATGAGGAATACTGGACAACCAGTGGTTATAGAGATCAGGTCTTGTTTTTGCCAGGTTGAGTTTGAAATGCTTATTAGACTTGCAGGTAGAGATGTGGAGACATGGACTCTCTACCTTGCCATGTATGCGTAGAGTGTAAGGAGAGGCAGGGGCTAGAGAGATACAGTTAGAGTCTTCAAAGTCTGGATTACCTAGGTATATGTACACTGAGCACTAGGGAACTTCAGTAGTTAGAAGCTGGGCAAGCAAAGAAGATCTAGCAGTGTCAACTGAGAAGCAGAGGCCAGCAGAAATGAAAATACAATCAAAGACTGTCCTGAAGCAGCAGCTAAGGGAAGACAGATAGAAAGAGAAGAACAATTACTGTGTCCAGTGCTGCTGATGAGAGACAAGTGCTGAGAATAGGCGTACATCATCAGAACCCTTGAGTTACTATTTATGTTTGATTCTCCTATATTTTAACATCTTAGTTGTCATCCTCAACATTTGCTACTGTTCTCGGAAAAGTGAGGAGTATCAAAACTTATTTTGTAACTTGCATCCCATTCTAAGTATATCATTAGACCTAGAATGAAAGAAATTACAGAATTAAAAAGCGCTAGAGGCCTTGTATCTGTTGGTAGCTGTTTAACCTATCCCGTCCTGGCTTCCTGGTGTCAAGCAGCTGTGTGTATTTAAAACGAGCCCATCCGAATGCTCCAGAGGGCTTTTTGTATCATGAGTTAGAACTGCCTGGAAGATCTGATTGGCCCAGTTCCACAAAGAGGGTTCCAATAGGTTTTAGAGCCTTCTGTCTCATTTCTCTGTGAATTTGTTATTAGCTCAATAAATAATAAATAGAGGAATTACCCAGTCACTAATTTGCCTTTTTCTTAATCAAGTGGAATTCATGTTTTTAATAAATTGCCATTTTTCTATTATTGAATGTGGGCTGTAATAGGCCTGTAAAACTATTTTTATTGTGGTGTTTGTTTTCTTACCCATCCATATGTTCTTCAGCTCCAGCTTTTACCAGAATGTTTGTTTACTTATGTCTTCTCTTGGCCCATTCCTGTGGTTATCTTCTAGTAAACAGTTTTTTTCCCTGAATTATATCACTTTAAAATTCATAGTTATTTATTTTTTTCTCATCATAGGCATAATAAGTGATGCACCTCTTAAGATTCCTAAATTCACTCTTTTTTTTTTTTTTTAAAAGGAGTAATGTTCTCTTTGACACTGTCCTGTTTTACGTTAATGTTGTCTTTGGTACTTGTTTATTTAGTGGTGCTGGGAGTGACACCCAGAGCCTTTACCCTGTGGTATTTTCCCAGCCCATTTTTTCCTTTTTGATTTTGAGAGTGGGTCTCTCTAAATTTGCCTAGGCTGGGCTTGAATTTGTGATCCTCTGGCTCAGGTTCCCAGGAGTGCTGGGATTACAGGCCTATGCCACCAGGCCTGGCTTAGTGTTGTCTTTTAATACGTACCTGTATTTTCAGGAAATGTTGAGTTCAGCCATATGAAATTGCTAACACTTGACAATTTTTGGTTACAAAAATGGTAATTTCAGATGCTTCAAATATTTTTGTTTGTACTAGTAATAATTCATTTTTTTTCAGTAGTGAGGACTGAACCTAGGGCCTTTGTACTGAGCTGTATCCTCAGCCCATTTTTATATTTTATTTTATTTTGAGACAGGGTCTCATTAAGTTGCTAAATTGCCAGGCTGGGCTTAAATTTGACTCCTGCCTTAGCCTCCCAGAGTGCTGGAGTTACATTTGTGTGCCAATATACCCAGCTTGCATTCATAATAATTCTAACATTTCCTATTACGTTTCTGGTTTTCCCAGATTAACATAGTAAGAGCTGAATACTTTGCTGATTCCATGTGCCTTTCTTTCTTGGAGAATTGTTTTCCTGGCTTACTCTCCCTCTCTTTTAGCTTTTCAGAACCAGTGGCCACATTTTACAGCTTTTCTTGTACTGTGTTCTAGGATTGATATAGCCCCACATGAGTGGCAATGAAGCTTCACTTGTGGGTAAGAGATGTACTTGGATAAGAAGGTTGGGGACATGTTAGCGTGGTAATCATCTTGTGGATATTGGTAGGGTATTTCCATTTTCCTAAAGCTGTTCTTTGTCTTGGGCTGGGTGAGGACACCCCGCCTGACTTGGCTTTGTGCTTCCTTATGGTGTACATTCTTCACCATCCAGAAAGATGACACAACCATTCCACCCCTTGCTTTCCCTCCTCAGTTCTCTCTGCTGGAACCTTACATTAGGCTCTTCCATTGTCTCTTCAGGGTTTTGTTAATAGTGATGGTGATAAAAAGGGCTTCCATTGGCAGAGAATTTTGTTCCAGACCCTGCATCCAACATGCATTGGTTTCTTTAAACTTTTCCAGTGTCTAATGGTTATAATATGGGTTATTAATACAATCACTTCAGAGATGAGGCAGGACTGGCTATATAAAACCGTGAGGTTTATTGCAAAATTAAAATGAGAGACATCTTGTTTGAAAAATTACTCAGAATTTCAAATCAGTCGAGCCCTTCCAAGTGTGAGTCTGTGCATAACTGCATAGATTGCTTGTTCATAAATCTCATCCCAAGGTGAGGTATCTGAGGCGAGCAAAGGCCAGCGAAGGTCACATACTTAGGACATGATGAATCTACGTTCAATCCGGGGACAAAGGCTCCCAACGCAGACTTGCCTGGCTATTTACGCTGTACTGTTCTAATCTCCTGGTTGGTTTCTTTTTCCTTTTTCCTTTTTCTTTCTTTGTTTCTTTGTTTCTTTCTTTCTTTTTTTGTTCTTGCTTTGCTTTGCTCAGTCAACAGAGGGATCTTTTAAAAACTTTAATCATGGTCGTGGTGGCGAACTTGGGAGGTTGGAGTGAGAGGTTAGAGGCCAGCCTGGGCTACATAGAGAGTTCAAGGCCAACTAGAGTACACTGAGAACTTTTCTCAAAAACAAAACAAAACAAAACAAAACAAAACAACCCAAAACAAAACAACAGCATTGAAAAAAAAAAACATCTTAGACTTGACCATGTTGCTCTGTGGTGGAAAATTCTGTGCTGTTACCTTTCAATAAAATCTAAACTCTGTAGCATGGAGCTCAAGTCTCCTGGTTGGTCTTCACGTTCTCAAATCTTCCCCATAAGTCCTGAATCCACTCAGCCCTCTGTATCTGTGGGTTCTCCTTCTGTGAATTCTAGTACAGAATCTGTGGGTTCAACTAATTGTGGAGTAAAAATATTTAAAAAATAAACAAATTTGCCCCTGTACTGAATATGCACAGACTTTCTTTTTTGTCATAAACAATGCATGGTGACAACTATTACATAGCATTTATGTAGTATTAGGTATTATTGATAGCCTAGAGATGATTTTTAAAGTAAACAAGAGGATATGAATGGGTTATCATTAGCAAATACTACACTGTTTACTTATTTATTCACTCATTCATTCAGTTCTGGAGATTGAACCCAGAGCCTATGCATTCACCTACATCTGCAGCTCATCTTTTAGTTTTGATTTTGAGACAAGGTCTCATTAAATAGCTAAGCTCAGGCTGAGCTTGAATTTAGGTTCCTCCTGCCACAGCCTCCCAGAGTGCTAGGATTGCAGGCCTGCACCTTCAGGCCTGGCTACCCTTTTATGTGCAACAGATTTGAGCCTCTGTTTGTACTGTTGTCTGTGGGGTGGCCTGGAACCAATCCTATGAGAATATGGAGGCAAAACTGTAGTGCTTTGGTCACCCTGACTTGCTTAAAGATCCATATGTGCCTCATTCTTTCACACCTTCTTGGTTTACCAAAGGCTAGTCTCTTCCCCAGCAACTCCTTCCCCCAGCTGCCTAGCAAATTCATGTTTATTCTTGAATACACAGTATAATAGCTCCTCAAATCCATCTAGCAGCACTGACATCTTTCCCTTTTGTGCCATCAATGTCTTTATCTCATGCCTGTTTAGGTGGTGGCTGCAGTATGAGACGGTTGCTTGCTTTCCAGGTCTGTCTCTCTTACTAAACTTAACTTTACATGGGCAGGAACAGTGTGTCGTTTTAGTTTTGTATTCCTTGTGCCTATTCCAGGGCTTGCACAGAGGTGTGTCAGATCAATGATGATTAGTTGACTTGGATTCAGGAGCAGACTAGGGAGGGATGTGACAAGTTTTGAAAGCACTGACCTTAGGTGAGGGACCCCAGGTCTTGCTGAGCTACTTGCCTGGAAAGATGAGGTTAGCTAGGTGTTGCTGTGGTTTGGATCTGGAGTATCCCCCAAAAGCCTCTTGTATTTGGATGCAGTGGAATGACTGTAGACCCTTGTGCTGTTGGGAGGTAGGGCTTGGCTGGAAGGGGCAGATGCTGGGGTTTGACTAGGAAAGATAGTGTGAGGAAGTAAGGGAGGAGCACCTACACTGGGCAATCGGGAGTGGGGGGGGGGACTGGCAGCTGAACTAAATAAAGGAAGAAGAAACATATCTTCTTGGGAAAGCTCTGGCCTTGCCTGAATTTCCAGACATCAATTTGCTCTGCATTCACTTGATTTCTGTCTGCAGTAGGATGAGCAGGTCTCTAGTCTCTGCCATGTGTTTTTCTGGCTGCTGCCCATTGAACGGACTGTGTGAGATCATCTGAAACTATGAGTTAAATGTTTCCTACATTAAGTTGTGCGTGTTGGGTATGTTGTCCCAGAAAAGAAAGTAACTAAGACAGATTTTCACTTCTTCTAGTTTTCTGTTTGATTTTACCTGGGACAGCAAGAAAACCCAAGCCTTTTGCTTCTGCGAGGTCCTTCCAGATCATGACATATGAGCCTGTTAGTGCCTGGGATGGTGCCTTGGAGAGACTGTTGGAAATCCCCACCTCTTGAAGTCACCATTGCAGAGAGAGTTGTAGTTGTTCAAATGTGGAAGGAAATTATTCCTCCACCCCCAGGTAATTAGTACTTCTAAGAAAATCTCAATGCTGTACAGCAGTTTACATTAGAACTAACATAGAAACAGCAAAAGCAACAAATCTGCTGAATCAAATTAAATTATTAGAAGTATAAACAATGGGGCTGGAGAAATAGTGTAGTGGTTAGAGCAGTTGCTTAGCAACTCAAGACTCTTGAGTTTGATACCTCAGCACCACAAAATCTGGATGTGGTGACACATGCCTATAATCCCAACACTTGGGAGGTCGAGGCAGGAGGATTGTTGAGAGTTCAAGGCCAGCTTGGGCTACGTAGTGAATTCAGGACCAGTCTGGACTACAGAGTAAGACTGTCTCACAAAAAGAAAAGAGATTTATGCAGTATTTTTGAATGCTATCTTTTTTGCTTAGTAGGTGTATGATTTCTACCCTTTTTATCTTCCAAGACTTTTGGGTATGTGAACTTTAATGACCTGTGCATTGTCCTACGCGTGAATTCTCTTGGTTCTCCTTAAAAACTTTGTAACAGGTCCTTTTGTGATCCTTGTCCCAGGAGCATTCCTTTCCTTTCCATCAGCTCCTTTCCTGCACAACGTTCTTTTGAAATGGTGTTTATTCCTAAAATAGATCACAGCTATGTGGAGAACTCTTTCTAAACTGTTTTGAAGTTGGATTCTGAAGATTTGTCTTTGTCTTGTTCCTGAAAAGGGATGAGGGCATTTACCTTTCTCTCTTTGCTGTGTGGTCACGTGTGTTATGGTCTATGACTTTGCCGGGGGTCCAGCACATCTGAGATCATGCTCTGGAAGATTAATGTTACTATTAATATGACTATTCCTGCTGCTATTAATATTATGCCTACTACTGGAATTACTACTATGGCTATGGCTGTAATCATTACTACTATTTCTACAATAATCAGTTTTGGGGTGAATCTTGGAGGCTGCCAACACTTTCTGACACTCCTCATCAATTCAAAATAGACCCAATGGCACAACTTTCAAATTTAATAAGTAACACAAGACACCCCAATAAATTAAAATTTTAGGTAAATAATTTCTAAGTTCAAGTACATGCCCTTCAGTAATTTAATTGGGACTTAGTTGTCCTATTTAGTTTTCATGTCTCTTGGCCTTCTTCAGTCTGAACTGTTCTTGACTTTGATGACCTTGACGTTTTTGAAAATAATGGACCAGTTAGTCTATGGAATGTCCCACAAGTTGGGTTTATCTGACAGTGTCTCATGAGCAGACTCAAGTTATACATGACTATCACAGAAGCGGTGTGCTCTTTTCTGTTTGTCTAGTCATTTGTCACACAATTTCAATTTGTCGCACTCCCTAAGATCACTTGCTAAGGTGGTGTTCGCCCAGCTTTTTCTACTGTAAATTACTCTCCCTCCCTTTTTCTTTATGGTGCTAGGACTGAACCCAGGGTCTTATGCATGCCAGGCAAGAGCTTTCCCATTGAGCTAAACTCCTAGCACTTTCCAATTTTTTATTATTTATTTTTTTAAATTGTGAGGAGAACATTTTATTGGGAAAATTACAAAAGGGGAAAGAAGGAGGGTAAAGCTTCTGCTAGTCAGAAGGGAGACCCAGGGATGTGGGTTGTCCCTTATTTTTTATTTTAAGACAGTGTCTTCTTAGGTTTCCTAGGGCTGGCCTCAAACTCACAATCCTCCTGCCCCAGCATCCCTCTTTTTCCTTTTATTAGCATTTTGTAGTGAGGTACTTTGAAACCATAAATACCCTTTTTCTTAACAAACAGTTGATTAATTCAGTTATTCATTTACATTAGGCTCCCAATTTTCTACTTTATTTGATGAATACACTCCATAATCATCATTATTTTGATGTTCGAACTGTCTCAGGATGGGCAAGTGAGAGACGACCTCGTTCCTTTGTCCTTTGGACATGTCCCCAATATTCACAGATAATTGTTTCACTTTCTGGAAGAACAAGATATTCCAGGCATATCTTGTGCTTGTCCCAGAACTAGACTCCATTATTTTTTCAAAGAGTCTTGTGTTTTTCCAATGTGGAATGAGGTTTAGAAGATCAGGATGCTTGGTGTGCTCAGTGGTACTGCCATGTCATTGTCCCCAAGCACAATCAGTGAACAAGCTAGAAAATCTGTGTATGTGATGTAGCACATATAATACATTTCCCCACTTATCTATTATCTGTCTAATCAATTAACATATTATCTTCCATTCATCTAATCTAATCTAACCTATCACATGTGCATCACATATTGAGAGCTTGTTTGGATGTTCTAGCAGGGGAGAGCAGATGTTCTAGCGGAGAAGGCCATCCTCCTTGACTGAGCATGCAGTTCCAGGAGTGAGGTGCACATGGAGCAGTGAGGAAGGAAGGGAACACCCCCGCCTAGCCAGCCAGATCAGTTGAATCAACTCTGGCGATCAATGGGGTGACAGGTGTCACAGCCAGATTCAGATCCTATATCATATATTGATGCAGTGATGGCTCCCATTCCAATTCAGTACCCAAGAGTTCATTCTAATTTGTTCTGTTTCCGTGTTTGTATGCCTTCTCTGTGATCATGAAAAACCCAGTTCCCGTTGTTTTAGTGTATTTGCTCATTTGCTCGACTCCCTGGATGTAGCATGCCTCCCATGCTCCCGGCCGCCTTCACCCTTCACATAGTTGTCCTCCTCAATCAGCATGGGTCCCAGTTCCTGTGCCCACCAGGGTGTCCCTGTGGGAATGCCTTTCTTACCCCACTCAGGCGTCTAGCCCTGGTGTCAGGCTGGCTCTCGCCTATCTTCACCCTACCTGGCCTCTGACTCCATGGCAGTCCTCCCTGTGCCCCTTCCCAAAGCTTTCCTCTCCTGCTTGGGCTTTAACATCCCTTCCACCCAACCAGACTGTCCTCCTCTCGCCCTTGTGTGCTGTGATGTCTGGCCCAGGTGTGGACACTTTTCACCCCATGCCAAACTGCTCCTTTGGCACAGATGCCTGTGAGCCTACCTTCCTCAGTGAATGCCTCCTCCTGTCCACTTGAGCTGAGGCCCCAACTCCCAGCTATGCGACCTGTGCCCCATCCCCCATACAGATGATTATCATCTGTCTCCTACCTGGTGGCAGAGTTAAGTCTGGACTATTCCGGAAGACAGGGGAAAGAGGAAGAAGGAAGTGCTTATCTGCAGTCACGTGGCTCGTGAGAATCAGTCTGTGGAGTCATGCTTCAGAGTTATTCAGGATGTAGACGTTTGCTTTGTCTTCTGGCCCTGAGGCCTACTATTGAAAAGTTTCATGCCAACCTGGTTTTCCTTTCCTTAAAGTGTCACCTTACATCATAAAATGAATCTTAACAAATTTAAAAGCATCAGTATCAAATGTGTTCTATCACCATATGGGACTTAGGAGAAAATAGGAAGGAAGAAATTATAAATTGTGATTAGACACAAGTTTTATTAGGTTTTGATGGTGCATGACAATATTACTACAAAATTGGTGGTTTAAAACAGCACATATATTATGGTGGTTTGTGTTAATTGTGCCAATTTGATTGGCTTCAGAGCCACTGAGGGGAGTAGTAAAGCCACCTGCCAGGTATACCTAGGTGGATCATGGAATTATTAATTTGGGTCCTCTATCTGGTCCCTGGTGCCTCTCCTCTCTGATACTGTTCCTTGGCTGTACCTCTAGGTTGCCATGAACTGAAGCCAGACAATCATGAACTGACTCCCCTGAATCTGTGAGCCAAATTAAACCTTTCCTATGTTAGGTTGTAGGTGTTGGGTATTATGTCTCTGTGATGAAATGCTAATACACCTTTATTATGGTAATTCCCTGTAAATCAGGGGTTCAGAATGATTTAGTTGAGCCTTCTTTTGAGGGTCTCACAAGGTTGAAATGCAGGTGTCATCCAGGACTGGGTTCTCATCTGGAAGTTTAATTGGAGAAGGTTCACTTCTCACTTGTGTGGTTGTTGGCAATATTTGGTTCCTTGAGATCATAGTTGTCACCTTTGGGTTCTCCCAACATGGCTACTTATTTCTTTATAACCAGCAAGGGTGAGAGTTCCAGAGGGGAATCTGTTAGCAAGATAGAATCTTACATAATGTAACGTGGTAATTGAAATGACATCCCAACATCTTTGTCATCTTCTGTTGGTGAAAACAGATCACAGGTCCTGCAGGGGAAAGGATTATGCAAGGGTGTGCATACTAGAATTTAGGGATTATTGAGGGTGACCTTGTAGTCCAACTATCACATTCCAATCTCCAGTGACTCACATCTCTCCCACAGGCAAAACACTTTCATCCTTTCCCAAGGTCTTTAAGAGTCTCATTTTAATACAACGTCTACTGAAAACCCAGAGCTTATCATCTCTGGAATTTTTCACTCGCAATATAAATCTGTAAAATTAACAAAACATGTTATCAATCATACCCCTCTATCCTCATCTAACAAACACCCTTAAAAGGGAACAGCCCAACATTTGCCTGCCTGCCTGAATTTTGGGAGTGGGGTGGGGAGAATGAAAGGGAAAAAGATTCATTGTTGTGGTTTGGACCTGTAATGTCTCCCAAAAGCCTCATGCATTTTTGGATGTTATGCATTTTTTTATGTGATGTGAAGAGGTGGAGCCTAGTCAGGAGGGGTGGATTACAGGTGTGTGGTGGGTTATAAGCATGTGGTAGATTACAGGTGTGTGGCCTGGCTTCTTCAGGAGGCCGCGATTCTGCTTCCTGTTTCCATGCTTTGAGAAGCTTCTCTCTGGCTAGGCCTCTTCCATGTGCTTCCATCATTGCCAACTGCCCGTGAATGAATTGAGACTTTCTGAAACTGCAAGCTGAAGTAAAGCCTTCCTTCCTTAAGTTATGACATAGGATGTTCTGTCCCAGCAGTGAAAAAGTGACATTCAAAAAGGGGAGGTGGGGGTGGCGTGACAGGGACAAACTAGTCATGGTCCACAGCAGTTCTGAAATCCAGCCAGGCAAATGTTGGGAATTCCTTAATTAAGTCCCAAGGCAATATTGATGGTTCCAGACTTACCATGTTTCAGTTTATGATTTTTCAACTTTATAGTGGTGCAGAGGTGATTCACATTCAATAAAACTGTACTTTGAATTTTAGTTTCTTTCCAGGCATGTCTTCTATATCAGACATACAGAGAGTGATTCTTATTTTATTTTCCAGGCAGGGTCTCAGTCCAGGCTGGTCCTGAACTCACTATGTAGCCCAGGCTGCCTCAAACTCGTGGCGATCCTCCTGCCTCAGCCTCTTGAGGGCTGGGATTTCAGACCTGTACTACCATGCCCTGCTAATTTTTATGTGATGCTGGGGGATTGAACCCCGGGCCTTGTGCCCTGTAGGCAAGTTCTCTAACCCTTGAGCTATGCCCCCAGCCTCTAAAGAGTGATTCTTTTTATCCCTACATTTTATTGATATGTATTAGTGCAAGATTTAAGTTTTACAATGAAGTAAAGGATTTTGTGCACATATGTATCTTGTCAAGTAAAGAGTGATTCTTGGAAGTGCTCATTTGCAACTGATTTTCTGTTCAGGGTCTCATAGTTACAAAAAGATATCATTGGATTATCGTAGGTCACCTTCAACTCTGAGATTCTGATTTAAACATTTTTTTTTTTGCTTTTATAATTTTTATGTTTTAAAAATCATCCTTGCAAAGCACTTTGCTAAAGCAAAATGTATGGCAATCTTTATATGTTACTACTTCTTAGTTTTCCCTTATCCTGGTAATTTAATTTTAGTAATAATAAAATATGACATGTTGTCACGTGAGTGTGTTTAAGTGTATGTGAAATACCAACAGTGGAGCCATGTTTTTTCTTACATACTGGGCTAATTTTCTAGCTTATAGCTTAGCTACTTAGGGACTAATTCAGGCCAAGTGCCTATGAACTGAAGCAATCTTTCTGAGTAGAGTTTGGTACACTGATTTTTAATAGTATTTGTGTTCATGGAAAGGATTTCAGAAAAGACTTGGTATGTCCAACTCACCTATGACGCCATGTTCCTTGTGATTCCAACATACACTGCAGGCCTCAGAAATCCTCCAGCAGATATTACCACTGAGACGTGTATGGAGATGCCCTATTGATTGTGTGGCCGTGTATTTGTCTGAGGTGGTGACAAGAATTTTTCGTTCTCTTGTAATCGTGTTTCCTGATCTTGAGCTTGGGAGTGGTTTTGCCTACAGAAAGCCCCCAGTGCAGTGCCCCCTGCTGGTGAGTGGCAGCTGAGCATGGGCATCGTGTCAGTGATGGACGCAGTGGGTCCCTTTGCTGACACTGAGCCGGGGGGTGATGTTGAGCCTGCCAGGTCATTTTAGATCAGGTCATTAAAGTAACAGAAGGTCGAATCGATAGAACACGAGCAGCTCACAGTTTTCTTTCCATTTTTTAGACATGTGATGATTTGCTGTAGTTCAGTTTGGCTGATAAAATATGAACACTTCACAAAAATGTTTGTATTTCAGAGTCTTAGTTCACTTAACAAAGCTATTTTGCCCCAGTGCTCAGGAGCTATATCCTTGTTCTGTTGGGAAACCTGACTCGAGCCTCAGCAGAAAAGAATTTAACATGAAATATTTTAGGAGTGTTAATTTAGTTAAACAATTAGAAAAGCACTTAAGACTCAAAAGTCCTAGTATTTCAGGGCCATGAATTAGCACTCATTGAGGTAGGTTTCCAGTGCCGAAATACAATTAATTAAAACTAAGGATCAGATTAGTGGCTCAGATTATTATTTTAACTTTGGCCTCTGGTGAAGGTGATGATTTTATAAGGAATAATTACCCATTTAATTTTACTCTTGTATGAATGCTACATAACCGTATGCATCTGTGGTGTGTATGTCGCAGAAGTGATATTTTTGGTAGACTTCAATTCTGGAATGTAGTGCACACGTCACGATTCTTGTGTGTTATGTTCATGAACAGGGAGCTCGTTTGCCTGGGTCTTTCTCTTTAGGTGGGAAGGAAACCAGGAGACCGTGTCTTCAAGACCAAGTGAAGCAGGCACATTCGCTGTTGGATGAATACAGCAGTTCCTTTTATTTGCGGGAAATACCAAGACATTCTGTGAATGCCTGAGGCTACAGATTGCACTGAACCTTATATACATTACCTTTCCTATATCTATGTATCTGTGATAAGGTTACCTTATAAATTAGACACAGTAAGATATTAATAATAAAAATAAAAATTTTTCCCTTTCTCTTTTTTTTCTTTTTCTTTTTTTTTGGGGGGGGGGTACTGGGATTAAACACAGAGCCTTCACACTGAGCTACATCCCCAACCTTTTTATTTTCAATTAAATTTTTAAAATTTACATATTGCATCTCTTTCCTGCATTGTCTTTTTGTCCATAAAATAGGGATATGAAATGTACTCACCTCACTGTGCTCTAATAACTGTCAGGTAGTAATACTGTCAGACAGATAAGTCCTTAATAATCATTGCTACTATTATTAGAACACAGTAGATATCAAGACAATGTTATTTAAAGAATAAGTGAATAAATGAAAGAATTAAGTATGGTGGAATAGAGCCAGGACATTTGTCAGCCTGCTTCCTGATGCCTTGTCACCCAGACCAGCCTGAGAACATCTTCAGTGAATTGCACAAAGACTTTGAGCTGATTTCCAGCCCTAGTCCAAGGAGGAGTGTGAGGATAGTCAAGTGGTGATTTCCTGAGGTGTGTCTGGCACAGCCACCTGGCCAGTTGATCAGTATGCCCATTCCAGGACCCTGAACTTGAGGAAATCTGTCTTCAAAGTCCGTGCATGATCCTGTGACCATTAAAGGAATTACGGTGACTTGTTGGGATTAGGAACCACACCCAGGGTAAAGTTTAGGTGTGTGTGAGTGACTTGTAGGCCAGCAAATGAGGAAAGAACACCCACCCCAGATGTGGAGACCCAGATGGCAGCTTGAACTATATAAAAGAAAGGAAGAAGAAAGATTGTTATAGCGTTTTATCCAGGGAAAACTCTTACCTATGTGATTGGGTGTTTTACCTTGTGGCTAAGCGGCCATTGGACCCTCCAGCTCTCGCAGTGCAGGCTGACATATTGGACTCTCTCCTCAGACTCGTAAGCCCTCCAAATAAACCCCTTTTTCTTATAATTTCTGTCAGTTTTGACTTTTATAGAAACCCAAACAAATACAGATCCCAACATGAGCATTTCTAGAAACCCCTTCAAGTGGGATGCTCTCCTCATTAGAATGGGCTGGTAGCTAAGATTACTTCTTTCTCAAAAGTCCTTTAATTCTAGGATTATCTGTCTTTTTATGCTTTTGGTTTCTATATGGGATGGTAAAACATCTGAAACTACTTTTTTACAATCAAAGCCTTAGGAAGGATTAACTAGATGGTATTTTGCTTAATCATGAAAGAATTATATTTTCTTACGAAGACATTTTTCTTAAATCATTTACTTGAGTTCCATATGTGCACATTACACTGAAGGGATGTTTGAAAACTTTTGATTTCAAATGGATGAGAATTCTTCCCTGCCTTTGGGGTGGAATCCTCTTAGGGACAGTTTGGTGATTTTCTTCCCTGTGGGGTGGTAATTTTCATCAAGAGACAGACCTTAGGGGTCTCACCAGAAGGTGGTACATGGCTTGGAAAGAGTTGCCTGCACCACGAAACTGCTCTGAGGTGGGAGGCTTGGGTACCTTTTCATTCACCATGGAGGGCATGTATTTTAGTGAGCAGGAATGAATACAATATGATTGTTACTTTTTTTAAAAATACAATAAGTAAGTTAGAGGTAAAGAAGAGAATTCATTGTATGTGTTTCCTTCTGTTGCCTCCTAGATCAAACAAGACTAAAGGGATTTTTAAAAAAAGAAATAATCCACAAGGACAAAGAACAATTAAGAAGAAAATAACAACAACATTTTTGGAAGCTAGGAAGCAGATGGATGAGGCTGAGAAGTAATGGAGTTATCAGACAAAAGAAAACGCTATTCTAAGCTGGCAGGGGAAAAGCCAAGAAGCATCCAAACTTTATGGCTTAGGAATAGAGAGGCTGAAGTCAGAGGTGGGTCCTGAAATAGAGAGTAAGTGTATGAGAAGCTGTCTATGGGCCACAGAGCCTCTGGACTCTGGAGGGATTTTCCTCCCACCAGCAGAGGGCAGCAATCTTGTCATCCTGGGAGGTGGAGACCCAGGCAGGTTGACCTAATCTCCCTGCCCACATCGAGCCTTGCAACTGTTCCTGATGACATTCCTAGAGACATGTACCACCTGCCTGGCACCTTGACCTTGTGGTTTTGCAGACCTCCTCCCTGACTCATATCAGCCCTTTCCATGTCCTTGTGGCTCAGCGACCACAAGGTGTTCTTTGACTGGGTTTCCAGGCCTTCGTTGGCTGTGCTCCTTCTTGGTTCTGATCTCCCCTCGCCTTACCCTCAAATTTCTTAGAAATAGAAGGAGCTGACATTCTTGCATATTATAGTGTTCTTACTTCTGGCTTCACGGCCAGGGCTTCGTGGAGGAGAAGGAGATCTCACATGGATGGAGTCAGCAGGAGGAAGACCACACATCTGGTTTGCTGTTTGTAAGAATATCCCATCCTTCTCCATCTCTGTTGTTCTAAGACACGCCTTCCCCGATTGGGATGCCTCTTCCATCCCTTAGTAGTGCCCTTGTGTCAGTGGCTTCTGTGGGTTTTGAATGAGCCCGGCATTTTCAATTGCATTCCCATGCATGTGCTTGTGTTCCCCTTACACACACTCATGTGCACACATGTTTGTATTCCATCTCACATGTTTCAGGAAGCGATGCCTCTTGTTTGGATGTTCTCAAATAACTTCTACTGGATTTTATTGTATGCTGTCCATTCAATGTTTTAATATACTGACAACAAATTGAAATTATAATCCAGTAGTGAATGGTTACAATTAAAAAATACTGCTACAAGCTTCCCTTTTTTCTTTTCTTGTATATTTTACTTTTTTTCCTTTAAGATAAATCCTTCTGCTATCAAGTTTAACTGGTGTTGTGGTTTGGATTTGGAGTGACCCCCAACAGCCTCATGTACCTATGGATACTGCGTGCAGTTGGGAGGCAGGGCCTGGCTGAAAGGGGTGGATGCTGGGGGCTTGACCTGGAGGGGCGTGTGCTGCTTCCGCCCTTTCTCTGATTTGGCTTTCTTGTCCTGTACTGTGAAGAGCTCTGTGTCCAGGTCTGGCGCTGGCCCCATTTCTCCATTTCCATCCACCTGCCTGTGAATGGACTCTGATCTTCTGAAACTGTGAGCTAAAGTAAATCTTTCCTCTTTAAAGTTGTGGTTGTTGAGTATTCTGTCCCAGCAATGAGAAAGTAACTAAGACAGCTGGCTTCCATCACATGGCTTTTTAAAAGAACCCTCTGACCCAGCCCCTCCCACCCTCACATGGTGGAAAGAGATGTCTGCGCACATCGCTTCGTGTCCTCTGCCCTCACTTTGCCCTTCCCAGGGGTAGCCCTTGCTCTGGTCACCAGTGACAACCTTGACATGCTCTCCGGCAATGACTGTTTGGGCCCTTGCTTCCTGGGTCTTTCTGCAGCATTAGCTCCGCTGTCGGCTCACTGTGGGCTCCCTTGGTCCTAGGGCAGTCCCCTCTCTTTGCTGCCTGGTTTTCCTCCCTCTGCTCCTTAGCAGTCTCCTTCTCTTTGATCTTACCTGTCACCTTCTCTCTAGATAACCTTCCACCTCCACTGCTATGCACTCGGCCAACTGAGTAGCATCCCTGTCTGACGCTCTGAGCATTCGCCACGCTCTGATGGTCCTTGGAGCTGACATTGTCCTAGCTTTGTAGCCACCTCACAAACATACTTCCAGCATTCTGTGCTGGGCACCCTTGACCCCTTACCTTCCTCATACCACTCTACTGGCTCCTGGCTTTACAGTTCGTAATACCCGCTGGGATCTGTGCGTCCTCAGTATTTTCCTCTGTTAGGAGAGGGTCATAGATGAACAGGCTCCTCTCCTCCTCCCCCCTCCTATTTGCTTAAGTGTAGCTTTTCTTTAGCTTGTTTCCCATTCTTTTATTCGCTTGGTGCCTTTTCCCAAGTCTCATTTTAATTTCCCCTGGAGGGCGGCCTTCATTATGCCCTTGATGAGCACTGAGCAGTGAATGTGGGTGGGTGGCTTCTGTGCTGCACTTCCCAAGCGAGCCCCGTTAGTAGGGGATCACACAGCTGCTGAAGGCCACCCGCTCTCCCTTAACTGCATTGTTCTTCTCAGGGGACTTCTGTGTTTATTCCCTGTTCTTCCTTTACAGTTTTCTTTCTGATCTGAGAGGGTCTGTTCCATGAAGGTTCTTGGAAGTCAAGGTTACATTAGGTCTTACAGGAAATCATTTCATTATATCAAGTATAGAAAATCTATTTACTTGTAAATACTGTAATTGCAAGATATTAGAAGGCAGTGAAAGGATCTTATGTTCATTAAATTTGTCATTTCTCCCCTGCCCTACTAATGTTATGTTAATTTTCATTAATCGCTAAGTGGAAAAGCTCTTGAAGATAATCTGGCCAAATTCCTTCATCAGAGGAGCTTGGTCCCAGGGAGGGCACCTGCCTTGTGCTTGGTCACCTGATTCACTCCTGGCAGAGGATTGTGATTAAGGCTTCTGTTTTCTAATATGGAACTTTTTTCTACCATGCATTTTATCTCTGTGTCTTTATCTAATGTTCTTTCCCCATTCCTATAAATATCTGAGCATATGTTAGATGCCCACATTCTTCCTGGATCATCACTTTGGGGAGATAGGGTATCCTGTTGCTCAGTGACATTTTTGGTAAAATGGCCATGGCTTCAATGCACTTAATTTTTAAATTTTTATCCTTATAAACTTATTTCTTAGTTCAGTTTCTTAGCATCACAAAAGCTGAGCATGATGGTGCACACCTGTAATCTCGGCACTCAGGAGGCTGAGGCAGGAGGTTTGCCATGAGTTTGAGGCCAGCCTAGGCTCCATAGTGAGTTTAGGACCAGCCTGGACTATAGAATGGGACCCTGTCTTAAAACAAGAGGGTAAAAAAAAAAGCCCCTGTTTCTTAGCTGAATTTTATTTAAATTTATTCCACATTAGTGAATTATATATTTTATTTTTAATATGTATTTAATAAATAACATACAGATGAATTTTTAATGTTTTTCTGTTTATTTTATGAATGAATGAGAGAATTTGATTATTGAAGTCCCAAATCCTTTAGCAGTAGTTCCTATATTAGTCAGCTTTTTACTGCTGGGGTGAAATACCGACCATAAACAACTTAAAGGAGAAATGATTTACTTTTGACTCATGGCTTCAGAAATTTCCATCTGTTGTTGGCTGTTCCCTTGTGGCAGAACCCTGATGATGGGGGGTGTGGTGGGAGAAAGCTACTTACCTCATGGCAGCTGGGAAGCAGAGAGAAAAGGGATCAACCCCAGAAAAGATGTTTTAGATCCAGACCATAGCAGGGAGCAAAGGTGCTCCACTGGTCATCTCTTTAAGTATTTTGTTTTTTTTTTTTAAAAGAAACAACTACGGGTTTTGCTAACTTAACCATTACTCAAATTTCTAAGAAAGGAACCTGAGTCTCTTATGGAAATGGGAGGTGGAAATCATGGTAGGAGGGCCTCTGAAGAGGGGATTAGGTTAGGTCGTGGGGCATCTCCATGAAGACATCAGTTCTTACAGGATCAGGTTGTTTCCATAAGTGTGAGTGGTTACAGAAGAGTGACCCTGGCCCCTCCCTTCCTGTTGCCCTTCCCTCTCACTTCCTATCCTACCATGTAACCCTCCCTCCTCACACGTGCTCTGCTTGTCACATGATACCAGCCATCAGCCAGGCTGTGGCACAGCAAGGGCACCCTGGCAAAATGCTAAGATGTTAAGATTTTTCAGCATCCAAAATTATCAGCCAAATATACCTCCTTTCTTTACAAGAACCCAGCCTCCCTTACTATGCAACATTTTGTTAGGGTAAGTAGCAAAATAGACAAAAAACAGGGCTAAGAGCATTATTTGGTCAGAGAGAATATTGAAGGATGAAAGAATATTAAAAAGTTACTTTAAGCTACAGAGATTCAGTAGACATTGTTCATTTATATCTACAGAAAATGAAAAAAAAAATGGCTTCTGAATTGGTCCTGGGAAAAATTAGCTGTCAAAGGAGGACACACAGGCGATGACATCTAACAGGAAGACTTGCTGGTCACCTGCTTGGCGAGGGTGGGGACCCACAGAACCTGGTCTGTATTGGCAGAGATCAATAAGTGCTCTGAAGGTAGAGAAAACTCTGGAGATTCACATATGATCTGGGAGAAGTGAGTTTCCCATCAGAGCAGGAGCAGATTCACAGTTGAATCTTTTACCCCAATATGGCACTTTCATATCCTTTTTGTTTCCTTTCCTTTCCTTTCCTTTCTCTCTCTTTTTCTTTCTTTCTCTTTCTTTCTTTCTTTCTTTCTTTCTTTCTTTCTTTCTTTCTTTCTTTCTTTCCTTCCTTCCTTCCAAGACAGGGTCTTGCTCTGTAGCCCAGGCTGGTCCTGAACTCGCTTGTGTATCCTAGGCTGGCCTTGGACTCAGGATAGTCTGCCTGCCTCAGCTTCCTGAGTTCTGGGATTACAGGCATGCGCCACCATGCCCAGCTTTATGTGGTGCTGGGGAATCAAACTGAGGGTCTTTTGCTTGTAAGAGAAGCACTTTAACTGCTGTTCCATTCCTCCAGCCCCTCATATCCTTTACTGCATGTGAAATGAATAAAAATATACTTTCTATAGGCTCTGTATATGTCTTCACTTCTTGTAGAAAGTGAATAATTACATTGAATTAACAATAGAACATGAATTAATGTTTTCTTTCTCTATGTTAAACTTCATTGAGTCCTGGATTCCTGTGCATTCACTTCTTCTAGATATCCTTACAGTAGTGACCAGATATGCACAAGTGACCTGTCAGTATCTCCCTGCAACTTCTTTATTTCTACACTGTGGTGCCTCTGATGCTGGGACTTGGAGCACCCACAGGCACCTGTTTAGCACTCCTGCGTGGGCAGATTGGAACAAAAGGGGAGATAACATCCCTAGGAAAACACTTAACTCTTGTGGGCCAAGGGCTAATGGATGAACATCTCTTCTTCCTTGAGTTGTAGTAATTGGCTCAAGTTCTTCAATGTTTTCATAGGATAGAGTCATCTGCATCTGAGATGGTGGCCAACTCATCTGTACAGTTATTGTCTCAGGCTCTGCTTTTGCAGATGGGACACTTCTGAAGTTCTCTCATGCTCTTGGTGCCCCTTTATCCTTTCTTGTCCAGTGAGAATTTCCCATGTGTCACAGGTTGAGCCCTCTCTGCTCTAGAAAGTGATCTTCTTTTGGGTAATGGCTCATCAATGATACTCTTGTGCCATAACGAATGAGGTATACAATCTGTTCAACTGTCCTACCACTTGTGTAGTTGGTCATAGTCCACACAGCTTCCTTTTGTGTCTTGATGTCCACCTTTGTGATGCATTTGGTTCACTCTTTCAGAGGTTACCATCCAGGGTCAGCTGGCTCCAAGTGTGGCACAAGGCCATGGTGGAAGAAACATGCTCAAATCTGAGAGAGAGAGAGAGAGAGTGAGAGAGAGGGAGAGAGAGAAGAAAAGAGGAGAGGAGAGATCAAAGTCATGCCCCTCAATGACCTAGCTCCTCTACTAAGCTCCATGGCCAGCGCCCATTCACGATGAGCTCATCGGTGGACTGATTCAGTGATGAGGCTAGCATATTCATGATGCAATCACCTCCTGAAAGCCCCAATTCAGAATACATAAGCATTGGGGGGGGGGGAGGAGCATTTTAAATCTAAATCATAACTATAATGCCTATGTATTTTATTTAGGTTCACTTCAACTTCTTTTAGTTGGGTGCATGGATAAATAAAGGCATTGGGTAGCTCCATCCTGGTAGCTGGTGTTCTTATTAGCTCTTGGAATGTTTGCATTAAATTTAAAATAATGATGAGAGGTTCTGGGAAGAGGTGGCAAAGTTTTCCAGTGTCTCTAAATTGACAAATAAAAATGGAGCACTAAAGGGCAAACCAAAAACTCCACAGATGACTTTTATAAAACTTGGGATCATATATTCCCAGAAACTCTAAAACACCACTGGACAAAAGCAGCTGACAACAGCCATAAGACTTTTATAGTAACTGTGTCTATTTAGAGAAATGAAGAGAGAACTGACAGAGCATTTGGCAGAGTTAAGAACAGAAGCACCCCCAAATAGCAGACAGATGTTAACTGGAAAGTGCGGTGGACCAGAGTGAGAGGAGTAGCTGAAATCAGGAGGAGTTCACCTCTTCTTATGAAAGCACAAATGGCTGGCTGCAAGGTCTGGAAGGCCTGAAGGAAACCCCATGTGATCTCTTCAATTGTCCCTTCCAGGATAGGGTCCCTTACTGAGAAGCAGCTGCTGGGAATGGAAATTAGAATGAGCAAAGAGGGGACAGTAGAGAGCGAGGAAAGAGAAGGGAAGGGAGGGTCCAGATGAAGATGCTACCGGGAGAGACAGGAAATCACAAGAGAACATTTCTAGATTTTGGAGAGCTGCAAGAAAACAACGTAAGTGGCAGAAGTGGGGACTCTGTGGAGTTAGAAAAGCTATCTGAGGCCTTCTTTTTCTGAGATTTCAGGAAAATTCATTTTAAGTTAAAAAAAATTTGAGGCCAGATACAACAGCAAGCTATAGTTTTTATAGAGACTAAAGAGTAGTATAGCATTCCCTCATACAATAAAAACACCATAACGATATGCCTACAAAACAAAATTGTAACATTCTATTTAAAAGGAAGAGATGACACTAAAAAATTACATATGACATGAAAGAATGACATAAGTCAGAATTAGAAAAGCAGGTAGAAATTAAAAACAAAACTTTTGGAAATGACTAAATTAGAAGGACATACAAACAAAACAATAGATAAACAGCAGATAAAATAGTTAAAAGGAAAAAAGTAAACAAAAAATTACGCTGAACTAGTAATATTATAGGTGAGCTGAGAATCATCAGAGACTATCAAAGAGTCCCTGAAGAAGAAAGGTGAGTATGGTGAGGCAAACCTGGAATTACAGCACTGGGATGCTGAAACAAGAGGACTTGCCTGAGTTCGAGGCTGGCCTGGGCAGCGTAGTGAGACCCTGTCTCAAAACAAAGACACAAGTGAACAAACCAACCAACCAAAAGAAAGGAGTCCCTGAAGAATAAAAGTAAGACAAGGGTAGAGAACAAACAAAAAACTATAACTTTAGACAGGTGTCTTTCAATTTAAAAATTTTTGAAATTGCATGTTAACAACCCTGACTGTGTACCTGAGAATATTGATCCCAAATGGAGAACCCAGAATGACCAATGCCAAGAAAGAGTCTAAATTAATCAGACTTAAAACAGGAGAAAATTCCTTTGGTTAACTAAGCCAAGAAGACCCAGTGACGTCTATGAGGAAGCCAGTTAACTTCGTATCAGACTCTTTTCAGCATCATTTTTATAAGCCAAAAAAATGGAGTAATATATTTAAGATCCTGAAGGAAAAAATGTGAACTCAAGATTGTCTATGTAGGAAAACTAACTTTCAAGGATAAAGACTACTGTTATCAATTTGCAATAATTCTGAAAATAGCGCTTCCATGAAGCTTTCTTAAGGAAACTACTAAGGTAAGACATATAATTGGGGACTGGAGGAGAACACTGAATGTGTGCTTATAGAACCCCACCTGAGACGAAGATAAAAGAGGTAGAGAGGGAGACGGGGTGCAACACTAGTGTATGTGTAATGGACGTGTGTGTGTGTGTGTGTGTGTGTGTGTGTATGTGTGTGTGTGTGTGTGTGTGTGTGTGTGTGTGTGTGTAACAGATGTGTGTTCTCACGCTGAAAATCTAGAAGAAGGCTTTGGAAACAAGTTAGTTAAACTGCTCTCAATGATGACATTGGCGGTAGTAGGATTAGTGTTATTACATTTAGATTGTTGTGTGTATAACGTGGAATAAAAGAAATGAATGTAAGATATCCTCATTGTATCATCTTCTATGATTTAGAGAACCAGGATTCCACGCATGAAAGGAAGGAGGTGGAGATGTAACATGGAGGAGAGGTTTAAATTATCTTGAGTTTAAATGATCTGTTATCAGTATGAACTCATCAGTGACTGCCTTTTCAAAAATGTTATATGTGTGAGGCTGGAGGAATAGCACAGTGGTTAGAATGCTTGTCTAGCAAGTGCAACGCCCTGAGTTTGATTCCCTAGAACCACATAAGCTGGGTGTGGTGGTGTATGCCTGTGATTCCAGCATTTGGGAGGCTGAGACAGGAGGATTGTTGTATGTTCAAGGCCAGCATTGGCTATACCAATAAGTTCAGGACCAGTCTGAACTACAGAGTGAGACCCTATCTCAAAAGAAAAAAAATTATATATATATATAAAATATCATGTGTATATTTATATTTGTGTGCATGTATTTCTAGTTTTGATTAATGACAAGGCCTAGCAATGAGTATTTTTCCTTTTACTTGTTTGTTTTTTGAGCAAGGGCCTCACTCTCTAGTCCAGACTGGTCTTGCACTCACTATGTAACCCAGGCTGGCCTAGAACTCACAGCAGTCCTCCTTCCTCACCCTCCCAAGTGCTGAGATTACAGGTGTGCACCACCGTGCCTAGCTATTATGTAGTGCTAGCAGACAGAACCTGGGGCCTTGTATGTCCAAGGCAAGTGCTGTAGTTACTGAGCTACACATTCAGCCCCTAAACATAAGTATGTCTAGTGTCCAGATTACAGCCTTGATATATAGGCCAATGTGTTAAAGGGTTGGTCCCTTGGGTAGAGCGATTGGGAGGTAGTGAAACTTTTTCAAAATAAACTTTGTCCCTTTGTAAGTTGGCCACCTGGGGCATGTGTGGTGCTGATGGAAAGCTGGTAGCACAAGCCTTAAAATTCATGTCTCATGAAAAGAAGCCAAGGATCCTGAGGGATATCTGATCACAGGTCTGGGGCAGAACACATACAAAATAAGCCAGAACATCTCATTGTGCTGAAGAGTGAGGGCTCTTCCAGCTTTGATGTTGTGTCCAAGGAACTCAGGTGCTAACTGGAGAGAGATTCTTATTGTCCAAACTTGAGACTATTTGAATTCCATTAAGAGAAATATTTGTAATGGGTCAAATGTGTTTCCATCAACAAGCTTATAATACCTGAAAATAAAACTCCTTAGTTACCAGAAACCCAACTCATTATCTAGAAACTGATCAACAGAAGGAAAGATGCAAGCATTTATCCCGTGTTTCCTAGGCGACCTAGGCCAGTAGTAACCGGACGTAGAAGATGTATCTCTTTATAAAATATTTCAACTGATAAAAAAATAAATAATGGAATTAGAATACCACCATTTTAATGGATCTAGGCATTGTGTGTTGACAGCGGTCACACCACGAAGAGAGAGATGGTCAGAGTTCACACCATCTGTGGCGGTGCCGACGGGACTGCACCTGAACGCCATCAAGCCTCTGGATCTGGTTGGCAAATACTACAGAGGAACATGTTGAATTATAGCCAAGAGTATCAGTCCGCAAAACCCGACTCTGAGACACTGGAGGGAAATGTGTAAAATTGAGAGGCACCTAAAATAAGCATCAATTGTTTTTTTAAATGGCAAGACTGTAGTGTCTAGGGGTGGACACTTGGTGATAAAACTAGACGTACACACAACAAAGGCAAAGAAGGACTTATGTACAAACCCAGGATAGCGATTCCTTTAGGGAATAAGAAGGGAATGAGGCATATGAAAGGTTCTTGGGATGGCTGGGAAATTTATTCCTTGACCTTGACTTTGTGGTGGCTGCAATTCTTGAGGTTTTGTTTTCAAATAATAGTATTTGTTTTATAATAAAATGGTTAAGAAAAGAGAGAAAAGATAATAATGAAATGACTAAAATATACCCATACTTTCAATTTATATCATGATTTTCTTTTAGTAAGCTTCCACCTTGGGGATCTTCTCAGGGTTAGGCATGTGGATGCAGATCCATTGGGTTATTCTTTGTTCTTGCCTTCCCATATCCTGTGGCAGCCTGCAACACTGTGACATTTCACCTGTCCCAGGTTCCCAGGCAGACAGAGCTAAACAATTCACCCAAGGCCATATATGTCCATATAGAAGTTCTAAGCTTATTTGTCTCAAAATTATTATTATTGACACTGTAGGTTAAACCATGGTTTTTGCACTAAGCGACATCCCCAGCCCTTTTGTTATGTATTTTATTTTGTGACACACTCTTGCTTAGTTACTAAGCTCGGACATGTAATCCTCTTGCCTCAGCCTTCCTGGTGTGCTGGAGTTGCAAGCCCTGAGCCACTGTGCCTGGCTCTGGCGTTTGTTTTTAAATAGGGATTAGAGAATCATCACCCTCACTTTTGTTTTCACAGCATGCTCTTGCAGACACCTCCTGTATACAGTAAGGCAGGCAGACAGTTTCAAGTCCTCCATCAGCGCTTACATTTAGTATCAGGGGTAGAAGCACGTAACGCTCTTGCTCTTCATGGGAAGATGATCTGAAACAGAGAGGTTGAGTGGCATTCTTTGGGTCGCACAGGAAGCTGGAGGCTCTTTTAGGCCACGCGATCACATTGCTGGCCGGTTTCACTCCTTGGTTTGTTTCACTTTCAATACCATCTTAGGCAGTGGGTTTCATATTCATTTTTTTCTTCTGCTGCCTTCCTCCATCGACTTCTGGCAAGGACCCAAGAAGAAAGGGTATGTCGTCTCTGAATTGTAGTGAAAGGTTCACCCTGGATGCTTCACTCTCCGACTTAAATCCCTAAAAGCCCGTAAGAGCTTCTGACAGAACGAGGGCACGGGAAACAAAAAAGTCAATTAAAGCTGATTTTTTTTCAAGAGCCACATCAGTGTTATAAAAGTGCCACATACTTGAGCCATTTTAGCAGTTTTCCATCTGTTTTTGTTGTTTCAAGAAGAGGGAAGTTTTCTCTCGTGGAGTCGTCTGAGTTGTCCTCAGTGACTTTCAGATCCCGAGAGAGGTGATCCTGATTCTCAAGGCTCTGACGTTTGGGGCAGGACCCACTAATTCATTTGGCTGGTTTTGCCCCCTCTTGGCTGGAAGAAGGAAGAGTGTGGACTGTCCCCTGGCAGGGCAGAGTAGCATGGCAGGTCGTCTTTCAAACACATTTTCCACAGGCACCAAGCTCTTCTCAGGCATAAACAGGCGGCTGCTGAAAATCCAGACGTTCAGGAGATTCCATAAATCGAATCTTCCATCTTCTGCTAATATGGCTTTTGGCAAAAAAGCCATTATCACAAAATGCCATAAAAGGCATCTTTTTTTTTTTCATCTGTTGCCAGCTCAGCATGGGGTTTATTGCTATACAGAAGCCTGATTGCTAAATGCTAAACCAGGCAGGTCATCCTGCCGCTAATGGATAGATGGGTCCTGAAATGCCACCTGCTGTCACTCAGGATGACTGGCACATGCGCTGGTGGCAGGACCTGGAAAAGCACTGGGGACAGGCTCCCTGTATGTTCGATTTCCCGGTGGACATTAGCTAACTGGCTCTCAGGAAGATCAGTTAGGTGTGCAGTCTATGAACCGATACGACAGGCACTGATCAATTGTCTATGTAGAGTCTGATGGGGCAAAAAATTTTAGAAGTGGACCAAATAGGATTCTCCTCTAAAAAAATCTACACACTAACTTGGGGCTGGGGGTGGGGATAAGATTCCAAAACAAGAAATTATTTGAGAACCAGAAATGCTAGTCTCCCCGATTTGGCATGGTGGGAGCACACTTTGTAAGGGCTGTATAGATGGTGGTTGATTCCTAGTATTACTCAGGTTGAGGAGGTCCAGAGAGTAAGCTGGGAAGCTGCTACTATTGCCAAAGGGGACGTCTTTGGGGGAGTGAATTGGATTTGTACACATGGGAGGACTTGGAAGGCAGCACAGCATGGATAAGGTTATTTCTTGGTTTAGGATTTGATATTCATGTCTGTTAAATCTACTTTTCTTTTTCTTTCTTTCTTTTTTTATGGTTGCTGATTGAACCCAGGGACTTGTGCATACTAGGCAGCACT
The DNA here is from genome assembly GCA_004027205.1 of Ctenodactylus gundi. Lineage (NCBI taxonomy): Eukaryota > Metazoa > Chordata > Mammalia > Rodentia > Ctenodactylidae > Ctenodactylus > Ctenodactylus gundi. The sequence continues at coordinate 171,153 of PVKB01001086.1, read as the reverse complement.
CTGCCACCGAGCTATGTGTCCCGTCCAATTAGGTCATTCTTTACATACTTTCCAACTCCCAAAATTTGTTGCAATAATCTCTTCCACTATTCTTCCTCCTCTTGTCTATTTTATTTATTTATATTTTGAGGAAATTACCATCATTTCAGTGAGGCTTAGAGTAAAAAGGGACATATACATTCGAACTATCATTTTAAAAAGAGATGGATCTTTTAAGGGAGATAGCTTTAGCTCTTTCCAGCTTCATGGAGGGATAATTGTCAAATCGGAAATTACATATATTTACAGCGTGAAATGTGATATTTTATAAATTGTGAAATGACTGCAATGGCTCATATTTTCATCCTTTGTCATTTCTTGGTGGTGAGAATGATAAAATCTTAGTAATTTCCAAGTACACTATGTTATTAACCATAGTCACCATGCTATACGATAGATCTGCAGAACTTCATTCTCCTGTTTTGTTGAAACATTGTACCCACTGACCATCTGATCCAATCCCCTCAACTGCCCCTGCTAGTAGTGACCACATTTCCACCCCGATATAGTGGCATATTTAGCTATTTCAAGTTTTTAAAACTTTCAAAAATTATTTACTCACATTTTACTGATTACTAACAGTTGGTCAGATTTGTTTTATCATTTTATCTACCTATCCATCCATAAGTTCATGCATGCATATTTTAAAAGGATTTTATACCTATTCCCAGGTTGAATATTGCATACTAATATACTATTAAAAATAATTATGGGGGGAAGTTTCACAGATTTTGTGAGACATCTGGTATTGTTTTAGAAGGATACCAGTCAAATGATTCAAATACTAATCTATATTTTTCTGTTACACTTTCTCTTTAGATATTTTTCTTTCCTTCATGTTTTTTTGGTGGTGTATGTCTCTCTGTCTCTTTTAAAGATTCCTTCAAGAATTTTCTGCAATACTGGGCTAGTGGTTTCAAATTTTATCAGGGATTCTTGTTCATAAAAATTTTTACTTCTTCAATTTTTAGGGATAATTTTGCTAGATACAACAACCTGGGTTAACACTTGCTGCTTTTTAAAGCTTGAAAAATTTTGCTCCAAGCTCTCCCGACCTTTAAATTTGGCATTGAGAAATCTGCAGTAATTCAAATGGGTTTGCTGTGGTAGAATAATGTCTGTTTTTCTTTTGTTGCTTTTAATATTTCCTCTTTATGTTGTCTTTCTGAGGTTTTGATTATGGTATGTTGTGGCCATTCTCATTGCTAGTTGAAGTTATTTGGTATTTTATAAGCTTCTTGTACCTGAAAATTATTCTTTCCCTAAATTTGGGAGATTTCCTTGCATGAATTCAGTGAATAAATTCTTTATACCTTTGATGTTGTCTTCTGCTCTTTATCCCCACACCCTTAATTCTGATCTTGGTTCTCTTTGAATCATCCATCATCTGTTATATCCAGCTACTTTGCTCATTTCTAATTTTGGAGTCGTGCCTAATCAGAGCATTCATTTCCACAGCCTTGTCTTTAAGGTCTGAAATTCTGTCTTCAAAATGTTTGAGTTGACTTCCCCTGCTTTCAAATGTATTTTTCATATTCTGAATTTCAGCTAGATTTCTTTTCAAAATCTCCACTTTTCTATCAAAATGTTCTTTCATATCTTGCATTCTTAATTTACCTCAGCCAATTTTTTATTTGTGGCTTCTATATGGTCAGTGAGCTTTGTCTCCATAAGGACCACTATTTGTTTAGTAAGTTTCTCTTTAAGCCCACTGATCACTGCTTACATTTCTTTGAGGACATCTTGTTTGAACTGGATGTTCAACTCATTTATTTGCTTTTTGACTTCCTTCCTTTCCACTGATCATATTTCCAAGTTATGATGGGCTCATCAGTGTATCATCTCATCATAACTTGAGAAACATCTGTATTTTGAAATCAGGATGTGTGCAAGTTAGAGAAAGGGATTTATTAGCTTGGCTTACAGGATCAGGGGCTGGATTGTTCTCTAATGACGATGCTTCATACTGGAAAGCTGAAGAATCCTGTGGCTGCTCAGTCCAAGAAGTTGGAATTCTTAGAGAAAGAGGAACCATTGATACAGTACCAGTCCAAGACTGAAGACCTGGAAGCTCCTTAGGGAGTAACTGACATGAGTCTGTTTCAAAAGACAAAGATGCTACTAGAGTCTGGTGTTCATAGGTGATGATAGGAGCTAAAGCCCCTGTTAAAGAAGCCCCTGTTAGAGTAGAATCGAGCCTTCGGGTACAGTCTGGATTCTTCCTCCTTCTGCTACTTTTATTCCATGTGGACTGTAAGCCTATTGGGTGGGTGACTCACATTCAGTGTGCATCTCCTCCCTTCTGTCCCTGGTCTACATGCCAATCATTGCTGGAAATGTTCTCACAGGTTCATTCAGACGTACCCCAGAATGTACTATATTAACCTCTGGGGCCTCTCTATCCAATAAAGTTGGCAATCAAGATGATTAAGTGTCACTGTGGTATCTTGGAACTCTATTGTCACTAAGTAGGCATTGCTTGAACTATTTTTTTTTTTTTTGAAACAGTCTCTCTCTCTGTATTCCAGGCTGGTCCTGAACTTACTATATAACACCAGGCTGTCCTCAAATTCAAGTAATCCTCCTGCCTCAGCCTCTTAAGTGTTGGGATTACAGGCATGTGCCACCACCCCTGGCTGATGTGGTGCTGGGGAATTGAACTCAGGGCCTTGTGCTTGCTAGGTGAATGCTTTAATGGACATCTAGAATCTTAAGTTTTACTTGCTACATGCAGAGTCCTTGGCCTGTGGAAGTTGTAGGGTTTGAAGAGAGAACTACCCACTTGGAAACCTCCCAGGCCTAAGCCTTTAGGTAGAATGGCAGGGAGGGTGATCTAGAAGCACATCCTTTTGTGGGGAAAAATAAAAACTTCTTAACACACACCTGTATAGTTAGAACAGATGACCCAGCAAAGAAACTTGGAAACGTGGTCCTCTCAGAGTGGTCTCTGAGTAGAGTCACAAACAAACATTTCCTGACAGTTCTGATAGTCAACAATCTCTGATCAGCCTTTACAAGGCTAGACATTCTAATTCATGGCACTTGTCATGGTTTGCGTCTGGAGTGTTTCCAGAAAGCCTCTTATACCTATGAATACTGTGTAGTGTGGGAAGGTGGGCCCTGGTTCGAAGGGGTAGATGTTTGGGGGTTGACATGGAGGGGCGTGTACTGGTTCTGCCCTGCCTTCCATGACTTCTCTCAGTTCTGCCATGTTGCCTCTGGAGCACCAGCTCCGGCTGTGGCTTTAGCCGTGGGCCCACAATGTGATTTCTCCATTTTCTAGCTGTCCACCCATAAACGGACTGAGACTTTCTGAAACCATAAGCTAAAATAAGACTTTTCCTTTTCTAATTTGTGCATGTCTGGTATTGAATCACAGCAACAAGAAAGTAACTAAGACAGTGCTCAAATAGTCTGGGACTCCCCTTTTTCATTTTTTTTTTTTTTTTTTTTTGGAGTTCTCGATTAGCCGATCCACCATGCTGCTGACATCCTGCATATTGTGGGAGAGGAGTGGGGCATGAATTTGTCTGTCTCTTGAGAATAACCAGACTGCCTTCTTCCAATCACCTTTCTAACATTGGTCAGTATTTGCTATATTCATCTACAAGTAATACTTTTGTTGTTATTGCTTCCTGGTACAAGACAGATGGTAAATCTCTTCACAATTCTATTTGCATAGCTATTCCTTTTCCGTATCTCTATCTTCATGAACTTACACATTCCTTTAAACTTCCTTGCAATTTTAGAATGGTCTTAAGAGAGAGAGAAAGGAGATGATCACATGGTCAGCATTCCATCTGTCTTCCATAAAGTTGAAGAAAGTTATGTTTATGAAAAATTTGATGATTACTTTTCTTTCCATTTTTGATCAGTGTGATTATTATTTTTAAAGTCCTATTTCAGGTGTGGAGGGTGTTGTATTTGTTTTTGAAAACAAGAGTAGCCATTTAAGAAGTAGAGCCATGCAGAGCACTCGAGGAGGCTGAAGCAGAAGGATCTTGGGTTTGAACCCAGCCTGAACTTGATTTTATCCACAGGTATTTCTAACTTTCTCTTTTTATTAACAAAGCTAATGTGAAAGCAGAGTGTTTTCTGTTGCCAATTTAACTTCTTTAATTAAAAATGAAAGTTATAAAGTAGTAGAGCCATGGGTGAAGTTCTAATATACTCAGCATTGGGGGAAATGGGCTTAAAATTAAAACTGTTGGCAAGATGGCAGCTCCTCAGTGCGGCGTCAGGAGCCTCAACACGTTATTTAATGTAAAATGGATATCAACGCCTTAAACTCTTCTAGTATTACCTTTTGTAGATATTATAAATCTCTAAGAGGCATGACTATGAGAGAAGCGCTGATGAAAGTGAGAGGGCCTTGGGAAGGTGGGAGTTTGCAAGATTAAAGCATATATTCCCATTTCCGAATGAGGTCAGGCTAAGCAGAATTCCGCTTCACTCTTACCAACCTTGGGAAGTTGGCAAGTGTCTGAAATAAACAATTCCTTCTGGGATGGCTGAATCTTTTGCTGAATTTTCAGTGAGACCCCCTGAAATTTGGTCTGTGTGCTTGTTGCATGGCTTTCACACTTACTTTTTTTCTGCCTAGAAAGCAAAGTAGCCAGGAAATTGTTTCTCGTTGTTCTTCTGTTTATTCTCTAGATTAAATACAAAGAAGGTTTTAAAATAAACATATGGTTATTAATAATAAAAATAAAAGATGCAAGTCGTGCCTATAGTTTTCTCACATGATTTTTTCATAATTTTTGCATGGCGTTATAATGGGGGTGTGGTTTTTCCTCTCCTTTTTTCTTTTTTAATTTTTTTTTTTTGGAGCGTTTTAAGAGTTCTTCCCATTTCCAATTACATAAAAATGGTGTTTTCAAAGATAGTTGCCCATTCATAAAGACTCTATGCAGATCGGATGGACTGGAGGTCTGTGTATCCGCCCCATAGAATCCCCAGTACTTCAGACAATGATGCTCACTGCTCCCCTCCCCCAAAGCTAGATGCCATGGCAGGCATATCATTTTATAAAATATTAATAGATTTTTCCAATATCAGTATTATACACAGGGGTATAGCAGGCATATAAAACATTACATCTACAAAGACTTTTACATAGAAATGTCCTGGGCTCCAGACTTACAGTAGAAGTGTAATAGCAAACCTAAATTAATTTCATGGTAATTTATCATCCTTAAAATTTAAAGTGGGAGGAGGTGAAGGGTCTCACTGTCAAATGCCTTCTCTGTGTCTTCCAATAAGAACTCAAGGCTAAGACTCAGTAAAAACAAACTCAAGTGTGACCCATCTGTGTGAACTTGCCAGATTTTTATTTTAAATTATTAAATTTTTAAATTTTTTTTTTTCCTGCCTACAGGTCATTCCTTCCAGGCATCCTTTGACCAAGCTTCTAGACATTGAATCCCAGCAACAATGACAGTTCCAGAAGATTCCATTTTTAGATGAACGAACGGTGGCTGACAGAGAGGACCTTTGGAAAGCACCAGCCACCAGCTGCAGTGGCTGCCCAGGGCAAGCAGGACTTCCGTTCCCTGCTGGCCTGCAGGGCTCAAAAAGCTGGAGGGGCCTCCTGGCCTCCTGAATCAGGGCCATGTGCTCAGTCTACCATGTGACAAGGAAAAGGCTGTGGGGCCCATCTGTCCGGGCCATCACAGAGCAGAGCTGGGCTGCAGACAAGCAGGACTCCCAGGCCACAGCTGTGAACTGGGTTTCTACCCCCTCGCAGCCTTCCCAGGGCTTCCTGTGTGTTTGGCGAGACTATTCCACAGAGGGATGGAGCAGAGAAAATGTCCTCTGCACTACTCTCCAGGGACAGCTGGGAAATCATCTTCACCGTCTCGCCCAGGAAGTGTCTGAAAAGGACACGGGTCGTATGAAGACATCCCTTGAGGTTTAAGTACCTTTGTAGACTTGTCTTCTGCACGTTTTCCACTATTTTGCTTTTTTTTTTTTCATCTCCCCCATATGATTCATTAGTGTTTTTCCTCTTGTAGAGAGTTGTGATTAATAACCAGATTAATACTCACATGTAGGGCAGCAGCTTTCTATAGGAAACTGGGTTAGTTGCCTTTTCTTCTAACCTTATTTTGCTGGATTCAAAATATGTCCCGTTTTTGAAAGAGTCTTATTGGCCTTCGTGTGTATGTATCGAAACACACAAAGTCTGAAGACAATTCTGAAGGTGCAAAAGTTTACAGAGACTGCCCAGAATTCCATTGCCTAGACACAGTCTGTCTTCCCATTTGAACCAAATCTTTGTGATCTTTTTTAGGTAGCTTGAAATATAGCGATCTAGTTGTGTGTGGCCCTTAATGATCTCCTTAAAATCCCCCCACCTCCCACGCTAAACTACGACCACGTTAACTTGGCCCAGCATTAACTGTGTGTTCAAAAGCTTCAGTGGGACTTAGGATAGCTTCACAAGAGAAATTCATTTTCCCAGTTGGACCATGCTGTCATTCTCCAAACCTGTTGTTTCTTGCCTTCTTTTCAACCTCCAACAACCCTTTCCCTTCCCCCTCTTCAGCTGATTCCCATGAGAAGACACAGCCATAAAAGAAGTGTCTCGTCATCCAGACACCAGTCCAGCTCACCAGCCTCCCTCCTTTGCTCCTATTCAGCATTCTTCCCACTGCCAGCAACCCCTTCTCAGATCCTGGGTCCTATCCCTTCTCTGTACAGTTGCCGTGTTCCTAAAATTATCTCTTCATTCTCCCTTATCAATTTTTCCTTCAATGTCTTCATTTCTAGCACTAAAGGAGCAGAATACCCTCTTCTATCCTAAAAAGATTTCTTATTCTGTGTCCTGTCCTTCTATAATCACATTTTTCTGCTTCTGTTTATAGCAAAATTTCTTAAAAGCTGGCAGCATCCCTATTTCTGCTCTGCATTGACAATAACTTATTACTTTCCGTATTCTCAAGGTCCTGGCATTTGGGGCCTCTGGTTGTGGAGACCACACCCAGAACCAGGGCTCACTAATACCTAGAGTTAGTAAGGAATTCCCTGCAGGCATGACTTTGATATACATACCAGCTCCTCCAAACATTTCCTTTATCAAATTCTTACACGCTAGCCAGGCATGGTGATGTGTGACTGCAGTTCTAGCACTCTGGGAAGCTGAGGTAGCAGATCACAAGTTCAAGCCCAGCCAAGACAACTTAGTAACTCTAAGTCTCAAAATCAAGAGTAAAAAATGAATAGTATGATTCTAAGTGCAAAGGCCCTGTGTTCAATCCTTGATAACGGAAGCAAACAAAAAAACCCCAAAAAACAAAAGACAAAAACAACTGCCCCGAACCAAACCAACAAAACAAAACAAAACAAGAAAAACAAAACAAAACAAAAAAAAAAAAACAAAGCAAGCCAACACCCCACCCAGGTTTTTTCTATCCTAAATCACCCCAGAGGCAGGTACTGGATAACCCAGGCTGATTCTCACAGCCCAGGGCCTGTTGAAATTGTCCCAACCAGCCACTCCTTGGTTCACATAATGTACAACTCTTCCTGACCTAATTCTTCCAACAAACAATCCCAAAAGGTCACACACTTGCATTTTCCCTTCTGCTTCCTGACTGACCCTGTCACTTCCCTCTGCATCTTCTCAGGATCTGGAGAATAAACTTCCTTCATGGCGGTCATGTCTGTGTTTCCATGCCCGATGAAGACAAAGCCCAGGCACAAATTTTTGAACACATTTCCTCCCTAGATTTTCCCAATGAGCTACTGTAATCAGATTCTTGTTACAATTGGTCCTCTGAAACGGATCTTAGGAAAACACCTACTTCTCATCAAAGTCAGTGGTTCATTCTTGGCTTTGCCCTTTCAGCAGATTTGATAGTTTCTCTGTGTCTCCTTTATGAATGGCTCTTCCCTCAAACTCCACACTTCCTGGTGTGTGTCTGTCCTCACAGGCTCTTGCTCAGCCTTCTCTACCTACCTTGCTCCTCTCCTTGAGCTCCATGCACTCTGCGCCGCCCCAAGGCTCCATCCTCAGGCAACTTCTGGTCGCTGTGTACTCTCGGACTGGCTGGGAGTGATGTCATTCAGCCCTACAGCTTTACATGTCACCTATACATGGCAATTCCCAGGTGTTTTTTGGAAGTTTCACTTTTTTATTATTAGCATTATTGTTTTAGTACTGAGGTTGAACCCAGGGTCTTGCACATGCTAGCTAAGCCCTCTACCATCCTGTGTCCCATCTACATGTCCCAGACCTTTTACTTTTAATTTGAGATAGGACCTCCCTGCATTGCTTAAAATTGCCTTGAACTTGTGATCTTCCTTCCTCAGCCTCCTGAGTGGTTAGGATTACTGGAATATGCCACTAGGTCCAGCTAATTTGGGACGGACAGACCGTAACTGTAGGCATTTATGGGTCACAAGGTGATGTTTTGATAGATGTATACAGAATGATTGCTAATTAGCATTCCCTTCCCCTTGCTTAACTATCATGTTTTAATGGTGAGGCATTTGAAATTCTGTTATTTTGAAGTATATTAAACATTATTATTGACTCTAGTCACCCTGCTGTGTAATAGACCTCAAAAACTAGTTCTCCTGTCTAGCTGAAACTTTTCCTTTAGTTTTATTGAGTTACAACTCACATAGCATAAAATTAGCCATTAATCACTTTATAATGTGAAATTCAGTGGCATTTAGCATATTCATAGTGTTTTGCTACAATTACCTCCATGAAGTTCCAAGACGTTTTCATTGTCCCACTAAGCAGCCATCACATAGTCCCTCATCTTAAAGCTTCCTGCCACCCACTAGCCTTTTTCTGCCTCTATGGACTTACCTGTGTGAGAAGCATCATAGATGGTGGTTCCTAGACATCCAGCCTACAGCCAGGACCTCTCCTCTGAGCTCCTGACGCCTGCATACAGCCATCTTCCTGCCATCTTGTCTAGGTTCTCTAAGGACATAGCAAGCTTTGTGTGTTCCCAAGCTCTTGAATTACTCCTTGCGTCTCCTGGTCTTTTACTGTCTCTGGAAATGACACTGGCATTCACCTACTTCCTAACACCATAAGACCAGGGCTCATAATGAGTCCTGTTTTCTGTCTTATTTGTGTTTGCCTTGTTTCTGCTCTTTTAATTTGCTTCCTCAGGTTTCTTCTCAGTTTCATAAGCCAAGTAAGGAGCCTTCAGTGATGATGAGGTGGCAGTGATGGGATAGGCAACTGGCTTGTAACAAGGCGACCTTGCTGCAGAGTATCAAAGGGAGGAGAAATTAGAGTGTGCAAGGAGTTTCTGTGTCAGAATCTGCCTTGGGTGCTGGAGGTGTGTTTCAGTAGTTAGAGAACATGCCGAGCATGCCCAAGGCCCTGGATTTGAACCCCAGAACAACATCAAAATGTGACGGGCTAGTGGCACATACTTGTAATCTAAGTGCTTAGGAGACTCAGGCAGGAGGATTGCTGTGAGTTTGAGGCCAGCCCAGGCTATGTAGTGAGTTCAGGACAGATGACTATCGACCGAGACCCTGTCTAAAACAAAAACCAAAAAATGAGCAAAAACCAAAAACCAAACAAACCAAAACCCAGCTGCCTTGAGACAACTGTGTGCCTGAAGGGGAAGGATGGCCACTGCGGTGAGGCCTGGGAAGGGGCACTGGTGATAGCTATGAAAGTCCATTCCTCTTCACTTGTACTAGTCATTTTCCTATCTCTGGGACAAAGTACCCAACACTTACAAGTTGACAGAAGAGAGATCACAGTTTCAGTGGGTTCAGTCCATGGTACAAATAACTACTAGATTAACTAGTAGATGACTCAGTCATCTTCCAAAAGCCTCTACTTCCAAACAGAGATTTTTGGGAGACATTTTAGGTTTAAACCAAAACACCAGTCCAGCAGCAGGAGGCTCATTCTTCTAAAAATAGTGAGGCTGTCTCTGCTACCATTGCTCCAAAATGATATCTGTGCTCAAATTGAGGTTCCTCTGTTGGTGATCTCTGATACTGTTCTCTGGTCGCATATATTTTGGTCTTAGTACAGTCACTCTTCATTCTGTGTGTTGCTAATAAATATAGATTAGAAGCCATAGTTTTCCTTTGAATTTTGATTTCAATATTTTTGTTCAATTTTGTTTCTTTTTCACATGTTTTTTTAGGCCCTTCCTATGCTGGCACATGCTAACTAACATTGAACCAGAAGTCCTGCCTCACATGGCTAGCACGTTTCTTTGATAGACATTGTACAAAGAGCTGTTGGCAATTAAGGGTTGATTTCATTGTCCAGGAGCCTTAGAGGCTTTCACATTGGTATGACAAGATATTGTCTGGATCCAGGTGGTGGGAAACATACATTAGGTACATACCTTCCTTTGCATTGTAGTAATGGCTTTTTCTGGGGGGTCAGATCGCTTGGATTTTATGGAAATAAAAGATTTGGGTGCATAGAATTATGTAGAAGGCCTAGTGAGGGAGGGTGAAAGGCTTATCATATGACATTCTAAATACCTTAAAAAGCATAGAAACTTAATTTTAAATTTAAGAGTTATCAATGTTATGAGTAAAGGTGGTTGATTTTTTTAAACCTACAGTAGATTTTATTTAAGATTGAATATTTAACAGTTTATTGGGTAAGCCTAAAGGCTCGAAATTACACATCTATGAATTTAGGCCTTGCGTTGTTGACACCTTGGATCCTAGTCTCTTTCCTCTGCTATTTTTAAACTTACTGAAACAGAGGAGGGCCTCTTAAACCATCTGTTAACCTTTCTTTCTCCTTTTTTTAACCACAAAAAGTTGCTCAAGGCAAGAAGAGCCAGAGCCAGCAAGACTGAAACAAAAACCAAAGGAGGTGAGCCCAGGCACAGATCATTGGGTTTGACATTTCAAGGGTTGCGCCTATTAATTTTTTATGCCCTGCTACTTGTATATCGTTAATAAAAATCTGACGAAAAACTTTTTAGGATGTATTTGTTGCTGTGGCTTTGATCTTAATGTTTGCAAACTAATACATTAATACATGTGAAGCCTTAAGGAGTTTTTCTAAGAGAATATTTCCATACATTATATTTTCATTTCCATTTTAGGTAGCTGAGTCTCTGTGGGGTTGTTGATGGTGGTGGCGTTAGATTTGGGTGGGAAATGTGTCTCTTTGCATGCTATGAAATGTTACTTCCCCGGCACAGGAAACCTTGTCATCCATATTTTACCTGAATTCACTTCTGTAAGAGCCCACACTTCTAAGTTGTGTTATAATTCCAAATTCTTCATTTTAAACAGGACTGTGAAATTCAATTCAGCTATTTGACAGAGAAAGACTAGTCCCGACTCATTGAATAACATGCTTGTCCTCTGGTTATTAAGATATCGTTTGGAATAGGCTGTCAAGATCCACTCAGTGGACCACCATTATCTGTGTCCTCTTTAAGGTCCTTGCTCCCAACCTGTGGCATCTGTGACTGAGCGGTGAGACGCTCAGAAGTCAAGTAATTAAAACATGACATTTTGTTACTTATGTGGTCTGTGTGTCCTCAAACACAAGTTCTAGTCATGTCAGGACTGAATGCTCATGAAGGCTTCTGAGTAGCAGCTGAAATTCAAGGGCCTAATGAATAATTTGATAACATTTGAAAATTTACTTTATAAAAGAAGTACACATGAAACTTGAATTATTACTTATTAAAAATGATCCCTAACCCAATTTTGAACGCTTTGGAGTGACTTGTGGGCCAAAATAGCTCTTTTGTTTATGCTTTATTGCAAGTGACTGTGAAAAGCTTTGAATATTTATGATTTATATTGAGGGCAAAAATACCTTCAATAGTCATAAGTAATGTTTAAGATGTCTATCATTCTCTGATTTGAGTGGTTAATTATTCAGATGAATGTTAAGTACCTTTCTTTTTCTAAGAAGAGAGACTGCAGGAAAAAAATCCTACAGTATGAGAAAGAGAAATTAATTTACTCTAGTGACCCTTAAAATAACCACTAGTCAGTGTGTGTGTGTGTGTGTGTGTGTGTGTGTGTGTGTGTGTGTGTGTGTCTGTGTTTAAATAGACATGTCTTTTTACTATTGTTCCAAAAAGATGGAATCATTGTAAATATGGTTTCTGTTGATCCACTAGAGGGAGTAATGCTGTACAGATGTTCATTTTTTAGTGTAAGATTGGTTTGTCGTTGAGTTAGTAAATATGTTTGTGGCAGTCGTATCCACATTCAGTAGCTGTGATATTTTGAGTCTTGCTCTTTATTTATGAGGGTTGCTGGTGACAGAAAGAAGTGCTCTAAGTGTTCCTGCGTTTGTCCTACTTCTTTCTCTCCCTTCTAATGTTGTTCCTTAATTTTCTAATTCTGCCTACGATCCTGAGGCAATTTTGATATGCAAATAAGCCCAAGCACTCAAAAATGGAAGCTTTTGAGATTCTTTCATTTTTTTTAATCGAGAGTCTGTGTTCAGTACAGTAGCCCCATGACAGGGAATAAATGATTACAACTTCGTTTCTTTTGCAGCTTTCAAGAGCAAGTCCTCTTCTGACTCGGAACCTGCCCCAGGACTCCCTGGCAGTCTCCCTGGACCAGTTCTCACTCTGGAAGGCCACCAGGGACAGAAGAGGGGAACCTGGTGATTGATGCCAAATAATATCCACCCAGACAGGAGATTTCTTCTGAGGCAAGTATAATAAGAAGTTTCAAATTGGGACTTTTTGGTTTTTCAAAACTTAAAGAATTTAAAATAATTTAGACACATGCTTTTAAAAAATTTTAAGTCCTGAAACCTTACAGTAAAAAGGCACAGCACTACGTGCATCTTCCCCTCCTCTCATGTCACTCAGAGTGAACACTTTATAAAATAATTTTTATGTAAGATTTACATACAGTGAAATACACAGAGTTTAACTATTTAGACAATCAGTTTTGGTAAAGGGCTACAAGTGTGTAACTGTCACTACACTCAAGCGTGGGTCATTTCTGTCTCGTCAGAAAGTGTCTATGTCATACATACAGGCAAGGAAAAATAATTTACCTTGGTGGTTGCTAAAATGACAACTGATTAGGGTGATTATTATGGAAATATCTTTTATTAAAAGATAACAAGTAAAATAGTTAACAAATGTGTTTATCTTTTAACTCCACTAGAGGGAGTCATGAATTCCATTTGAGTAGCTCCTCCCCACTCCCTTTGGTTTCCTATGGCTTTGATATCTTTATTAAGAAAGCCCAAGCTCTCTAAGACTTGCTCTGACATTTTTTTTCCTACAGCTTTAACTTGTATATTTGGGTATCTGATCCACTGTGGATTAAATTGTGGGTATGGTGTGAGGTAAGGGTCCACACATGCATGACTCTCAGGTTGTCCAAGCATCATTTGTTGACAAACATTGTTCAACACTGGATTGTCTTTGAAGCCTTATACAAAGTTGGTCATGAATATAAAGGCTTATATCTGTCCCCCAATTCTTATCTATTGATGCAGCTATCTTTGCTTAGGCAACTACCACATTATCCATATTATAGAAGCTTTGCTGTAGTAAGTTTTGAAGTTGGGATAGATAACACCTTCAATTTATTCTTCTTTTCCAGATTGTTTTAGCTTATTTTTGCCCTTTGTGCTTCTTTATGAACTTAAGATCAGCTTGTCAATTTCTTAAAAAAAAAACAGCTGGAATTTTTTTTAGAGATTACATGAATCTTAAATCAGTCTGTGGGAAATTGCCATTTTAACAATATTGAGTCTTCCAGTCCATGAAGATGTCATATCTTACATTGATTTGAATCTTCTTTAATTTCTTTTACAATTGTCTGTAGTTTTCAGAATGTAGGTTTTGAACTTTTTTGTTAAATTTATTCCTAAGTATTTTATTGTTTTTTATTCCATATGGTGGATGGAATTACTTTCTTATTTATTTCTTTCTTATTTCATTTCAAATTGTTTATTGCTAGTGTACAGAAATAGTATTGATTTTTGTTTGTTGGTCTTATATTCTGCCACCTTACTGAATTTATTTTTTAGTTGTGGTCATTTTAAAAGCAGATTCCTAAGAGTATTCTCTATATACAATAAGTTGTCTAAGAATGAATATGGTTTTATATCTGCCTTTTCAGTATGAGTGATTTTTATTTTTTGTTGTTGTTTGCCTGTTTTTATTTTTTGTTTTTTTCACAGCTGGAGCTTCTTGTACAACATTCTTTTGTTGGTCTCCTTCTTCTTCTTCTTCTCCTCCTCCTCCTTTTCCTCCTTCTCCTCCTCCTCCTCCTCCTCCTTCTTCTCCTTCTTCCTTCTTTCTTCTTTCTACTTCATCCAGGGTTTTCTTCTGTGGTCCAGGCTTGAATTCATAGCAGTCCTCCTTCCTCAGACTCTTGAATGCTGAGATTGTTCTCAGTGTTTTTGTTTGTTTGTTTGTTTGCAATAGTGAGGACTGAACCCAGATTCTTTGCACTGAGATAGAGCCAAGCCCTTTTTTATTTTTATTTTTTTCAGACAGGGTGTTGCTAAGTCACTAAGTTGCTCAGGCTAGGTTCAAACTTGCATCCTCCTGCCTCAGCCTCCCAAAGAGCTGGGATTACAAGCATTTATCACTGCATCCTGTTGATTCTGAATCTTAAGAAGAAAGCATTCCTCTCCTGTGCTACTCACTGAAGAATAACCAACAGAATTTCTTGTCACACTTGAATGATTGTTCAACGTTCTGTCACGTGTTCTGCATTATAGTTAGATTCCTTCCCTACCTTTGCTAGTTACCCTTCTTGGCTCTGAATGAAAAAAAGAAACACATTTTCTTCATCATAACACTAACGTTTCTTTATTGCTCAGAATTTATTCCACTCTTTTTTTCAAGTCCACCGACTTCTGCTCAAATCTACCCTGATTTCTTAATATTTCATTATGACTGTGTTCTGTTGTTGTTAGTTTTCCCTAGAGTTTCTAGTTGCCTTTTATTTGCCTTGCATTCTGTGAATTTGTTTTATATCATTACAAAGCTCAGTCATGTTCGTCTATGGAATTCCTTGCATTCCTTGGAGAGCTTTCTTGTGAAGCCCACTGTTTTCCTGCTCCACTCTAGTCTGGTGGCTCCCCTGGCTGTTGTCTACCTGGCATTCTGGTGCCTCTCTCTTCTTGGAGTTTCACACCTTCTGTTGTATCAGCCAGACCTGTGTAACACAGGGCTAAATCTTCAAGTAGCTCCTTCAGAGGCAACACGTGGTAGGGAAATTTTCTGAGTATTTATGAATCTGAAAATTGCCTTTATTTTGCACTGTGATTTGAATGTGATTTGTCTTCACCAAAACTCACACGAAGGCTTAGTTCCTCAATATGTTGCTAGATGGGGCCTAGCAGAAGGTATTTGGGTCATTGGGGTTGATTGTCATAGATACCTTTATTAACATCGCCTCGTGGGAGTGTGTTCTGTCTTTCATTGAACTGGCTTAACAACCCTAAGAGTGAGTTGTTGGAAAGAGAGTCTGATGTCCTCAGTTTCTCTTGTTTCTCTCATGCCATGTGACCTTTTCTGACTGCTCCCTTTTATCTTCTGCTTTCTGCCGTGAGTTGAAGCAGTCCGAGGCCCTTACCTCCAGGTCTTCATCTCCCAAGGCCCAAGTACCCAAGACTCTTACATCTTCTCATTTTGGCATGGTCATCCAGGCTTTAACTTCTGCTCTCTAGAACTCTGAGATATTGCACATAACACAGAGTATCTTTTCTTTATAAGTTGTCCAGTTTCAGTTGCTGGGTTAAAGCAACCTAAGATGCACAACATTTTGCCCCTAAATGTGATCGATAGTTTGGCTGGGTATAGAATTCTAGGTAGAAAATAGATTTTCCTCAGAATTTTGAAGGTCATACTGCATTGTCTCATATTATAGTTTCTAGTATTGCTTATTTTAAAAAGTCTGATTTTTTCTTGCTTACTCTTTTCTTTTAGGACTATTATGGTTTAAATTTAAAATGAAGTATGACTCTTGCCTAGCAAGTGTAAGGCACTGAGTTTAATTCCCCAGCACCATATAAGAATTAACTGTGCATTGTGGTACACATGTATAATCTTAGCACTCATGAAGCTGAGGAAGGAAGATTGCCATTCTTACTGGCTTTAGATGGAACCTCAGTGTTGTTTTTATTTGCATTTCTCTGATGGATAAAGATGCTGAATTTTTTTTCATGAATTTATTGGACATTCAGACATTTTCTTCTGAGAACTGTTTATTCATTTCAGAGTCCCATTTTTTTGATTAAGTCCTTACATTTAGAGAATCTAATTTTTTTCAGTTCTTTGTATATTCTTGATAATAGTCCTCTGTCTGAGGAGTAGCTGGCAAATAGCTTTTCCCATTCTGTGGATACTCCCTTCACTATTAATTGGTTCCTTTGCTATGCAGAAGCTTTTTAATTTGATATAATCCCATTTGTTGATTCTTGGTGTTATCTCTGGTGCTTTGGGTGTTTTATTGAGAAAGTCCTTGCCTACACCTATGTCTTCAAGGGTTTTGCTGATATTTTCTCCCAACAGATTCAGTGTTTCCATTTTGATGCCTAGGTCTTTGATCCATTTTGATTCAACTTTGATGCATGATGAAAGCTGCGCATTTGGTTTCATTCTTCTGCATGTGGTTAGCCAGTTTTCCCAGCACCATTGGTTTAAGAAGCTGTTTTTACTCCAGTGTATGTTTTTGGTCTCTTTGTTAAAGATCAGATACCTGAAGGTACTCAGGGATGTTTCTGCATCCTCGGTTCTGTTCCGTTGATCCACCTGTCTGTTTTTGTGCCAACACCATGTCTTTTTTATAACTGTTGCTGTGTTAAAAAAAAAAATTCGATATCTGGTATCATGTAGCCGCCTGCTTTTGTTTTGTTCCTTAAAATTATTGTGGCTGTTCTTGGCCTCTTGCAGTTTTATATAAATTTTGGGGTTTTTTTTCTAGTTCTGTGAAAAATGCTGTTGATATCTTGATTGGGATTGCATTGAATTTTTGCATCAGTTTAGGCAGTATGGCCATTTTGATAATGTTGGTTCTGCCTATCTAGGAACAGGGGGTGTCTTTTCTTTTCCTAAAATTATATTTGATTTCTTTTTTCAGAGTACTACAGTTTTCAGAATAGAGGTCCTTCATTTGCTTTGTTAGGTTGATTCCTAGGTATTTAATTTTCTGTGAATGGAATTTAAAAAAAAATCTTTTTGTCTTTGTTTTCATTGCTGCTGTTGAGGAAGACTACTGATTTTTGTGTATTAATTTGATATCCTGTTAGTTAGCTGAATTTGTTTATTAGGTCTAAGAGTCTTATGGTAGCGTTTTTGGGGTCCTCTGTGTAAAAGAGCATGTCATCTGTAAATAAGGACAGTCTGACTTCTTCCTTTCCTGTGCATATTCCCTTTATTTCATTCTCTTGCCCAATGGCTCTGGCAAAAGTTTTGAGCACTATGTTAAATAAAAGTGATGAGAATGGACATCCTTGTCTTATTCATGATTTGAGGGGAAATGCTTGCAGTTTTTCCCATTTACGATAATGGTGGTTGAAGGATTGTTGTAAATTGCTTGCATCAGCTTTAGATAAGGTCCTTCTATACCTATTTTTATCAGAGTTTTGACGAGGAAGGGATGTCATATTTTGTCAGAGGCTTTTTCTGCATCTATTGCAATAAGCATGTGTTTTTTGTCCTTGCTTTTGTTAAAGTGGTGTATTACATTAATTGGTTTTTGTATGTTGAGCCAGCCTTGCATCCCTGGGATGTAGCCAACTTGGTCATGGTGTATGATCTTTTCAATAAGTTGTTGCATTCTATTTGCAAGTATCTTACGGAGGATTTTTGCACTTATACTCATTAAAGAAATTGGACCATAGTTTTCTTTCTTTGTCGGGTCTTTGTCGAGTTTGGGGATTAAGATGATACCTGCTTCCAGGAAGGAGTTGGGCAGTGTTCCCTCTCTTTCAGTGTCATGGAAGAGTTTAAAGATCATTGGTACTAACTCTTCTTTGAAGTTTTGATAAAGTTCTGCCACAAATCCAGCAGGTCATGGGATTTTCTTTGTTGGTAGATCCTTTATTACTGTGGGACTAAGTTTTTACTAAGGGTCACATCTTTTACTGGGTGGACTCTTCTCATGAGTCTCTATTGAGAGATGGCAGTAGCCTCACTCTTTCGTGCCAGCCATGGCAGGAAAAAAACCCTGTCCTATCTGGATCTAGAATACTGCCTATCCTTTGTATTTTTCTCTGCCTTGCCCATCGGTTTATAGATAATCCCCTTATTAAACTTTTCTTGATGCTATATTTTGATGGGACTCTGGCTTATTCAAAGATAACATAATTCATGACTGCCTGGCCAGCTATGTTGAGCCAAGGAGTTTTAGTGTTTGCTGGTGTGTGTGTGTGTGTGTGTGTGTGTGTGTGTGTGTGTGTGTGTGTGTTGAGATAAGGTCTCATTCTGTAGTTCAGGCTGGTCCTGAACTCACTGTGGAGCCCAGGCTGCCTCAGTTTCCCAAGTGCTGGGATTATAGGTATGTACTACCATGCCTGGATTATGTGATACTGAGGAATCAAATTCAGGGCCTTGCATTTGCTAGGCAAGTGCTTTAACTGCTGCGTTATTCCACCAGCCCCAGAATCTCTGGTTTTTAAAGCACATAATATAGGGCTAGAGTAATGTCACAGGAGTTAGAGCACTTGCTAAGAAAGCACAAGGCCCTGGGTTCAATTTCCTTGCACCCCATATTCCAGGCATGTAATCCCAGCACTCACACCTCTTGGCTGGCTTAGGTAGGAGGAAAACTATGAGTTTGAGGCCAGCCTGGGCCTGCCCAGTGAGTTTCGGACCAGCCTAGTTTACAGAGTGAGACCCTGTCTCAAAACAAACAAATAAGCAAACAAACAAAACATATAATTTTTTCTGTGCAAATTTTTTTATGTCTTTTGCAACCTGTGTTCCATGTTTAGTTCTCAGCCCTCTCTCATCACTTCAGGAGATCTTGGGACATCCTATAGTTTCGCAGTGTTTGTTAATCACAGAGGACATTAGAGAGCAGGCTCCCAAGATGCAAGGTGGTAGCTAGCCCTGAATTGGACTGAATTATCCAGGTATGCAAAGTCTGTTTTCATCCCAGAAATTTTAGCTTTTAAACTAATGCCTGCTTCTGTGTGGCAGTGATTATTTCTGATCGCTGACCAAACAGGAAGGGTCTCCTCACATGAGTAGCGATAAACTCAACTTTTGAATTGTTCTCGGGTTCAACCACGAGGAGTTCCTTCAGGAGTTGTTTGCAGGCACATCGGCCTCTTTCTCTAGAGTGACATCCCAACCAGCAGGGCCTGTGTCCTTGATGAGTTTGTGTTGCCAGCAGGCAGGCCAGAGGCTGCCCGTAGCAGGAGTGGAAAGATTATTTGTATAATGAAGGAAATTGTCCTTGGAGAGCTATAAAACCACAGCCCCAGCTGAATGTCTTCTTTCTATTCCCTCTGTCCAGTTTTGCTCCATAAATTAATGACTAGGGGGCTCTGAAAACTCGGTGAAGGCTGTTCATCTCCGTCCACAGACCCCCGTGTGAGAGAAATGAAGCTTCCCTTTATTTCCTTTAAATCAAAATAAATTGGGTTCTGAATTCCCACATGACTAGGTTGGAGGAAATTTGATCCCAGCCATTGTGGGGAGTGGGAGTGAGTGTCTCACAGAAATCTAAACAAGGAGACAGCCCTGTCCTCACCCACAGCAGTCACCCTAGCAGCTGCTCTCCGGAGAATGGGGAGCTCTGCTCTGTCTGTCCTGAGCTTGGACCTGGGATCTTTGCCAATGGTTGCAAGTTGCAAGCTGGGCTCTGGTCTCTTGGAGTCCACTCAGCTAATGTCTCCCCCTGAGACCTAGCTCTTGTCACTGTTGTGTCACCTGCCAACACAGTCTGTCCCCAGAAGGGCAATTCATGCTCTTCTGTCTGTGCCCTGTCTCCTTCCGGCAGGTTCTAGTCTTTCTCCCCCCCACCCCCCCGCCTCCTCCCTATCATCAAAATATCATATTGTGTGTCACATTATGTACAAATATTACATGCCAACAATTTTTCATATAAAGATTGAGTTTCTGTAAAACGAAAGGAAGAAGGCCTCTTGCCTGTAAGATGTTTTTGGCTATCCTTTAGAGCAAAGTCTGAGCTTGTTTCTCAGTAGATTTCCCCATCACCTGCCTGGGCAGAACCTACTGGACGTTTAGACCAGTTTGTGCTGATTGGACGTATGGACCAATCAATGGCTGTGCTGATTGGGTTGGGTTCAAATGTTCTGGACTTGTCCTGTATCCAGGCATTTGTGTTCCAGTGTTAGCCATTCCTCTGCAAATTCAGTCTCCCCATAGCCTAGTTGTGATGAAATAAGGTGGCAGTGAAGTGGTTAAAAATACATGTTCATTCCTTTCCTTTTCCCTTCTTGCTCATGATTGTAATTTTTCTCCCCACCACACTGAAAATTCCTTCTTCTATTGCTACTTGTGTCTGCTGTATCTGCCATGTTGTCAATAAATGTTTGTGAATTCAGTCAACTTCTCTTCCCAAATGCCTGGTCTAACCAGGTCTCTATCACGTTTAAGTTGCCATTTCATCCTGCTAGGCAGAGTGAGAGAAAATCTACTCCTACTTTTTGGTTCTCTCCTTAAAGAAGAAAAAAGGAAAAAAAAAATAGGGGCTAGAGTTCTTCCTCAGTGGTGGAAGCCTTGCTGGGAGGCCTGAGCGCCGGGCTCCTCTCCTCCTTTTGCGGAGGATATCTCCAGGACTCTGAACTTTGACTCTGCCTCCTTGGGGAAGCTCACAGGAGCTTCTCCATCTCTTCTGAACTGTTCAGAAGCTAACTCTAAAAAAGAAGATGATTCTGAAGTTCTGAATTCAATAAAATATAGCCAATGGCTTTTAAAGTAACTTTTTCAGATAATAAGATGGTATAATTTATTATGGAAAATTTGAAAAAAATATAGATGTGGATGTTCACAAGAATTCTCTGTATTCTCTGCCTACACAATGGCATTTTTATTGGGTTGTCTCATGGACCTTGGTCTAAACCTCCCTAAAACCCACACCTCCTCTGGGCTGTTGACTTATTTTTTCCAATTGCTCAGTCATGCTGGAATCCATTCTTTTATCTCTCTCAAGTCTAACCCAAATCTCAAGGTCTGTCTTTTCTGTCTTCAGAGCTACCCAGGCTATGAGCACTTTCCACAAAGCCCTGCCACTCTCCTGTTCTGAGCCCCCAGCAGCTCTTCCCTGAATCACTGCAGGCCAGGTAGCTGGTCTCCCCCTGTGGCCTGGACTCTCCACAGACTGTCCCCTGAAAGCAGCCCCCAAAGTCTGCTTCTGGCACAAGGAAGATGCAGAGGCCTTGTTTACCCTCTTGTCACATAAAAACTAGAAAACCAGTCAAAATGTATTAACAATTGTTTTGTGTCTATAAACTATAAATTTGTGTGTGTGTATTTATCTGCTTTTCCTTACTGTAAGAAATGCTGTGATAAATCAACTTAAAGGGAGGAAAAATTTGTTTTTGCTCACAGTTTCAAAGGTTTCAGTCCAAGGATGTTTGTTCTTGTTACCTTTGGGTCTGTGGCAAGGCAGTGTATCATGAGTGGAAGGAATGATGGAGAAACTGCTCACCTCTTGGAAGCCAGAAAGTGCCTGCATGTGGATGTCCATGTGCATGCGTGAGAGAGAGAGAGAGAGGGAGGACCCCAATTCCCCAACATTTCCTTCAGGCACATACTTCCAATGATCTAACTTGCTTCCACTAGGTCTCACCTCCTAAAGGGTACTCCAGCTCCCAATAATGCTAAAGGCTGAGAATCAAGCCTTCAGCACACAGACACATGAAACCTTAGGGGATATTCAAGATCCAAATAACAATGTGCAAGAATCTGGTTCTGACTTCCTATTCTGTTCCACTGGTCTATTTGTCTGTTCTTCTACCAATAAAATATTATTTTTGAACCTTTATAATATATGTTTATGTCAGGTATAAGTCTCACTCCAGGGATAAGAATGTTTTATTATTCCTTTCCATATGGCTTCTACAGCCGACATTACTGGGTGAGAGTTGTGTGGTCTTGCTCCTGCTGGGAAAGGGAGATAATTTTTTTTCTTTTGATGGTAGTGGGGGTTGAGCCCATGTCCTTTACACTGAGCTACAGACCAACCCCTTGACCTTTTTTTTTAAATTTAGAGATAGTTCTTGGTAAGCTGCTAAATTGCCTGAATGGGCTCAAAATCACTATCTTCCTGCTTCAGTCTCCCAGAGTCCCGAAATGACAGAACTATAGCACGAGGCCCAACTTTTAGTGGTGATAATCTTAACTCTTTTGCTGTCCTCGGATGCCACTTGTACCTCTCCAGTGGGGAGAGTGAACAGTGCTGGTACTGTCAGATGGAGATGGAAAGCCCCAACCTTTCTTTCCAGCCTCCTTGGATACCACACTGGGAGGGTGCAAAGGCACCTCAATCTAGCCTGGCGAGAGTGAAGGTTCAGGCTCTCATTCTACCATTGCTGGCCATGTGAGACTGTATTTTCTGTAGTATTTATCTGGAATAGAGCACTTATTGTCTGACCTTGTCTTGCTAGCTTGCTTCTCTTCTGGTTTTTTGGCTAAAAAGTACAGTTCTGTTGGGATTATTTTTGGCTGTGAATTTTGGCTTTTCTATAATGTAGGTTCCTTAACTATAAGTCTAGAATATTTAAGGTAAAAAGAAATTCCAGAGCACTTGTTACTTTGTTGTTCCTTGAGTCCCCAAAACCCAAGCCAGTATGTCTTTTCCCTTTCACACTTTAGAGTCTTGTGTGTCCTTTGAATACAATGTCAAAGACTTTTAGCTGTACAGTGTCCTTCGGTGTCCATAGGAACTTGGTTCCAGGACTGCTATGCATACAAAAAAAATCTGTGGATATTCAAGTTTCTTATGTAAAATAGTGTAGTATTTACATCCTATACAGTCTTCAGATATATTTTAGAAAATGATTTATAAGTAATTAACTGTAAGACCTGTAACATCTCTAAATTACTCATAAGACCCACAACAATGTAAACACTATGCAAATAGCCATTAATCTGAGTTATTTAGAGAATAATGGAAAGAAAAATATCTATACATGTTTAGTACAGACATTTTTTTCTACCTGAATATTTTCAATTCATGATGGGTTAAAATCATGGATTTGAAACCCACAAATACGAAGAGATAGATGTACCTAGGAGGAATAAGAAAACACATGCTTATTCCATTCTTTTAGAATTATAGTAATTCTTATAATAAGAAAAATATGAACATTTTTAATAAAAATTTTCAAATGTTATGCTGTAGTCATGACTAGAATTTTTAGGATAGCATTAGATATTAATAGAAATAAGACTTATTCCTCTATAATTCCTCACTTACTGAGGAAGCTTCTAATGTTACACCATGAAGTATGATGATCAGTTTAGGATGTTAGTTTGAAGCATCCAGACGACAGGAATTCAGTCAGTATAATTAAATCAAGATGAGCAAATATGCAGTAGTACTTACCATGTATAAGTCATTGCTCTAAAGCTGGGAATATAGCTAGCAAGAAATGAGGCCTTAATTATTTCTCCTATATTAAATGTTATCTTTTTTAAACTACAAGACACACTTCTATATTAACATTGCATTTTTTATTCTTTCATATACTTGGCCTACCAGCTACTGCTGAAGGAGGGGAGTGAACGGGGAACAATATGGTTCCCAATTTGACAAAGAGGAGTATGAGCCAAGTTATATGACAGCTGGAGTCTGTCTTGGTTAAGACTGTAGTGGTAAGTAGCACAGACAAGTTCAAGAGTGGAAGTCATCAGACAAAACAGTGTCCATTCAGACAGAGACAAGGTCATTTGTTAAGTCCATAGATAGGCCCTATACTGAATTTTAGCATCCAGAACCAGAACACACCAGAACCTTTTATACCCCAATTTCTTTCCTTTCTCCCGGTCCCTTGCTTCCTTTCCTGGTGGATCAGCTTTATCCCTCTCTGTCTGCTTCAGATGCTATGATAGAAAAATCTTGAACTTTTCTAAAGATCATGAACTTGAATTTCAGGTTTATGTCCTGTTATTTGAGGAGACAGTTCAAGTGGCAGTGGTTTTTCTGTGATATTGATTTATAACAAGCATATTTTTGTGTATATTTTCTCTTCTTCCTATTATGTTGATATACAGCTCCTAAAACCCATAGAATCTCTTGAGTGTTAAATGGTTTTGTGAGCTACTATGAAGACTGGTGGATCTGGGACTCTAGATGGCTTTGGGATGACAGATGCTTGTGGAAAGACCATGGTTAAAGGAACTGTACTTTCAGCTCCATCACCTGACCTACAGTTAAAGGGCAGAAGTTGAAGGCTATTTCCAGTGGACAGTGATGTAAGTGGGAGTGCCTACATAATGAGTCTTCCGTAAACCCCCCAAAAGACAGGGTTCAATGAACTTCCAAATAAAGAGGGATGCATCTGGAGAGGACATGGAAGCCCTGCATCCCTTCTTCTATGCCTTGCCCTACACCTCTCTTCCATTTGGTTGTTCATTTGTATTCTTTATTATGCCTTTTATTAATATAACCTGTAACAGAAGTAAAGTGTTTTTCTGACTTCCGTAAGTTACCCAAGAAAAATAATCAAACCCAAGGACAGAATTGCAAGAGCCTTGATTTATGTAGCTTTTTAGTCAGAAACAAAGGTTACTTGAGATTCACATCTGTAGTGAATCTTGTAGGACTGAGCCCTTACCCTGTGGGCGCCAATACTACTTCATGTCAGTTCAGTGTCAAGGTTGGTCAAATTAGCAGATACCCAGCTGATGTCCACTGGAGAAACTGCAGTATTGCTTGATAGATGTGTGGGAAAGAGCCCTCACATATTTGATCACAGAAATATTCTTACACTGTTTTTTTTCTTGAGACAGAGTCTCGCTCTGTAGCCCAGGCTGGTTCAGAACTCACTATGGAGCCCAGGCTGGCCTTGGACTCATGGCAATCTGCCTGCCTCACCCTCCTAAGTGCTGGGATTACAAGTGTGCCCCACCACGCCCGGCTTTATGTGGTACTGTAGAATCTAGCTCAAGGCCTGTGCTTGCAAGGTAAACACTTTAATTGCTGTACCATTCCTCTAGTTCTGTTCACAGAAATATTTTGTGCTGATTGTTGAGTGTGAGACCAGAAAAACTCATTTTGGTTATATTTTTTTTTTTCAATTTCACAGATCTTTCTCAATATCAAATCATCAAAGCTAGACATTTGTCCTCCCTTGACAATCTAATTGGGGCCAGAGAGCCTGGTCATGTGGTGCAAACATAACTGGTAGAAGTTCATCTATAATAAAGTTTGGGCTATATCCTATAAATTGGAATAGGTGACTTTTTAAAATGTCCTATGATTATATATAATAGTACAAAACTACAGAAGCTGATTTCCTGGATCACTTTACATATGTAACAGTGTAACTACACAGAATGTCTGTCCCTTACATTGTCCTCAATATTAGGGCGTCCGTTTGCCTTGAGAATGTTAGCCTTGAGTTGTGCTCTTCCCGGGCAGCACAGTGCTGTCTTACCTCGCAGAGGCTTTGCCTTTCCTTGGGTCATGCTATGGTTTATAGAAAATTCTTTGTCTCTGATTTATATTCACTTTCACCTCTGCCTCAGCTTATAGAAAAATCCAATACAGGAATTCTGTTGAATATAAATGCTTTCAAACAATAGGAGCATATTTCCTTACCAGGTAACCTTCAGTTGTGGATTCCGCTCTTCCGAGGTGCATATGGTCTAACCCCACCTTCAACTCTTTTTTTTTTTTTTTTTACACTGACTCTTGTTCTTTTCCCTGCATTGGTATAGTAAAATAAGTAAATAAATAAATAATACAAAAAGTTAGGTGCTTGCTTCCGTCTCACCCTCAATTTTCATCTGCAAACACATACTTAACTCCTGGAGCCACAAATTGTCATTGTCTAGCTTTTCTATATATCCCACCATTATAGTAAAAAACCTTTCTCTTGGCTGTGCTTTTAGTTGGTTACAGTTTAAGTCTCAATTGTCTCCCAAAAGTTTTGTGTGTTTGAAAGGTGATTGTATCATGGCACCCTATGCACATGACCTTATGTGCTGGGAGCAGCTGGGGCCTGGTTGGAGGCCATAGAGGGTGTGGCCTGAAGGGTCTGTTCTTGCCTCCAGACCTTTCCTCACTCTTGACTTCCTTTCTGCCATACCAGGAGCTGCTTTTCTGCACTCTGGGCCTTCCCACCATTTCCAGGTGACCATGCATAGACTGGGACCTCTGACCTGGAGGCTAAAGTAAACTTTTCCTCCTTTAAATGGTGGGAGTTTGTGGCCTCAAGAATTTGTGTCAACTTGTTGCAACTGGGAAATGTCTGGCTTTCAGGTGTGTGTTGTTTACTTGAGGGTCAGGAAGTGTGGGAGAGGCACCTAACTGGCAGCTTGAACTGAGAACAGGAGGGAAGAAGATACTTTTTTTGTGCAGCTTCTTCCTAAAATAAAGCTCTGGCTGGCCTTGAGCCAGAGACAGTTGGGCTGCTCCTGGTTTGCTCCCGGCTCTCTGGGGTCTTTACTTTGCAGATCTCCATAGTAGATTCGCATCATTCTTCAGTCTTCCTCTTGTTCTCTTGGACAACCATCCACTGCAGGCTCTCACAGGCTGTCCTGCAGTCTCAGCCTGGTGTCCTTTTGGAACCAGCCTGAGTAGCTACTGGACCCTCCAGCTCTCCCATGTGTGCACACCTGATTTGGACTACCTCTCTCTTCAAACTTGTAAGCCCTCCAAATAAATTCGCTTTATCTCTATAAATTCTACTAACTCTGGCTCTCATATAACCCAAACCAAAACAGAGTTGGATAGAGTTCCAGGTGGCTTCCTTCCTTGACACCTGGCTGGGGGTCCAAGTCTGACCTCCCCTAGCAGGAAATACATCAAGGTCAACTTTGAGGGCTCAGACACAAATGCTCTTCCAAATTAAAGCTCTTGTTCATCACCCATTGATAGAATGAAGATAAAATTTCTTCATTCTGTTTTGGCATTATTTCTATTGGGGGTCAGTGTTGCTGATAGAGGATGTCTTTCGCCCCTGTTTGAGTTCAGAACAAACCAAAGAGAGAAACAAAAATCTATGGATAAAATGGAGAAAATCCAATGAAGAAATGGAGATCCAACTCTCTAGCTCCTGTCGGGATGCAGGATAGGAACAAAGAATACCGTGGGTTCTCCAAGAAATTCCACATCAGTGACAATAGCCCAGCCAAGTAGGCTACTCCTTTCTAGTAATAGGCCCCCAACCTCCCAGGAAAATAGACCCAATCAAGATTTCTAGGAGACACAGCCAAACGACATACCAAGAACCATCTGAAAACGTACATATTACAGTTGAATAGCTCTCACCTGGACAATCAGGACGAAAGATTTCCACATGGCCAGCTGCCATAAATTTACATCTTGTAGAGTCCAAAACACCACCAGTGTTAGGATGCATAGTATTGTTAATAATGAAAGAAAGCATAGGCATGTTTCTTTTGACATCTTGATCCCAGAAACATGAAAAGGTGGGAGAAATGTATCTCCACATTGAGGAATGACATTAATATCTCTTGCAGGAACCCCAGAATCAGATCACAAAAGTCAGCTCAGCGGGAGTCCACTGGTATGTAAAAACAGAAGCAGAAGTGTCTGCACATTATAGGATAATAATCCCTTAGCGTCACTTGGTTATTCCATTGCAATTTGAGTGCAAATAACTAAAACTCTGCATGCATTACAATACCGTTGCTAAATTTTCAATTTTGCATTCTATAGGGAGCAAGCACCCCTACAAAGATAAAAAACACTTTTAAGGATTTAAACCTCCAAGGGAAAAAGCCACCTAATACTATAGTAAAAGTTTTTCCCATTTCTGTGGGAACAATCAATGAATAAAATTCCTAAACTGACGATTGAGACTATTAAGCTGTAATTGTAAAAAAAAAAAAAAATCTCAATGTTATTAGATAAAATTTTCTTCTTCTATTTTGGCATTATGTCCATAGGGGTCTGAGCTGCTGATAAATGTCCTTGGTCCCTGCCTGAGTTCAGAACCAACCAAAGAAAGGAAAGCCCAGCAGATGGAGGTGGAACATCACCTCCCTGAAGACAGCGTACACCTGACTGTCAGCTGAAGGCAAGTTTGGGTGTGTAAACTAGGCTCACTTAGCTAGGATGTCTTCTGTGAACCAGTCCAGGGAAGGAAGGTAATTCTTACTCATAAATGCTAATAGATTACCTTCAAGCAGTCAAGGAACATGGCCCAATGGCTCTGATCCATCATGTACTCACAGATGAGGCAAGGAAGCTAAGGACCGAAATACTTAGAAAGAAAACTTTCTCTGGGTAACAAAGACATAAGAAATACAAGTTTCCTACAGGGCATGTTCATTTAGTTAGTGCCGCATTCCACCTCTCTGACGGTCCCCAATGCCCTCTACCTCCTTGTTCTCAGATTCTTGTAAAGTCTCCTGTCACGTTTACTAGTGTGGCCAATAACATATGACAGGAGTGATGATATGTTACATACAAGGTTAGGTCATAAAAGGCACTACAGGATCCACCACGGGGCTCTGTCGGGCTCTCTTCTTGCTGTAGTCAGTGAGAAACTGAAGCCTAATGACAGCATGTGAGTGAGCTTAGGAGAAACTGTCCAGTCTCAAGCAAGCCCGGCAGTGACTGGATGCAAGCAACAGCTAGTGTGCAGCCTCGGGAGACATGTGAACTAGAACCACCCAGCTAAGCTGCTCCCAGATGGCTTATCCTCAGGATCCGAGGGAGAGTGTAGAGCTGTGCTATTTTAAGCTATTTTTCAGAAATGATAACTACAGTATTTAGCTAACATTTATTTAATATATTCATCAGTGTTCACTCTGTGCTAAGGACTGCAGGAATCCTTGTCCTCAAGATCCGCTCAGCAGGAGGTGACTGCAATGTGCACAGGCTCTTTGCAAAGCTTCTTCCAACAAATCTGTAAAGCCATGAGTTGGTTTCAGTTTTCTAGTAGAGAGAATTACGTGATTCGGAGATGTAATATCATTTTTAAGGCTAGGAGAGGGTCAGTGGTGCTAAGTGATTGTTAAGTGTGGTGGCCTATAGTATGTTGAGAGTTTCATTTATGCCTAGACTTGGAAGAGAAAAAACAAGACGTTGGCTGGTGTTCCATTGGGAACACAGATGTGGAAGTGTCAGCCCTGTGTGTGGGCCTTGCCAGGGGCAAAGATCCAGCATCTCTCTGAGGTTACCTTCTGGGGAACAGTGGTCTTATTCTGGCCTTCATCGCCACGTGTTCCCAGAAAAGCCTAAAGTGGCATGAGGTATTGGCTACTACATGGGCAGCCATTGTGATCTAGAAATTTAGTTTGAAGCAATTTTATTTTTTAGCTTAAAACAGTTTCATGACAGTCCTGGCAGGGGTCAAACTGCTGGCTGTCTTGAGATTAGTGTGCAGAATGGATAACTGTTGAGATTCCTTTATTTGATCTTGATTTTTGGTGATCAAAAGTATAGAAACCACACATTTTACTAAGTAATAAAAATTTAAATGCCATCAAGTGGATGGAGATTGGGGGAGAAGTACTGTATGGATATCAGATACATGAATTAGCATAATATTTGATACCATGTTTCCTTAATTAATTTTTGACTCCAGTTTGTTGGCCGCAAAAACATACTAATTCACCCCAAGTTACCAAATTAAGAAATCATATCTTCTCCAAACTACAGTAAATCCTATAAGTTTCTTTCCCAGCCACTGAATAATAATTGCATCTAAGAATTTTTTTCTGAGGTTGAGGAAATTTGAATCTTTAAACAGATGGTTGCATCAGGTTTGATTATCCATATTTTTGCTATGAATACATTTATTTATGAATAAATAGGTTGTATCAATTAACAGCTAACAGCTGGAACAATAAAAGTGAAAATTAATGTCTGCATATGATATCTTCTAGTTAGAGTTGTGTATGTCTTGGCTTTATATTTTAAATTGGATTTTTTTTGTTATGATGAAGGATGAAGAAAGTTCCATAGGGGGAAAGGAGGAGCAGAAGTTTTCCGAAACCAATGTAGGTAAAGACTCATGCTACTAACTAGATTATACACAGATCAACTCCAGCACAAGTTAATTGTCATGTTTATAAAGAAGGATCAAATCTCTTCACTTCCCCCAGTTCCACCCCAGATCTCTACAGTAGCTCTTGCTTCGTTTTGCTGTACTTGGTGAGACCAGATCTACTGACGTTGTTGTTCAATTGGATTCAGAAATGAACGTCCTGTGCTTCTCAGGATTCTGTGAGGAAGATGCAGGCTTGGGAAGACGATCCTTCTTCAGTTTAACTGCCTGAGCTGCTTCTGCAGACAACATTGATAATATGCTTGTATGGTGAGAAATTTTAAGACATCGAACTTTTGGGGGTAATTAGTATCAGGTTAAGATTATCTAAATCTTTTCCAAGTTCAAATACAGTAGGCCCTCTTTATCTGTAAGAGATCCATTCTGAGACCTGAAACCAAGAATAGTACTGAACTCTATGTGTACATATGATTTTTCCCCCTGCATGTACTTACCCACAAGAAATTCAGTTTCTAAATTAGACACAGTTAAGAAATTAACAATAATAGTGACTCAAAGAACAATTATAAAATATATTGTAATAAAATGGTCAGAGGCACCGCGCATGCTCTTTGGGGCTATTATTAAGTAAAGCAGAGATCACTTGAACGCCAGCACTGTGATACCTCTGTAGTTGATCTGATGACAGAGATGGCTACCAGGTGACAAATGGGTGGGCAGCGTAAGTGGCATAGCTAACAGTGGACAATGGGATGGTTCGTGTCCTAGGCAACAGGAAGCAGGGTAGCCCAAGGTTCAACACACTGCTCAGAAGGCACGTGATTTAAAACTTATGAATTGTGCATTTCTGTAATGTTTCACTTAACGTTTTTGGACCTCAGTGGACTACATGTGACTGAAACTTTAGAAAGTAAAACCATAGCTGGGGGGAGGCCCTCCTTATTATGAAGCTTACTTTCTCAAATCCCCCAATCTTTAGGAACTCTCTGAAGTCGATTCTATCATGTGACAGCCTGCATACCACAGCAACAATGGGCTTTCCGTCCACTCATTGCTTGTTTGTTTTTTAAAAAAGACTTATTGTAGCTAGGGGTGTTGGTGCATTACTGTCATCCCAGCATTCTGGGAGGCTGAGATAGGAGGATAGGGCTATGGTTTGGTTCTTGAGTATCCTCCTAAAAGCCTCATGTATTTGAAACTGTGTTATTGGGAGATAGGGCCTGCCTGGGAGGGGCAGGTGTTTGAGGTTTGATCTGGAAAGATTGTTATTTTGTTGGGACTGGGAATTGTCTAGGGCAGAGATTTCAAGTGTTTTTTATTGACTGTGGACCAGGAAGTGAGGAAGGGTCAACTGGCAACTTAAAGTACTTAAAGAAAGGAAAAGGAAATGTTGCCTCTTCTTGGGAAAGCTCATTGGCTGGCGCCTGCTTCACTTGGCTTCTGTTTCCAATGGGCTGAGCCGCTCCAGCCTCTGCCATGAGCCTTCACCACTACTGGCTGCCCCATCAATGGACTGTGTGTGTGAGAGAGACCTTCTGAAACTGAGTCAAATAAGTCTTTCCTCCCTTAAGGTGTGGAGGTTGAGTATTTTTTTCACAGCAACAAATAAGTAACTGAGACAGATAGCAAGTTTGAATTCAGCCTTATTGACACCATGAGACCCTCTCAAAATTAAAAGTAAAAAAAAAGGTTCTAGGGATAGAACTCAGTGCAAAGGCCCTGGATTGGGTGCCCAGTACCACAAAAGGTTTTAATTTCTAGAGTGGTCACCAAAAGAATCTTAAGGCTTTATAATTTGGGGGCTAACAAGAGAATGTGTGTGTGTGTGTGTGTGTGTGTGTGTGTGTGTGTGTGTGTGTGTGTGTGTAAATGTATGTATGTGTATTAATCTAAAAGAGGACAAGAAAAGAAGGAATGCAAGATTCATTGGATAAATATTCCTAGTCTGGATTGAATCCCTAATTTATCAGTAACTACATTAAATGTAAATGAAATGTGTGTTCTAGCTAAAATACAAATCTTAAGATCCACCTATCTGCTGTTTACAAGAGATACGATTAAAGTATAAAGAAAGTAGAATAGTGAAATATATGCCATGTGAACACTAAAAGAAAACTGTAGAGCTACATACTAATTAGATAAAGCCAACTTCAAGGAAAAAGAGATTTAAAAACGTCTACTTCCTGGAGACAGAAGTCTTAATTCATCCAGAAGAAATACTTCTAAATATGTGTGTGACAATAATAGCACCTTAAAAAGCTATGAGGCAAAAATTGACAAAATTACCAGTATAAATATATACATTTTATTCATCAAAAGAGATATAACAGTATCTTGCTATTTGTCTTTGATATAACAGAAAAACATCAGCAAGGATTTAGCAATGATATTGATACACTTTACTTAACTGACTTATTTAAAGAATTATATCCAACAGCTGCAGAATAAACATTATTTTCAAGCACATTTAGAATACTTCAGTAACTGACCATATACTGGGCCAAACATTTTCAAGTACTGACTTCATATAGAATCTTCTCTTGCTATGGTTTTCTTTTGGAACATCCCCCAAAGGCCTCATGTGTTTGCATGTTGTGGAATACCTATGGAACCATTGTGCTTCTAGGAGATGGGGACGTGGTAGGAAAGGACGGACCACTAGGGCATGACTTGGAAGGATAGATACTAGCTCTGACCTTCCTTGCTCTCTTGGTTTCCTGTCTGCCATGCCATGAGCAGCTTTTCCTCCAGCTGTGTCTCTTATCCTGTCTTCAAATCTTTCCAAGCTGTGATCTCTCCAGGCTTAAATTTGAATATTTTCGTGCTTTATATTTAAGTGCAGTGGTTCTCTTTTCATCTGTATGTAGTCTGCTGAAAAGAAACCTCAATGATCTCTTAATTTTGCTTATTATTATTTGCCAAATTTGAGGGATCTTATTTCCTTCTTAGTTTAATTTCCAAGTAATTGCTAAAATTCTCAAATTGTATCTTTCAGCTCTTTGAACAGTTATTTTAAAATCTGTGTCTGATAGTTTTAATGTCTAGCATTCCCGTGTGTATTTCTATTGATTGTTTTTTCTATTGATTTTCATTCCTGCTTTAGTTTGGATTCTTTCAAAAGGCAGAATTTCCAGAAATTATAACATAAAGAATATATTTGGAAGGCTTACAAATCTGAGGATAGAGATAGTCCAAGATGGTGGCTGACACGTGCATGAGCTTGAGTTTCCAGTGGCTGCTCAGCTGCGAAGTAGAACTCCTGTCCAGGACTGCAGGACAGCACATGAGGGTCTGCTGTAGATCTCAATTATTCGAAGAATAATGGTTAAGACTGGAGCCCGAAGATCAGTGACTGAAGATCAGCAATGGGCTGACAGGTGCAAGTTGAGACTGGAGCAAATCTGTGATAAAGATCTGCAGCGTGTAACAAGTCAACATCCATAGACAATTGTGAAGGTGAGAGCTTTCCCAGAGGAAGAAGCTGTAACAATCTTCCTTCTTCCTTCCTTTTATACAGTTCCAGTTGGGCCTCCCACATCTGGGTGGGTGTTCTTCCCTTATTGGCCGGCCACAAATCACTCACACTCTAATCCAGGCTGGTTCTCAATTCTCAGTCTAGGCATGATTCCCAAACCCTAATCCAGGTGTGGTTCCTGATTGTCTCTAGTTGACATAATCTCTCCAACGGTCACAATTCCTATTGTCTTATTTTCTTGGAATCTGGTTTTTTTTATTGTTTTTCCCCACTGTATGCATAGTTCATTCATAGGAAGTTTTGAGGCCTACAGCCACATTAGCTTCCTCAGATAGACTGGTCTGAGCTCTGGGCCATGCAGCCAGGGGACATTAGCTAGTATAGTTCTAGCACTTGAGATCACTTGTAGCTGAGCTGCAGTCCCTAGCAGAGCCTACTGCTGGCTCAAGCTTATGTCAAAGATACAGACTTCCATGGTACTGTACCACAGTCACGGGAGCCCACAAGTCCTGTCTCTATCTGGCAAACCCAACACCATTCCTTTCCTTTCACCTTAAAGGTGTCAAAACTGTACCTTAACTTCTTGGCTCCTCAGACTTCCCACCTCAGCATTGGCAAATGCCTTCTGGGGAAAGTGGTCCCAAGTGCTGTGGTCTGCTCCTTGCTTGGGTCTCTATGTTTTCCCAGATCTCAGCCCGATAAATCTTCCCTGTCACAGTGGAGCTCTGTAATGGTTAAGCTTAGCTGCGAACTTGGCCAGTCAAGAGACATTTGGAGAGACAATTAGATCACAGGGACACTATACTCATCAGTGGATTCATTCTAGAATAGCTGGCTGTGCTGTTAGGAGGAAGGGCTCAGCTGGAGTCATGATTGGCTGATTGTGTAGGTAACTGGAGGCACAGATGACTGGCTGATTGTGGACTAAAACCTTTCAAATTGTGGGTTCAAAAAAAGACATTTCTTTTCCTTGAGTTGTGAGTACTGGGAATTTTGTTCTTGGCAAAGAGAAAGCTGTAATTTTTTTGAACCTGTGTTTCCAATTGTCTTCCATGGTAGGATTGGGGGAATACCATTACTCAAAGGAAAAATGCTTTCCTCCTCTGCACATTTTTTTTTTTTACTCAAAATTAACATCTTGAAATAAATTGAACCTCTACTTACTTAACATACAAAAACACATCCCACATGAATTAAAGACCATAATAAAAACTACAAAAACTTTAAAACTTATATAAAAAAGAAATTCCTATCTTGATCATCTTAAGAAAGAGGTACCCAGAGCATGTTTAAAGAAACAAATTGATAAATTGCTCCAGAAAAGAATATAAAAGTGCTTAACAAAAATAGTGATCAAAACTAAGATTAAAGGGCAAACTCATTAGGGAAAAGCTTTTTTTTTTTAAATCTCCATAATGGATGAAAGATTTGTATTCAGAATACATAAAAGAAAAGAGAAAAAACCGAGCAAACAACTCAAAAACTCAGTGAAGTGATGAGACCCACAAAATTCAATACCACATGATTTCTCTAATATGAGAAATCCAAAGTGTGAATAAGTAATAGAGCCGAAGGAGAAAGATGGTGGGAAACGGGGGCAGGTGGATTTGTGGAAAGGGAGAGGGGATATGGGGGAAGGTGGGAGGCAGGAAATGGGGGAGGGTGGGAGGTAGGAAATGGGGAGGGGAGGTGAATGTGAAGATGTGCACGATCGCTCAAGTTTAATGTAACTATTGTATATTGCAAATTTATGCTAATAACAATAATTACTGTGAGGGGGTGGGGAAGATAAGTTGTCTAAACTCTACCTAGTGCACTTTGAATGAGGCTGACCCACAGAAGGAATGTGGGTCCGGCCGTCTTGGGCTTCCAGAGCCTGGGTGCCACTGAGGACCAAGCTGAGAGCATTAGCTGGAGGAGACCTGGATTTGGCAGATCCCTAGTGTATTAGTCAGCTTTACATCACTGGCACAAATTACCTGACACGGGGTGCTTATGAAGAAGGAGAGGTGTGTTTAGCTCATGGTTTGGGAGGCTCAGAGTTCAAATGGTAATAATGCACGCTCTGTGGTAAGAGCTGCCCCTTGGATACCTCCTCTCATGACATGGGATTGTTATAAAGTGGTTAGATATTTTTAAAGGCAGCATCTTGTTTTGTAGTCTTGGCTAGTCCTGAACTCATTGTGCAGCCCAGGCTGGTCTTAAACACATAGCAATCCTCCTGCCTCAGCCTCCTGAGTGCTGGGATTATAGGCATGTGCTGCCTCCTCTGGCTTAGGTGGTGCTGGGGAATTGAACCTGGGCCTTGCACTTGCTAGGCAAGTGCTGTAATTGCTGAGCTGCACCCCCAGACTAATGACTGCATCTTGGTCAGGAGCAGAGAGAGGATGGGCAGGGCCAGGATGGCCCTTTCTGTAACAACAGACTTGTGAGGACTAAGGAGATCCCATGCAAACTGCCCATGGAGTCACACAAGAGCTATGCTGTGCCTCCAGTTACCTACAGACCTCCTGCTCAGTCCCACTCCCTCTCCACAATGCTTCCCTGGGAAACAAGCCTTTCACACATAATAAACATGTAGGGAACCAATTAAACCATATTCAAACTGTGGCACCCATGGGGGAAACTTTGTGTGGCAGACCTGGACTATGCAGGCTTGACCCAGAAAGGAACCTTGTCAATGTTCCTGAATGCACGGTACAAGTATTTATCTTCATGGATCCCCAGAATGCAGACTGTGAATATTTAAGAGAGGAAAAACTAGCATACAGGAAAAGGACTCCACGTTGTACAAGCTCTTTCTAGTTTCTGTCCCTAAGTTAGTAATGTCCCTGAAAAAACAAATTATTACAAAGAGCTTAATTTGAATCGTGATGACTTCGGCATCCAGCTTTGATCTCTGAGCTCAGCTGCATGAGCCACGTCTGGATAAATCTTCACCACACCTGGATTCCAGATGGGGGTTTCTTTTGGACTTTCAAGGTTGACTTTGATTTCGCCGTCTCAGGTAAGGCACACAGCAAGCTCACACGAACGGCACTATTTTTCATCTACGTAGCCAGTTTTCCCAGGAGATGTAAAAATTCTCATTTTTCTAAACTACTGAAAGCCATGATCCTAAGTAAGATTCAGTCGTACTCCTCAAGCTTAGCTTATGGACATGTTAAACAATGTGTCACAAGTTGGTGCTGAGATGACTGAAGAAACCTTGCTTGAATATCTATTTTTAATTCATTTGCATGGGAAATACCTTACCTTTCATCTTGTTAAAAACAGCTTTCTAATTTACAGGGAGATCATAATTGAATAATGAGATGCTAGTTAGCATGTTGTTCAAGATGTTTCCTCCCTCCAGTTACATTTTTTAAAAAAGTAAATAAGTGCCATTATTTTGATTCCTAATGTAAGCAACATGGTCAGTTTTCTCCAAAATCTCTCTTATTGTATGTGAGTTTGTAAATTAGGAGAGCTAGAAGGGAATCTTTTACATATTTGGAAGGGTCTACTACGATAAATTAGAATTTCTCTATAAGTATCATTAAAGTGGTGAAAGTATGATAAATATTTGTATTGATCAGAAACTTAAAGTACTAAAATGAACTTATTATCTTTGTTAATAAAAGTCATTGATGGTTACAGATTGTTTATCTTGACTATGGCTACTAAAAGATACTGATTTGAATTAGTTATATCCAGTAATTCTATTTCTCTGATTCTGTATAAAGGTAATGAACAAGGCTGTTGAGAGTCTGCACAGTCCTGATTCATGATAGGACACAGAGTTGGGAAGGCACTCAAAGGAACTTCCTTCACTCTCCCATTCCTGCTTTCCCCTTCTCTCTAATTCCTTTTTGTTCAATGGAAGCAATGAGTTCCTGGGATCTCTGCAGCTTAGAGGTGGCACAAACAAAAAAGGAATATTCATTACAAAGAAAATCTTACATGAATATTCATTAAGTCTCTGGAGAAAAGAGAGGACTTCTCTTATGAGTTGCTATCCTGTTACTGGGACAAAACATTCAACTGAAAGGAGAAGCTGCTTTTGGCTCATGGTTTCGGAGGATAACTTCATGGTTGCCTGGCTCCAAAGCTGAGATGGCCAGCTGGAAGGCCCTACCAGAGGGAAGGGGCTCACCCCAGAAAGCCAGGAAGGTGAGAGGGATGGGAAGAACAGGGACACAAATACAACCTTCTGGGTCATGCTCCCAGTGACCCATCTCCAACCAGGCCCCACCTTCTAACAGCACATTAAGGCTACTGAACTCGTCAATGAATGAATCCACTGACAACAATAGCACCCACGATCCAACCACATTAGACTTTCCAAACACGTGAGACTTTTGGGGGGACATTTTAGATCTAAACTATAACAACTTTTTTTAGGCTAAGAAGGAGTAGGAGTTATGATCATGGAACATTGTGTTAGATTTGAGCACCTCCTCTTTTTCCTTTTTCATCTCTCTAGTCTGCCCATTCCTCTTGATTCCCACCACTACTATTGGGTTCAAGCCATGATCATCTCTTAGCAAAACATCACAGGGAACTAAAACAATAGCAGCAACAACACAACCAGCAAACAAACCTAAGTCTATGGTATGAACAGGTTTTACTCCAGGTAGGACAGGGACACCTGGAGGGGTTGAGTGATGGAAGATGCCCTTCCCCCCGGCTGTTTTGGCCTTGGAACCAGCCAACCATGGACTAATCCTCTGAAACTGTGAGCCAAAAATAAGCCTCTCCTATATATTGGACCTGAACCAACTGATTGCAGGCCCCATTTGGGCTGGTATGCTGAGAGGTCTGAGTAGAAGCAGGAGTTTGTTAGGAGCCATTCCTAACCCAGGGGCAGAAGCTGGCAGCCGTACCAGGTGGAGCCATGATGTGGAGAGAGAAGTGCTGGGGTCCTGGATACGTCTCGAAGGCTGAACAGAGAGAAATTGTGGATGGACTGGCTGTGGAGTGTGAAGTACAGAAGACTAAAAAGTGCCCCAACCTTTTGCATGCGGGCATCTGGAAGAACAGAGCTGCCTTTAACTGAGATGGGGAAGCTGTGCACAAGGCGGGCTCGGGGGAGAGTTTAGGAGCTTGGCTTAGGACATCATTGGTTGCTTTGACTTGATTGTTAGATATGCAAATAGAGATGTAGAGTAGGTGTGTGCTGTTTATATACCAGAATGAAGGAAGAGGCAAGAAATCAAGAGGGGAAATGAAACAGTGAACATTTTAAAAATGTACATAGGGCTAGAAATGGAGCTCAGTGTAGAGCGCTTGCCTAGAAAGCATGATGTCCCAGGTTGGATCCCCCAGTATCAATAATAGCTAGTGTAGTGGTGCACAGCTGAGGTCTCAGCACTTAGAAGGCTGAGGCAGGAGGATTGCTCTGAGTATTAGGCCAGCCTGGGCTACATAGTAAGTTGAGGACCAACCTGGATTACAGAGCAGGACTTAAAACTTATATTAAATGCACAGAAATATTATTGAAATACATCTGAAGGATCATCAGTATTTTACAAAATTAATAGGCACAAATAAAAAAACAAATACTGAAAAGCAAAAATAAATCAGATAAGCTAGGAGTAGTGGTCCTAGCTACTCAGCAAGCTGAAGCATGAGGATCACTTGAGTCTAACAGCTAGAGACCAGCCTGGGCAACATGGCAGGAACCCATCTCACGAATGAATGAATGAACGAGCAGATAAATAAATAAATTCACGTGAAGACAAGGTCCTACATGCCTTAGTCCTGAATCAGGTGATACGGAGAGAAACATGTAGATACATATTCAAGGCTGAGCAGACAGAGCTGAGGGCCCAGGCCAGTGTCCTTGGATCTTGGCCATTGAGGCTGACTTTGGAGACACCGACAAATGGAACAAACACCACTATCTATCGGGTCACAGTTGGTGACAGCTAATGACTTTTGAACATGCATGCTGTTCCAGACACTGAGACAGGCAATCTAGATGCACTTCCTCATTTAACTCTTTCTGCACTCACAATGAGTCCTATTTTGAAGAAGGCCAAAAGTTAAGGCACGCTGTTAGTGTGACTTGGGAGCCTCAATGCTGTGCCCTTCAGTGTGTTACCTCAGGGCCCTGTGGGC
This sequence comes from Ctenodactylus gundi, assembly GCA_004027205.1. Taxonomy (NCBI): domain Eukaryota; kingdom Metazoa; phylum Chordata; class Mammalia; order Rodentia; family Ctenodactylidae; genus Ctenodactylus; species Ctenodactylus gundi. The sequence continues at coordinate 131,443 of PVKB01001086.1, read as the reverse complement.
GTCTTCACAAGCAGAACAGCACCGGTTCTCAGTTCCAGTCGCCGAGGCTGCTCCTTGGCTCTGGCTTCTTTGTGTTGATCATCGAGTCTGCCATCTGGGACAGAACGGAGGACTCCTTCATGTTAGTGCCGTTCTGTGGACACGCTTTTAGAAACCTTTAGTGCCCTAACATCTGAGGGATCTTCTTCAGGGCATCCCCATTTTAAAAATAGTGACCATCCTCTTTGGCCACATGTTCTACTTTACATGACAGATGCACAGAGACCTATGAATGCTCCCCAGAGTCCTCCTAACACCTGGCAAATGTGTCAGACAAGCCAAGCTGCCAGGAGGGTGGTGTCAGTGACAGAAGTGAAAAATAGGCCTGAGCAAGCCTAAGAGTGGGGTGTAGGGTGCTAATTATTTTCAGCAAGACAGTAGGGAACACAGTGTTCACTCTTACTAGGATGTGGATAAAATGGAGACTATATTGTAGGGATTGTTTCATGTAGATTGATTGATTGATTGATTGAGACAGGGTCTCACTGTCTAATCCAGGCTGGTCCTGAACTCACTATGGAGCACAGGCTGGCCTCAAACTCACAGCAATCCTTCTGTCTCAGCCTCCGGATTGCTGGGATCCAAGTGTGCACCAACACACTCGGCTTACGTGGTGGTGGGGAATCAAACCCCGGGCCCTGAGCTTGCTAGGCAAGCTCTCTAACCTCTGAGCTATGCCCCCAGCCCTTCTTTCCACGTGTAGTAAACAATCATTCAGTTACTTATTTCTGTAATTTAAATTATTCTGAGTTTAAACTAGAATTCTAAGTGGGAACAGGATCCATGCCGTGAATATTTGCTTATTCCAAATAATTATACTCTAATAAAGATATGTATAACAGTGAATGTCCTAAGGTTTTCTGTTATGTGTCTAGTTGCCTAGTCATTTGGAAAAATCGGTGAGCTGTTTGAGTTTTTGAAAAAGCATGAGAGGAATGATGAAGTCGTTCACCTTTGTCCAGGAACCACAGATGTTCCTGACTAAGCTGCCTAATAAGGCTCTGACTGTAATAGTATAGTCAAAAGAGAAGGTTTGATTTTAAAAAAAAGAAGTTAAAGTAAACATGTTTTTCAAGAGGTAGTTAGTGTAGTTATGGGCTACAATGAGGTATCTCAAGAACTTGGAAGTGAGAGAGGAAAGTATGACCTCAGGTAGGTGATAAAATCTACATAGAATTAAATCAAAGCTGAGTTCTTCCTTCGTTGGCTTGTCATTCAGAGGGTTCCTGGGCATGTCTCAGAAGAACTGTGCCTCTCAGTAGCAGTACTGATTCACCCAAGGTGGATGGGGAGAAAGACTTGGAGAATCTGTTTAGAAGAAACCAAGCCTAAATGCATCTGGGTCTTGAGCTTTCAGCCTCCAAATTGTGCAGTGGTAGATTTCTTTTTGCTTAAAGTACCCACTCTGGTAATTTCTTATAACAAACGTAGGTAGCAATGACATCCTCTGCCAGACTTCTCACTAGGAAACTCTGAATTAAAGTGGTGCTTATAATTGATCTGGTCCTTGATGTTGCTGAGAAAGCAACATTCTATTCTTAGGAGAATAGAAGTCATCTGGGAGCAAAGGTGGTATGGCTCAAGGTGACTTTTCTGCCTATGGGGAATTTCTACCAGCAAGGACAGATATTTTGTAGGCCAGATAAGTTTAGCCTAGTGCTATTTTTAAAAAGTACTTTTCAGATAAAATAAGCATTTCAGTGTATGTATATAGGAGGCATTAGTACTAAAATATATTCCTAGAGACAAATTATAATTTACTTAAATGGTTGTTTACCATTCTGCCTCAAGCATAAGTTAACTTAGCATGTTTATTTCATTGCTTTGCAAATCCATAAAAATTTTTATGTTAGGATTTCAAACCACAAATTAACATTCCAGTAAGGAAGTTTGAACTTTTTTTTTTTTTAAGGTACTGTGGATTGGACCCATGGTCTTCACTTAGAGTTACATCTCTAGCCTATTTTTGCTTTTTATTCTTAGTAAGGGTCTTGCTAAATCACTAAGTTGTCCAGGCTGAACAGCCTCAGCCTCTTGGAGTGCTGGAGTTATAAGCAAAGGCCACTACATCCAGATTGTACATTTTTAAAATTATGTGCACAAAAATGTATTATAAATTTTTTAAGTGGCATTGTGAATGTCAAACGTGTATTTCATGCAGAAAGAGTTGTATCAAAAGACCTCAGATGTCTCACTGTCCTAGACTAAAGGCAGATGGTTTCAGTATAAAGCAAGGAAGTGACTACCAAATTTTGACCAAGTGAAAAATATGGAATTACAAGAGTAATATATGACTCTTATCTGTGGTATTCACTTCAGATGAAATAATTAACTACCTTTCTGAAAGAGTCCTTGTTTCATAATTTGACATGCTTTTCCCCCCTCACCTTACATTTTGTAAGTATTAATTGTGAAAGCAATTCAATGAGGTTGGCAGGTCATCTCTCATTTTGTAGATTGAAAATGATGAGACCGTGACTTATCCAAAGGCACAAAGAAAAAAAAATTCAGAAGTGTGAATTGATGGCACCCTTTCTCTCCTCATTCTTTCACAGATATTCACTTATTGAAAGAAGTTGTCTTGTCCAACTTTGACCTTTGGCCTGCTTCGTCAGATCATCCATGTGGGAGAAGGAGGTGAGGTTCTTGCTTCTGACTTACAATCGTTGGGAGGCCTCCTATGCCACATGCTCTGGCATCCAAGACCTCATTAAGCCAGTATCTTAGTCTGCTTTCTGTCACGATCACAAAATATACTCAATGTCAGGTAATACATAAAACATATGAATTTGTTTGGTTCACAGTCATGAAGCTGAAAAGCCCAAGAGCATGGATCTTGAGGGTCTCCTTTCTGTGTCACCAGATTGTAGAAGGACAAAGGGACACTCTGGAGATGCAGACTGGGGAAGAGTGGACTGAACTTATACAAACTTCCTCTCACCATAACTAACCCAACACCATGAGGATGGCATCAACCTACTCACGAAGGCAGGACCTTTACAACCTCATCGCCTCTTACAGGCACCACCACTTAATGCTGTTACAACAGCAATTACATTTTCACATGAGTCTTGGATGGGGCATCCACATGCAGGAAAAAATAACCTATGGAAAATTTAAACTGGAGGGTAGAGGTCCAGGCAGCAGGAGAGTGACAGCAAGTGTGGCTTCCCACATGGCCACAGCTTCCCTCTGGTTTCTTTTTTAACCTGTCCCCTCCTCAGTGACGGCTTTTCTGATCTCTTTCATGTATTTGCCTTGAAACGACATGTTACAAGCTTCAGTCTTCCAGGAGAGGAATGGTGCAGGTGTCAGGCTGCTGTAAGAGGCCATCACATTTCTCAGCCTGTCATTCTTATCTCTCTCCAGAGAGGGGCAAGGAGACCATTCATTGCAAAGAACTGCTGATTTGCTTCTTGGTGTTAGGAGAGTTTGAGGCTATGACCTGCGTTCTGCAGAGAAGGGCAGCGGGTTCTACCCAGCAACATCCTTTGGTTTGCAAGCAGAGAGCTTGGAACTTGAGCCTTAGAGAGGGTTGGAGCACGTGCAGGTGCTGTGAGCCCAGGCTTCCTTTTCTGTTGTCAAGGGTGTTTCTAGCTGAGGGACCGTGGGAAGACTTTCTAACCCTTTTGGTACCCAGTTTCTCAGACTATAACTAGCAACATCAATGTCTGCTCCAGAAGGAATGTTCAGGCCTCTTGCCATAGAGGCCTGTGCATAGGTATTTGTTGTATCTGAGTCCAAGTTGATGTGTTCTCTGTTCACTAGCTACTGTCTAGTTCCTGATGCTACAAGAAAACACCTTCCGGGCTCTCCTGTAAAATGCTCGAACACGAAGGACGCAGACGGCTTAGCCATCCACAGTCCTCCGATGTCAAACCTGCCAGGTGGCAAGGGAGCAGATCCTCCCACACTGCCGTTCTCCAGAGCCATCGACCAGGGGTTGAACCTGAACAGTGTGTCCCCACAGACATGGGCCTGTAGCACACGGTTGTGCTGTGGTGACTGCAGGTCACACCCAGAAGCTTGGCTGATGCAGGGACAGAGCTGGTCCGGCAGCGTGCTCAGGACACCGACTCCAGTGCTGGCCACATGCAGACTGGCCAACAATCATGGCAGGGAAGGCTTCTGTTGGCAGGTAAGCAAAGACAACCAAAATCAGGGCAGGGCCAGCGAGCCACGCCCATTTCCAGCTGGAGCCCAGTTCGCCTAGGGTAGGGCTGGTTACCAGGTGTGGCTCTGGGATGTGGGTGCCGACTTTTGGAGAGGGACCATTTCCACCAATTCCTGCCACCTGGGGGCTCCTTGCCTTGTGTGCCGTGGGGTAGAACTACACTGAGAAAGTAACCAAAGAGAATTTCACATCAGACAAGTCTTGTTCTGGGGGAGAAGGAGGAATAAAGACAGGAATAAAAGAATTAGGAATAAACAGCCTGCAGTGCTTATTGGACTAAAGTATACACAAACTAGTCACGAATGGCAAACTTAGGTGCTGTTTCTTATCTCAAGCCAAAATGGTTGTGTGTTTTAGAAAGAAATACTCCACTGCCCCCACTTACTCCAAGTATTTAAAGTAATAAAATTCAGAGCATCTCGGAGTTGAATAGCAGCTGTCAGGGCCCTGGGGGAGGGGAAGAGGAGAAGTTACCAATCAATAGGCCTAAAGTTTCGGTTAAGCAAGATACATCCTTTCTAGAGCCCTCCCATATGTCCTTGTACCTCCCAATGACAACCGTGTCTTATACACTTAAACGTTTGTTGAGAGGGTAGACAGCATTGTTAAGTATTCTGACCACAATAAAATAAATTTTTTTTAGATGCCATAAAGAGCTGGGACAAATCCCAATTTAACAAGGGGTTATCCCTGAGAAGGAACAAGAAATACACAGGAGCCAGGAGAATTGGAATTAGGTGGGCTTCCCTCCCCCCACCCTCCTACCCTGTGACTTTTTATAGTTATTTAGAAGAAATCTGCATTTTTTCCGTTGGAATGTGCCTCGCCTTTGTTGGCCAGCTCTATGCACCAGTCTGCCTGCCTGTTTCCGCTGGCTTGTCATGCTCACTAATTAGAGAGCTGCCGCCTGATTCACCTTGTTAATTAGAGGGACTTGAACACGGAGGCCTTGGGGCAGTGTGCGAGGGAGCCTCGCACCAGTGCCCTGAGAACGATGCAGTCTGTGAAGTCATTCTTCTCATCTACCTTCTATTTTTCATTTGAAATGAATAAATCATTGAGATTTTCCTTGTGCAGTGAGAATGCGAGAATTCACATCTTTGTAAGATGTAAATTACATGTGATCAATCGGAAGGGATGGCTCGTGTATTGTCCTTACATGATTTCCTAATTTACTCCTTGTCAGTGTCTGAAAAATGGCCTGGAATATTTGTCTCCTCTCCCTGAATCTGTGCCCTTCATCTGGTGAAAGAGGGTGTTGAGTCAGAAACACAGCTGTTGCATTTATCTGTAGGAATCTGGGCTAGTGGTTTGTTGTGCCCTTGCAGCCTGTGGGGCAGGGGTTGCCTCTGGAATCTGAGTCTCATAGAGCATCCTTTGGACCTGCCCCTTCTCCCCAGCTTCCCCCAGGTCTTGTCTGCTCCAGAAAAAACAAAACAAAACAGGTGTAGTAGGTAATTTTGACTGAGATATTCTTTTATGCTCTAGAGATCTCTTTATCAGAACTGAGGTTTTAGGTATTTTGGGCACCTTCAGAAAAAAAATATATATATTTAAAAAATAATACCTGGGCTTGATTAGTCTAGAAACCCAATCATAGGAACAGAGGTGCCCTCAAATAGTGGCTGCCTCCTGCTCCCACCTGAATTCGGACATGCTGAGTATTAGGTAGGGGCTTTCTTTCCGACTTTTTAATTCAAATTATGTAAGGGAGGCTAGGAAAAAGCAGTTTCTCATTGGTAGAAAGGAGAGGAGGTAAAGGTGTGGTTTTCTCATTTAAAAAGTCTTGGAGTCTCTGCTGAGGAGCGACCTGATTAAACCCGTCTCAGGCTTTGTGGTGAGCTAATGTCTTTACCGCAGTCAGGCCTTTTGCGCACCCAAAGCATCTGCAGTCAGTGCGCATGCTCACGCGCAGATAACTGCTGAAGAGATTCTCTAGAGAAAGGAAGAATTTCATAGTTGCTGTTTCTGGGCCAGGGCGCAGACTAAAGTAATAATAGCTTCCTAGGAGGTTCTTTGCACACTTCGGGACATCCGGTGATTCAGTGTCCTGCCCATAAGCTTGCCTTGCAAATTTAGGGTGTGCAAAGTACGGCCCCACCCGGAGGGAAGCCAGACACAGGCCATGCTCCTGGCCTGGGACCTCGGGTACAGATGGAGAAGCAGCTGATCATCGACACATGATATGGCCAGCGATCAGGGGACATTACCAGAGAGAAGACTGGAATGACAGGACATTTGTGAGGGATGAATACAGCTGGCAAGGTGGAGAAGGCCCAGGTGGGGGAGGCCGGCGCAAAGGTGTGGATGTGGCTGGCCCATTCTGGGCTGGCAGCCTCTTGGGAGGGCCAGAAACTTGGGGAAAGGGAGACGCACAGTGGCAGAGGCGGGAGACACCCCTCAGCTTCCAGAAGCTGAGCTCACAGCTCAGCTGTGAGGCAGACAGGCTTCTAAGCACAGCATCACTTAGCGGGAGGCGACCGTGACCCCTCAGCTCTGGGGGGATGCAGAGCCTGGTGGTGGCTCAACAGGTTTTCTGGCCTGGAGCCCACGCAGGTTTATGGGACGCGCCGTGAGGGTGTGGTACCCCTCTGGCCACTACGGCCTCAGGCGCCGGGACCCTCAGGTGCAGGGGACCCTGGCGGCAACCGCAGCAGATAGTGACGTCAACCTCAAAGGCCGAAGAGGCTGCCTCCATACAGCCTCGGCCTGTTTGACTTTGAGAATTTCAAGTTTGATTTTGCTTTTAATCGACACATAACACGCATATAATGAGCTACGGTGTGATGTTTCCATACATGTCTACATCATGTAATGACCAAATCAGGTCATTAGCATACCCAGCATCTCAAATATTTATTTCTTTGTGATGAGAACACTCAAAATTCTCTCTTCTAATTAATTTAAAAGAGGCCATGTATTGTTCACCATAGTGGCGCTACAGTGACACTAAGCATAAAAAAAAAAAAGTCTGACTAAAGATCCATGGGGAGCCCTGGGTTTGCAGCATCACTTCACACACACCTGCTCAGATACAGTTTGAACACCTGACCTTTGGTAGGGTCATGACAAATAGCCCAGAACATAAAGCTGGAAAAGACCTCACCCACCGCCTATAAGAAATACATAGGAAGTCAGACATGGTGGCACAGGCCCGTGGGAGGCTGAGGCAGGAGGCTGGTAGGTTCCATCCCAGCCCGGGCAACATAGTGACTTCTCAGGGTGCTGCCTCAACTGTTAAATAAAGAGATCACAAAAGAAAGAAATCATTAAACAGGGGTGGTTGGGGGTGCAGATCAGTGAGAAGGCTGTAACAACGCACTCCTCCGTCATCACAGAAAGAAGAGGAGGGAGAAGAGAGAGAGGTGGGAGAGTGGGTCAAGGGGCAGAAGCAGCTGGAGGAACGCTCAGGGGCCAGGCAGACGCGAACATCAGTACGCAAGCGTCCCCCAGTAGAGAAGGATGGCACCGGGAGGCAGCGCTGCTGCTGGGGCTGGCCGGAGCCGCAAGGGCCAGGTGTTGGGCACGTGCGATGCGCTCCCAAGGCTGCAGGGCTCGCTAAGCCTGGGGCCTGGCAGCAGGGCCTGGGGCAGACCCAAGGGCAGGGTGCGAGAGCGTCGGACTTGAAGCCCCTTGCTTTGATTGCAGGACCCTGATGGCGCTTGTCGCATCCTTTTCTGGAGTGTTGAGCAGTGCAGCAGCTGACATTTCTAAACTCTAGGCGAGAGATACCGGGCGCTGGATTGGTGAAGACTGAGACGCCTCTCGGAGGCCGAAGAATCAGGGCCTAGGCGTGAGAGGCGAGCCCGGCCCTGGCGGCATCTACAGTGCCAGTGAGATGCGGTTGTCACATACAAGGCAGATGTGCGAGTGCATCACCACTCACAAGAATGACTGATGTTGGCCACCTCAGAGCTGGTGGATGTGGACAACAAGGTATGTGGATGTGTGCAAAGCACTGAAAGAGGGGGAATCTTATGAGTGCTTGTAGCAAACCCTGACAAGTCCGTGAATGGTAGATCCACCACAAAATACAGGCAGCTTCTGCTGGCCTTTTGCTGGAGAAGCCAACAAACCTCAAGTCTAATCTAAGGATTCATTTTGTGGCAACCTTCACCAAAACTTATTTTCCATAGTTGGTGAGTCTTGCCTGTGACTTGGTGATTTTATCTGTGACTTGCTTTAATGCTTTGAAAATAAAATGTTGAACACCAAAATACTCATTAACCGGCCAGTGGATGCAGAATTTGTGGTATTTTTACACAGTGGAGTACTACTCATCTATAAAGACAGATAGGTTGGAGGCTTTTGTAGGTAAATGGAGGCAACTTGAGACCATCATGCTCCGTGAAGTGAGTCAGATGTAAAAGGTTAAATCTAGAATGGTTTCTCTAATATGAGAAACCCAGAATACAGTCATTTCATAGAACTAAACGAGGGGAATAATGGGAACTAGTTGGGAGGGGAAGAGTGTGAGAGGGTCAAAATGGGAGAGGGGAAGTGTTTGTAATTTTGCCATGACATATGTGCACAAAACACTCAAGTTCAGTGCAAACATTATGTAGTGCATATATACATATAAATAAAATGGGGGGTGGGGAGAAATGTTTGCTGTTTTCTCAGGATTAGGATTATATTTGTAATTCTCCAAATATGTTAGTCTCCCTTTATCCATGGGGCATGTGTTCCAGACCCTTAATGGATGCATGAAGCTACAGCCAGTGCCAAACCCTAGACATACAATGCTTTTTCCTCTACCCACATACCTATGATAGCTTAATTAGACAAGAGGTTAATAACAGCAAGAGTTTAATTGATAAATTAGGCTCCATAAAGGATTAGAAGCAATGACTAATAATAAGATGGAATAATTATAACAATATACTGTCATAAACGTTATGTACATGTCATCTGGGCCTCTGTCAAAACATCTTAATTGCACTATAGTCAGACTTCTTGTGTTGACAGGATTTGACACAACATCCCCATGATGAGGAAAGGTGAGGAAGGTGACACCAAGTCAGGAGGAGGACTGTGTGCTGCAGGTGACACTCCATGGTGGTGTCGTGGAGATGTCAGTGGTTAGACAGGTTGACTGAGGGTAACCGAGAAGGTGGAAAGTAGAATTATAGAGAAGGAGACTGTAGTATTTATGGGACCATGACCTGTGCTCTGATAGACACCATGGAACTCATCCTAGCTGTTCGGGGCTCTCTGCCTAGTGTCAGGCAGATCCCGGGCCAGCACCTCCCCTCAGGAAGACATGAGGTGGGGTGGAAGTGAGTTGGGAGAAGCCCTTGGTCAGCCTTCTTGATGGCAGCTCTGGTGTGATAACAGGAATATAGAGACATGTAGGGCATGGACTTATGGAAGGGATGTCAGGGTGGGATGTTTCTGGCAGTGGTGAGAGCAGGCGAAGGCCTGGGGACAGAAAGGGGCCACGTGCTCTAGTTGCCAAGCAGAGGTCGCAAAGAGGCAGCTCCAAGAACACTGGTGTGGCCAACACGAGCTGCTTTTTCTTTTTTAATTAGCTGCCAACATTTAAACACTGAAAGGTTTCACGCTGAAAAGAAAAACAAATCAAACCTGGGTTTCTGAATTCTCTTAATCTGGCATTTGCATGCCTGCCTGACAGCAGTTAGCTGAACCCACGTCCCCCTGCCTCTGGTGCTACAGTTAAGTCTGGACCCTCAGGCATGGGAGCCTGGAGCTGAGGTCTGAGGGGTCACTGCAGAAAGGGAGTGAGGCTCAATCATGCGGGAGTCCTGTATCCTTCTGCTTTAGTTTAGTGTGCAGCTACCCGAGAAGGCTGGCATTCAGAAAGGTGTTTCTCAGTGTAGCTGGGGAATGGATTTCAGGGTGCCAGATAGGAAACTCTGTAAAGCAGTTCAGGGGAGGGCTGATACGTTATTATCAACTTGACTGTCAGGGGTAAGGATGAGACTCAGTGACTAATCACTTGCCTAGCACGTGCAAGGCCTTGTGTTCAATCCCGAGTGCCACACAACCACATACAAAAATCAACTCCATTGGTGTGGGAGCCACCTAGTGACTCATAGAGCATGCTCCTGAGTATGTCTGGCTGGGTCTTGCAGGTGACCTTGGGACTTGTCATTTTCTGTCTGATACTGTCCTTCTGCTCTCCTCTCAGCTACCATGAACCAAGCCACTCTGCTCTACCGCACCCTTCCACTATGCTCTTTCTACCTCAGAGGCAGCCACCCACGGACTGAATCTCCTTAAACCAGAAGCCAAGTAAGCCTCTCTCTTTTTAAGCTGTAGATATTGAATGCCCAGGAGGGGTAGGAGTCTTGCCCAAAATCATGGTGCCCTGAGGAAAATTTCTGTGGGCAGGCTGTACTGTTTAGGTTTTAGTCTTGCGTGAATGTGTCTTAATGGACAGGAAAGCCAGCTCCTACTTGTGGGAAAAGTGGAGGGTGAATAATGCTGTCCCATATACTAGCTCCTATAGTTCCTAAACCCTAGAACTTGTGTTACCTAACATGTCAAAAATAACATTGCAAGCCAGGAATGGTGATGCAAGCCTCTAATCCCAGCATTCTGTGAAGCTGAGGTTACAAATTCAAGCCCATTCTAGGCACTTCAACGTGCAAAGGCTCTATATTCCATCCCCAGTACTGCACAGCAGAAACAAAACACAAACAAAAAGCTTTGCAAATGTGATTTAAGTTTTAAGGATTTTGAGATGGAAAAATGCTCCTGGATTATTGGGTTGGGCCCAAAATGTTATCACATGCATTATTAAAAAGAGGGAAGCAGAGGGGAAGTTGACACAGAAGAAGAGAAGGTCATATAAGATGACAGTGGAAGCAAAGACATGAATGATGTGGCAACAAGCCAGGGCGTCCTGGCAGCCACCAGAACCAGGGAAGAGCTTCTCCCCTTGGGGCCTGCAGAAGAGTGGCCTGTGGATGCACAGAGGCCAGCCTCTGAGACTCATTTTGCACTCCTGGCCTCTGGAAGGATGCAAGAGCCACTTTCTGTTGCTTTAAGCCACCAAATCTGTGGTAATTTGTTACAGAAGCCACAGGAATTGAATACAAACAGTGTCGTCGAGATCTATATGGGGAATCCATAGCCAGGGAAGAGACTGAGCACGTTAAGTGATGGATCATTGGCATCTAGTGGTTTACATCAGGTTGGGCTGTCATGGAAAGACAGCCCAGGACTCAGCCCAAGGTGCAGGAGTGTGGCCCAGGAGCAGAGGGAGGCACAGGGAGCGTAGAAGGGCAGGAAATACCCATGTGCAGGTGAGTAACTGAGATGGAGACCACAGTGGGCTACAGTAACGTAGTCCTGCGGGGTCCTCTGTGAAACTACTTCAGTGTTGCCCTGTGGAAGGACAGTAAGTGGGCAAGAACTTGGGTGGGGACCCCGGTGGGAGGGACAGGCAACAAGGAGAAGGGGACGCTGAGCTGCAACAATGGGAGGGCAGGCAGGTTGACCCTGGGTACTAGAAGCGTGGAAGCCATCACAAGGGAAGACGCAGTGAGCAAGGCAACTCGTGTGAGGGATGAGGGAAGGTAGCGCGAAGTGCAGGTGGGGGTAAGACTTCAAAAAAATCTTCCTGCTAGCCAACTAATACTACGGACCACTGATAATCATTTCTGAGGATACAAGCAGTTATCAGAACACTCAAAGCTTTGTCCTTAGGGCATGAGCATGCAACAAAACAGAAGTAATTTCAGGTGTTATAGATATTTTCATAAAAATTAAAAATTTCAGGTGAGATCAGGCATGTTTAGGGTGGTATGGCCATAAGAATTAAAAATTTTAGATACTAATAAGAAGCATGAAGAAATAAAAAGGACGATAGGCTAGAGAGCGAAAGGTCCACTCGGCTAGACTGGTAGGGGAAGGCCCAGGAGGTGACAATGGTGCTGGCTTGTGGGTGATGACCAAGGCCCAGCTGGGCAGAGAAGTGGGAAAGATTGTGCCAGTGCAAAGGCTCTGGGGTACACATTCAGGTAGAAGGAGGAAGCTGTGAGCCTAGAGCAATAAGTGGCCAGGTGAATGGTGAGTGGCAGGGCTGAGGGGTGGAGGTGCTGGATGCTACCACATGGGCATCACGAGGTTCCCTCCTAGAAGGCCTGAGCTGAGCCCAGTTGCCACGTGAAGCTGTTGGGGCTTTAGAAGCAGGGAATGGCTTGCTGTAATTTGCATTCTTAAATATTAGTGTGGTTTTTGCGAGGATAGAGGATGAATGGGGGACGAGAGTAAAGGCAGGAGGCTGGTGAGGAAGCTAGCTGGTGGGAGATGAGGGAGCACGGGCAAACACTGCAGGGACAGGGCTGCCTGGATTATGAGTTACATCATTATAGGAAAAAATGCGGCCCAGGGAGCTGAGATTCCCACTCGTGGGGGTCCCGAGACGCAGCAGTGATGTAACGTGTGGTATCAAATAGAGGAGAAACTTGATAATTACCCCGCATCCGTTCACAGGTAATGCATTCTCTCAGGTGCATGTTGTTAGCAGGTATGCTACTTGTTTAAGAGGACTCTATCAATTAATTAGCTGTTTTGATTGGGTGGTGGAAAACGTACCTTTAATAGGGGTAGAATTTTCACAAATCAACCCATTACCCTAATAGAGTTTTCAGCGTGTGCGTGCTTCTCATAGCAGGTGTAGAAGGCCGGGTTGGAAGGCTTGTGTCTAGGGACACTTATTCCCCACTGCCCTGGCTCTTGTAAAGTTCCTTGGGAGGTTGGAAGGTGGCTTCTGGCAAGGCTCTTTTGCTGTCCACAGCTGGGGCATGGCATGCAGTGACCTAAGGAGGAGGTGGCTGCCATGTGTCCCCAAGGCTGTAACTCAGCCTTCACTGAATACAGGATGTTAGCCATGCCCACCCATGCATCTCCCAGGGCACCTTGGAATAATGCTGGAAGGAGGGAGCATGTGGGGAGTGCAGTGTTTCGATGAGTGAGTGAAGGGGGTCTGCTCATCTTGGGTCCACAGGTGCGGGGGAAGGTCAGAGGGCCAGTATTGTGGTTTGGATCTGGAATGTCCCCCAAAAAATCTCATATATTTGGATGTTGTAGATCATCTATGGAACCATGTGGTGTTGGGAGATTGGGGCCTGGTCTGGAGGTATAGATTGCAGGCATGTAGATTGGATTATAGGCATGTAGTGGGGGCTTACTACACCTTCCACAACCGGAAGGTGTGGAACATTGAGGCTGGACCAAGGCCTTGGAAGGGCCTAGAAGGATATATAAGCTGTTTCTTGCTTTCCTTATGGGACTAGACTCGACTTGCTTTGACCTGACTTCCTGTTAGTAATGCTGTGGGGAACTGCCTACACCTTTGCCTCTGCCATGCACTTCCACCGTTTCCGGCTGCCTCTGAGTGGACTGTGACTTTCTGAATCTGTGAGTTAAAATAAACTTTTGCTTCCCTAGTTTGTGGTCATCGGGTCTTGAGTCACAGCAATGAAAAAGTAACAAGGACAGCTAGGTTGTCCTCTAACTGCATGCTGAGAAGGAAATGGCCAGTGAGGGGCAGGCTGCCCCGAAAGGCTGGGAGTCTTACTTAAGACCATGGTGGCCTCAGGAAAGGTTTTTGTTGTTGTTGTTGTTGTTGTTGTTGTTGTTGTTTGGTTTGTTTTTGGTTTTTTGAGACAGGGTCTCGCTCTGTAGCCCAGACTGGTCCTGAACTCACTATGTAGCCCAGGTTGGCAGTGGACTCACAGCAATCCTCTTGTCTCAGCCTCTTGAGTGCTGGAATTACAGGCATGTGCCACCACGCCCAGTTTATGTGGTGCTGGGGAGTTAAACTCGGGTACTTAGCGCTTGACATATCTCTTGCTAGGCAAGTGCTTTAACTGCTGAGCCATTCCTCCAGCCCCTCAAGCAAGGTTTTATTTTTGAGGGGTGGGGAGGAAGCGGGGGAGATGTACTGTTTAGTCTCTGGCCTGGGTGAGAAGAGAGATACATCCTATAAGATCACACAGGTGCCACAGAGGGAGGAGGCCAGACCACTGTTCCCTCCTCACTTGACTACAGCCCACTTAATGGTCAGTCTCCTGCCACATGCAGTGAACCATGGATTCAAAAATCAAACGGGAAAGGTCTCAGCTTCATCTTTATGAGACTCAGTCTCTTCAACTGTTAAATGGGATCAACCCTGCCAGTTCTGGGTTCAAGGAGGATTAACTGAGATAAAGATGGTGTGGCTATGCCAGCGTGTATGGGGCTTGGAAACATCATGGGCGGTGGAAGGAACCAGACCGGAAGGGATAAATGCTGAATGATTTTACTTACTGGAGGTACTAAGAGAAGTAAATTCTTACTAGAGAGAAAATAGATTAGAGGTTCCCAGGGCTGCAGAGAGGAAAACTGGGGAACTGATGTGTACCAGGTACAGGGTTTCTGTTTGGGAAAACGAAAAGGTCTGGATGTGACTACAGCATTGTGAATATGCTTCATTCCAGTGGGCTGTGCACATCAGTGGTTGAAATGATAAGTTTAAAAAGGGTGCGGGGGCAGGTTGGAAGAATGGCTCAGTGGTTAAAGTGCTTGCCTAGCAAGTACTAAGTCAAGTGCTAAGTACCCGAGTTCGATTCCTCAGCACCACATAAGTTGGGCAGGGTGGCACACATCTGTAATTCCAGCCCAGCCTGGGCTCCATAGTGAGTTCAGAACCAGCCTGGGTTACAGAACAAGACCCTGTCTCAAAAAAAAAAAAAAAAAAAAAACTGTTGCTAAGCCCAAATTGGGGTCCCTGGGTGCTGTGTGCATGATGGACCTCAGTCCAGGCCAGAACCCCAGCTACCAGTGCAAGATCACCAGAGGCTAGGGAGTGGGTCAGAGATGCTAGCTAACTGCAAACAACTTTGAAAACAATTAACAATATGAAAGCAAGAATCATTACCATTGATCTTCCCAGCTATGTGCTTTTTTCTTTATAAGGTTTTATGTCATTTCATACTTGGGATTTTGTGGCAGTGATTGTTTAGCATTATTTCATAAACTGCTCATACCTCTTCGTATCTCTAGAAACTCTGACCTAAAATATTATCGTGACTGTATAATATTTCATATGATTCACATCCTACTTTAGTTACTTTTTAAAAGCTGTGACTATACCTGATACCCATAAGTTAAAGAAAGAAAAGTTTATTTTTAGCTCACAGTTTCAGAAGCTCACAGTTTGTTCACAGTGGCCGGCATCAGTGGAGGGATAGGGCAGAGGCGTAGGTGGGGGCAGCTCTTCACAGCATAATAAACAGGAAGCTAAGTCAACTCAAGTCAAGTCCAAGAAGGAAGGAAGTAGCATACATATCCTTTCAGGTTCCATCCCAATGATCTGCTCCTTCTGGGTCCAGCCTCACTATTCCCCTCCTTCCAGGATTAAGCCCCCAACACAAGCCTGTAATCCAATCTACACACCTGTAATCCAATCTGCCACATGCCTGTCCGCCACCACACACCTTAAATCCGCCCCTCCAGAGCAGGCCTCCACCTCCACCAGCACATGGTTCCGTAGGCAATCTCTAACACCCACATACATGAAACCTTTGGGGGACATTCCAGATCCCAACCACAACTGCATGCCATACATCAAGTAGGACACTTAGCTTCCTTCCAGTTTTTCACAGTGTGACATTGTGATCAGCATCTTTATGCGTAATCTCTGTACCAAGACTATTCGCTCTGGATATATGTTTAGCATTACTTCAGTATAACATTGAGCCCCTTTAAATGTCTTCCCTATGGTGGCAGATCCATTACCAGTCAGGCCATCCCCTCTTACAACTTGATCTGGCTGGTGTGGTACCCTTCCCTCAGCTCCCAGCCCATCCATCCTGTGTCCTCCCACTGCTGGTTGGTTTTGGCTGCCTCTGAATGGACAAAAGGGAATCTTGATTTAATTGGGCATTGCTCTTCAGGAGGGCACTGCCAATTCCACTGGGGGGCTACTCTGGAGCTTCTGGAAAGCCGGGCACTGGAAGTCCAAGCTCAGAAGGTGGGGTTGACCAGATAGGGTGCATAGTGGAGCCCTTCCCATGCAGAACAGAGGCAAGCCTTCCAGAGGGTACCAGGACTGTGAAGCAGAATCAAAGTCCCACCAGCCCCATGTGTACATCTAGCAAGTATCATTTGGCCTAGTGCCGTGAAGGTTCTTCAGGTTGCAAAGAGACAGAGAGAGTCTTTGTGATATGGAAGAGAGACAGAGCTGGGACTGTAGTGGGCTACTGCCACCCCTCCCCCCAGCTCCTCCAGAGGCAATGAGGTGGCCCTGGGGCTTGGATCCCCAGTCTCCACTTCAAGATGGCTCTGAGTCCAGCTCTGCCTGCACTTCTGTGTGACCTTGAGTGTGTTTTTGAATCTTGCTGGGTCTTTACTTCAGTTTGGGCTTTAAGCATACATCAAAGGTCCGAAGGCTTGGTTCCTTATGTGACAATATTGGGAGATGTTGGATGCTTTTAAAGGTGGGGCTTAGTGAGAGGTCTTCAGGACACTGAGGGGATGCTTATGATAGGAATTGTGGGACCTCAGCCCCTCCTTCTTTCAGTTCTTCTTGCTCATTTGAATTGATTGATATTGCTTTGCCATGAACTCCTGCCATAATGCACAGTCTTGCCACAGGCCCTGAGTGATGAGGCCAATCAACCTTGAACTGAACCCTCTGAAACTGTGAACCACAAAAAGTCTTTTCTAGTTATAAGTTGTTTATCTCAGATGTTTGTTGTAGTGATGGAAAGCTGGCTAACCACAGCCTCAGTTTCCTCATGAGTTGTAAGGGCTATAATACTTATTTCTGAGGGACCTGATGAGGATTAAGGTTTTGGATATCCAAGTGCAAGGGAGAGCTTGTAGAATTAAGTAAAAAGGAACAGAGCAGCCCCCTGCTGTCCTATTACCACCTATAGGACACACAGACCTTCCATATCTCAGGCCACTTTGCCTATTAAGTGAGTATTGGTATTGTCCCCAAGAATAAATACACTCATGAGCTCAGGGAGGATTCTGTCTCTCAGAAGGAGGCTCTTCCTTTGTGTTCATGACCTTTGGGACATACCTCATCCTAAATGTCCCCTCCCCAGAGTTCCCACTGAGTTTGAGGCCCTTCCCTTCTTGGTGATCGTTTTCAGCAAGTAGATCCTCCTCTTAATATATTCAACAGACATCTGATCATTGTGATAACCCTGATGGGTGGTGAGCCAGGCAAATTAACCAAAAGATGATTGATTTTTTTTTAATGTGCAATTTTATCTTCAACCTTTCCTAGCAATGCGCTGTGCCAGAGTAATAATTTCTTCTCCCAGGTATTTGCCAGAGTAGAGATTGCACGTCTATTTACGGGTTGCCTGGAAGCCTCATAATTACAATACAGTCCAAGTGCCCATTTTCTTTCCTTGACTACAAATAGGGATCAATCGAATTTTAAATGACCGCTCCAGGGCCCGCTCCAGATCGTGACCTTTGTAAATGATTAGAGCTCACCACCACGGTTGCTGCCTGCCTGGAGAAGGCGGGTGGGCAGAGCGTGCTAACTGGCATTTCATCTGGATGTGGGCCAAAGACATTCTAGGGAACACCCGACAATGAGTTGCTGGTGGAGAGAGGGCCTGTGAACTTTGTCTCCAGCCTGTAGACACTTCCTGGGTACCCCACAGGCCAGCTTTCCTTTGTCCAATTTTTGGGGTCTGTTTGCATGGAAGCCTGTGCACAGAGCTGCCCTTGGCCCTCCTGGGCTGGTGCCTGGAATGGGAAAGGCTGAATGTTCCAGAAGGCTTAGACCTACATGTAAAAACTGTTACTTGCCAGAAAGAAGTTTCTTTGTTTTTGTTTTGAATCATTGAATCTCAGATGCTAAGCTTTACACAGCAAAGCCCCAGAAACCTGCAGGGTAAACAATTCTTACTGAAGAAATTGCAGCCAGGACTTGGCTTATGCTTCTGTTTATACCAGCTCATCCTCCGAGCTGGGTTTTCTGATTCAGAGTGACGCCAGCTGCAGCCCCTTGGGCCCCTGATGCTGCTAGAGACTTTCTCAGGGCTCTTCCAAAAACGGGTTCCCTTGTTTCAGGGCCAAGGTGTGGGAAAGGCTGCTTGCCACCTGCCCCTCTCAGAGTCCCACACACCTAGCTAGATATGAAGACACAGACCAGTAACCTCAGTACTCCCAGAGGCTGAGGTAGGAGGGTTGCAACTTCTAGCCCAGCCTGGGAAATTTAGTTGCTTATCAAGAGACTATCTCAAAATAAAAATAAAAACAAAGCTGGAAACGCAGCTCAGCGTGGAGGTCCTGTGTTCATACCACCAGGAAAAAAAAAAAGGAGAGAAACATATACACACGACACATCCTGCTGAGTGGCAGGGCATGTTGAAAATCACAGTCAAGGACAGCAGTATCATGCCACTGCGCATCTTACGTTCTGGCTGCTAACTCCACCTCTTTGTCTTTGATCCTCACTTTTAGAAACGATCTGCTCTCTTAGCTTAAGGACCAGGTGTGGTTTGTGATACTTGAATACACACTTGTCGACCTGGGCCTGCTTGCTCTTTTTTTTTTTTTTTTTTTTTTTTTTTTTGAGACAAGGTCTTGCTTTACATCCCAGGCTGGTCCTGAACTCACTATGGAGCCCACGCTGGCCTTGGACTCACAGCAATCCTCTTGTCTCAGTCTCCAAGTGCTGGGATTAGAGGTGTGCGCCACCGTGCCTGGTTTTATGCAGTGCTGGAGAATTGAACTCAGGAACTTGTGCTTGCTAGGCAAGCGCTTTAACTGCTGTGCCATGCCTCCAGTGGCTTGGGCTTTCCGTGCAATGTTATAGCAGAGTGTTTCCTTCCAAGTGGGGGTCTTTGAACTGGGCTGTTAATACATTTTGGTTTCTTTGAGAATTCCAGGATCCAGGCCTGGTGCCCACTGGGTCTGTCTGCGTCCACCCTCCTGTTTAGCCAGGCCAGTCTCACTGGACTAATGTTCTCGTGCCGCTTGTGCATAAGCTGCTACCTGTGCAGGGCCTCAGATTAGCCCCACCCCCACCTAGGCAGGTGTTCTCGTCCAATCTGTTCAGCTCATCTCTGTGATGGCACCTGCTCAGGATGCAGGTGACATTTGCCTTGTCCCTGTCTCACAGCCCTAGAGCATATCCTCATGGACACTTCATGGTGTCTCTCTAGCTCTTTATGCTACTCCCTCAGGGAAATATTGTCAACCCACCAGAGTTCTCTGTTCATCCTAGACCCCTAAGGGAACTGAGGAAGGAGAGGCACCAGCATGCCAAGTGTTGTCCTATTATTGGTCAGCTGGCGCCTCTATACAGCACTGCTGCCGACAGGAGAAAAATCTTCCAAAAGCATCCATGTTGCCCAGAAATCAAAGCCATCTTCAAGAGTTTGAGATCTAAAATCTCATGCAACATCTCAAGGAAACCTCTGTGGTGACATGCTGCTCAAAGTCTCTGGAAGCTGTGCATTGGTATGGCCTTCCCACATGGATCATGAGCATGCGCCTGCAGAGTCACAAGGGTGACTTGGGGGAATGACTTTCTATTTCTTTGCTGTGGACACAGAAACGAGACATGACTCACACGGGTCAAAAAGAAAGAACCACATAACACATCAGCCCCCTGCTCTTGAGAAGTCATGATCAGAACTCACCCAAGCTCATTCCTCCTGGCACGACACTATGTTCAATGCCCAGCCGTTATCTCCACTTGCGTCTAAGATGCGTGGTAAAATCCAAATGCTATTCATGTCCTTTGTCCTTTCCCTTTATTTATGAAATAAGAGACTCCATCTTATTGGCTGAGCAGAAGTATCAAGAGATGGGCCATTCCAGCCATCACTATTGGGTTTTCATGTATAAATGTCAGCAGGCTTCAGCCAATCACAACACAGCATGTTTCAACATACTTCAGTTATGGTACATCTGAGGACTACAGTCTGAAGCAGTTAACTTACTTTCAAATGCATTACTAACCTGAAAGTGTGACGTGCATCTTTGTGCTGCCCAGATGGGCTCTACAATGCATCCCAAGGTGCAGCAACTGATCTGAGCCTGGAGTCACACCTGCGGAGCACAGGGGCATATGTGATGTCAGTCCCTGGCACACCTTGGGATGATAGCACACCTTGACTGTGGAATATGTTCCGAATCTCTGCTTGCAGTTACCTTTTTGTTCACTCCCTGAGGAGCAGCAACTGCTGATTTCTATTTATTTTATTTCCCCACTATTTACATGTGTACATGTAAGTGTTTTCTAAGATGCTTACATTAGTGTCATGTTTTGCAGATGATGTATAACAGTAAGATTTAGGTGAGAATCTTTAGTGCAAAAATCTCTCGCTTCCAGGAATGAAGGAAAGCAGTGAGGTATGATAATTGATCCCACCACAGGCAAATGGAACGTCTTGGATTTCACCTTTGTCTTGGCATCTATAGTATTAGCAATCATTCTGATTAGAATAATGGCCTTATTTTTAAGTTATATAATTCGTACTGAAAGTCACCTTTTAGCCCTCAAAGCAATGCTGCTTGTGTAGTTCTGCTGAGCCTATAGATATCCCACCCCACCCCAAATTCAAATGAAGCAACAGGATCTTCTTGTGGACAGCACGTGTTGTTGCCACTAACAACCTCTGGGACTTTTAGGCAACAATGTGCACATAAATGATGACAGACTTGCGAGTTGGTTAGTTTTCTAAACTCTTTTCCTGAGTCACTATGTTAAGAAAGAAAAAGTCAGTGCCTGGGTGTCCCAAGATGCTGAATCCATCAAGATGGGTACTCAAGGAAACATAGTGTTTAATCCCGTGCCCTCACCAATGTGTCTGGGCAGAACAGCAGAGATGGCTTTTATGAATAAGAATTTGGCTAAAGTGCATGGAACAAAACAAACAAACAAAAAATCCACACTTCCCAAGGTGCGTTCTGTGGAACTTTCATGCTACAGGAATGGCTGAAACAGTGAAAGGCTCCAGGCAAGGCTCCAGGGTGACAGGATTCTGTGGTCAAAATAAGTTTAATAAATCCTCCATACAGGCATGTGATCTCCCCTACCATCCGGGCTCCATCCTCCTCCCTCACCTGGACAGGTGAGCAGCCTTCTGCCCATTACCCTGGACCTGGTCCCTGGGCAGCCTCTGGTCCTCTGCAGCCCATTCTTTATGTGAAGCCACAGGGAACTTCTAAAAGATGATTTAGATCGTGTCACTCTCTAACTTTAAATTGCCTAATGGTTTCCTGCTGTGTTCGGAACAGACTTCAGCCGTAATTGTGGCCCCAGGCCCACCTGCCCTTGCCCCTGCCTCTCTTGGCTCCTCTCCGGCTCTGCCCCCTGCTTCCCCGAGGCTTCTGCCACCCCGGCCTCTGCCAGTCTTAGACGGTCCTCGAATCCTTTTCTTGCCTCAAGACCTGAGCATTGGCTTTTTCTCTCCCTGGGAACTTCTTTCCTCTGATCTTCCTGACTGGCTTTTCCTTGTCATTTAGGCCACAGCTCAAAGGTTACCTTGTGACTTCTGTTTCATCTAAATGACCCAAGAGGCCCAGGAATATGAGTTCCTTTTCCTTCTTGCCCACTCCTTCCATTCCACTTCGAGTGCCACTGTTCTTTCCAGTGTGACTGGTCCCTCCTATGTGAATGAGAACTCCCTAGGAGACGGTTCTTGTCTGATGTACTGTGAGCCCCATGCCTGCCACCTGTAAGACACTCAACAAATGCTGATGGAGCGACAGTCGCATGACGTGCATTTATCCTGTTTAACCCCTAGCACAGGTGAAGGTTCAGTGTTTGGAAAATGGATTGGAATGGAAAGGCTCAAAACTGGCAGATGTCCTGAGAGTCCACTATATTTTCCCAAATTTACATCTGTGTTCAACAAGGATCTACTCTCCACTGTCCTGCTGCAAAGATGGGCCCCCTGCAACTCTATTGCACCCTGCCACCATTCCTGGCTCTGGGATCTTGCTTCTCTTGTCTGGAGTTCTCATTTCATCGAAATGATGCAAGGGTTCTAGGAATACAGCATCCTTGAGAAGGAGTGCTCACTGAGCAAAGTGGGCACAAGGCCCTGGCCAGCGTGGGGTTGGTGACTGCTCCTCACCTGGGAACCATAGTGCTTCTTGGGCTGTAACAGCGCCAAGTTCAAGGCCTGCTGTTCAGCCTGTGCACCACGTCAGTGGGGCTGATTACAGCAGTGCTGCTACAGCCCTAGGGGATGAAGGTGATGACAACTTCCCAGTCAGTGTTGGGTGTCTTAGTTACATTTCCGTTGCTGGGACACATTACCTGACATCCACAGCTTAAGGGAGAAAAGGTTTATTTCAACTCACAGAGGTCTCGGTCTGTTTCATGGTGAGCTGGCAATGGCAGAAGGATCTGGCAGAGAGAGAGTGCTTACATCATCTCAAGAGGGAGGGATCTGGACAGTGGAGAAGCGGGGACAAGCACCTATATTTGTAATGTAACATAGCTCAGTAATGCCCCACATGCCCAGCAATCTGCCACCCTTGGCCAGATGCCCCAACTCCCAGTAGCATTTGAAACGTATAGATAATCCCACAGCATCTAAATGCATGAAGTTTTTGGGAGACATTCCAGATCCAGACTGGAACTCTGTCATTGTCAGGTAATGAGATTAGGACAGGTCAGCCTTTTACTTTCTCCAAAGAACACTAGCCTCCCAGGATCAATCCTACAGATCTGCACGACTTCACACCTGCACAAGTGCATACCAGCACTCCCTGACAGCTACATCCCCACATACTTTTGTACCTGTGTGTCTGCACACTTGCACACCTCCACATCTGTAGGCGTCCCATCAACCTTCCTCACACCTGCATCTCTGCACTACTACATTCCTACCCATCTGCACACTTGAACACCTGAACAGCAGCAAATCCCTGAAGCCTCTGTTTGTCTCCATGCTGTGACAGCCATTTCTTTAGCTTGGGAGGAAATTTAACAGATGAAAGCCAGGAGTCTTGGCAGGAGGAAACAGAAAGCTTTTATTCATGGAAAGTGATTTCAGGACAGGTGTCAGTGCCCCATGTGTGTATAGGAGTGTGTGTAGAGGGGTAACTTCAAAAACACAGGCAACCTACCCACTTGTCAATGTGGCTTTGCTGGATCCTCAGGGTGCCCTGGCCAGAAGTGTGGGCTGGGCTGTAGGGTCTTTTGTAAGAATGTCACACCGTCACATCTCAGGGTCTTCTTTCACATTGCTCTTGCAACTCAAGCATGTGAGACTCTCAGGAAAGAAATCTCCATTGAAGTTGAATTCACAATAACAAACTACCAACCATCATGAGGGAAAGCCTCCTGTCAGAAGCCAAAACGCAGGCCCTCCAAATGGAAAAAAAAATAGAGCAAACCAAAAGAGATTCTAAAATATTTAGAGATAATTGGGTGTTAATCACTTTACCTTTTTCTGTATCTTTGGACTCAGTTTTAAAAAGAGAATCAGAGAAAGGGGATGTTGTGTTTTGGATCTGGTATGTCCCCCCAGAGCCGCATGTATTTGGGTGCTGTGGAATATCTGTAGATTTCATGTGTTATTAAGAAGGGTGCCTGGTTAGAAAGGACAGACCACTGGGGTTTGACCGGAAGAGGTAGATCACTGGAACATGACCTGGATATGCAAGTCCTGGCCCTTCCTCACACATTCTCCTTTGTATCGCAATGCCATGAATAGCTTTTCTTCAGCTAGGCATCCACCATGGGCTTCCACCATTGCCAGCCACCCATGAATGGACTGAGACTTTCTGCACTAAAATAATCTTTCTTCCCTTAAGTTGTGGATGCCGGGTAATGCATCCCAGCAATGAAAAAGTAACTAAGACAAAGGAATAATTAGTTGTTTAAATGAAATGTTACCATTTAAAATTAGAAATTGGAGTCTACACTTAAAACTCAGCTCTTGCATTCTGTCGCCCTTCTTGGGAATTCATCTATGCTGCAGGAAATCAACTTGCAATCAAACAATTATAGGTATATGTTATGATCTTTGTTGAAAATTCCTGAAACAATATGATGTATAGTCAAAAAAAGTATAAAAATTGGGACTTTCGGTCTACTCAGTCAGAAGAAACAGAATGGCTCGGTAGGGCTGCACCGTGACTACTACTTGGTGGCAGCCAGATGCTTGATTTTCTTGGATGCAGAAGCTGCTCGCTGCCACGGATTTCTGCACTCAAGTTTTTGTTTCCCTTGGCCTTTTCCAAGATTTGAGTAAAACCAGTCTAGCTGAGAAATAATACCAGGCTAGCTGAGAAATAACTGAGTTATTTTTAGTTCTTTGAATGGTTTTTCATGAACTCTTTCCTTCCTTTGGCCTAAGGCCCGCTGGACCATCAAAGGGATTTTCATGCTAAGGATGGGAAAGAAGAAGGGTCTTTGCTGGACCATTACCTCCATGATTGCCGCTTTCCAGCCAGGACACCCCCAGGAAACAGAAGACCTCGTTCTTGTGTCTTGGCATGCGTTGCTTTTCTAATGTCCCAGAGGCACGTCAGACTTAGCACATTTAAACAGAGATCTCTGGCTCCTCCTCCTAATTGCTGAAGAGGGCCACTCAAACCAGAGGCTCCTTGCTGACTCCTCCACCCATTCATCCTTCCCCTAATCCCTCTCTCCGCCCTTTCAGTTCTGCCTTTCAGTGGATCCTAAATAGAGGGCATATTTTTCCGTGAATAGGTTTGGAGCTGACTTGGAACAGAGAAAATGGAACCCCAGCCAAGGAGGGCTTTGCTCAAGGCTCAGGGCACAAGAAAAAGTATCTTGGGGAGATCCAGGCTGGACAGCATCCTTTTCCTGGCCTCTCTACTTCTGAGCAAAACAGTTATGCAAGGTACAGAAACGGAACCTGTACAGAGACACCTACCCTTGATGCCTGTCCTTTTCTTGAAACCAGATGCAAAAAGCCAACAGTGCAGCAAATTAATAACCAAAGACAAGTGATAGCCTCAAATTATCACTCCCTTTTCCTATACAGTTCTCTCTAAGCAGAATGGATTTCCCTTTCTGGGGCCAGATCTCTCCTCTCACCCTTCCCGTGGGGAGTAGAATGACTAAAGAGGGACACAGAAGTGACCTTCAGCCCTCCAGCAGGAATATTTCTGTACCTGCGTCTACCTTGATAAGATCAATGCCCCATGCGGCTGGAAAGGAATCAGAAACCATCAGGGGAAGCAGCGTATCCTTAGGGGAGAAATCCCTGGTGTTTCCTTGTGAAAGAGGAACTTGCCGTCTCTTCCAGCAGGATGAGATCTCTCCTGCCACACTTGAGCGTATTTTAAACCCAGCCTTCAGGTACTATTTATTACTTTCTCTCTGGACATCCCAAATATTGAAGGTTAGCTCCATTCCTTAGGATTTGTGATTAAAATCAAGTCCTCCTAGATCAAAATCTAAAACATAAAATTATCAAACGCCTAGATGAGGATTTGGAGAAGATCTAGAGCCTTTGATCTGGCGCACCATAAACACGATCCAAGAAACAGAATTGATAGGTGGGACTTCATTAAAATTAAGAACTCGGGCTTTGTGAAAGATACCATTAAGAGATGAAAAAACAAACCTCAACCTCAGATTGGGAGAGAAAAAATGATCCAAAACATTAGTATCTGAAATATGCAAAGAGCTCTAAAAAATCAGCGAAGAAACTAACTTAATTTAAAAGTGAACAAAAGGAGCTGGGGTTATAGGTTAGTGATTAGAGTCTTGCTTAGGAAACACGAGGCCTGCCCGAGGCCCATGGGTTCCATCCCCCAGCATTACATAACAGCTGGGAGTGATGGAGCAAGTCAGTAGACTCAGCACTTAGGGAAGGTTGAGACAGGAGGATTGCCAGGAACTCTAGGCCAGGCTGGGTTACATAGTGAATTCAGGATGGGCTACAGTGCCAGGCCCTGTCTCAAAAAAAATTAAAAAAAATCTCAACAGGTACTTCACCAGAAAAGCAAATAAAATTATAAAGAGATGATCATATGTCATATGTCATATGTCATCAGAGAATTACAAACTCCAACAAGAATGAGGTACCACTACACACCTATTTGGAGCAACAAACAGGAAATTTGTTGCTGATAGGGTGCAAAATGGTACATCCCTTTTATGTGGGTTTTGCCTATTTTTGAGTCAGGATCTTGCTCTATAGGTCAAACTGATCCTGATCTGACTATGAGCTCACAGCAGTCCTCCCCTCTCAGCCTCCAAAATGCTGGGATTACAGCTAAATACCCAGCTAAATTTTATGTGGTGCTGGGAAATCCAACCCAGGGCCTTGCACTTGCTAGGCAAGCACTCTAATCATTGAGCTATGACCCCAGCCCAGTACAACCATTTTGGAAAACAACCTGACAGTTTCTCACAAAATTAAGTATACTTACCATACAATTCAGTAATTTGTGTCTCAGTATTTATCCAAATGAGTTGAAAGTTTATGGCACACAGATACTCCACAGTAGTTTCATTCATAATTGCCAAGACTTGGAGGCAACCAAGTGTTATGGTTTGGATCTGGCACATCCCCCAAAACCTCATGTATTTGGATATCATAGATCACACATGGATTTTGTGTACTGTCCTGGGCCTGGTCGAATCAGGGAGATCACTGGGGCTTGACCTGAAAAGGGTGGGTCATTGAGGCTTGACCTGGAAGGTGTGGGCCACTGAGGCCTGACCTGGACGGACATATGGTAGCTCCACCCTTCCTTGCACTTGACTACTTGTTTGCCGTGCTGCGAACAGCATCTGTCCTGCTAGGCCCCTGTCGTGTGCTTCCACCATTACCAGCCACTTTATGAACGGCAGAGACCTTCTGAAACCGTGAGCTAAAATAAGCCTTTCCTTCCCTAAATTGTGGATATTGGGTATCCTGTTTCAGCAATAAGAAAGGAACTAAGACACAAAGATATCCTTCAATGGGGAGTGCTCCAGCAAGCTGAGGTACATCCATCCAGTGAAATGACACACAGCACTAGAAAGGGACTGCTGAACCACAGGAAGACGTGAAGGAAACTTAAATGCATATTTCTGAGCATAAGAAAGGCATATCAAAAGGCACATACAACTATAGATTACAACTACATGACATTTTGGAAGAAAGTGATTTTCATGGTTTGGAAGGAGAGGAAGAGTGGGGTGGGAATGACTCACTTGAGAGCGTGGGAGGTTTCTATGGCAGTAAAACAATTCTTTATGACACTGTAATGTTGGATTCATGTGAAAATCCACAGAACATGCAACAGAGAGTGAGGACTAATGGAAACTATAGACTTTAGTCAGCCAGTAATGTATTCACATCTGCTCATCAATCAGAACAAGGTAGCACACTAATTCAGAAATTAATAATAGGGAAACTGAGAGTATGAGAAATTCTCTGTCCTTTAAGTTAAAATTTTCTATAAACAATTAACTCCTCTGAAAAGTAAAGTCTGTTAATTAAAAAAAATAATAATATTAAGGGCCAAGGACCTTCCAGATCCCTTTTGTGGTACCTGAAGTCTGAGGCAATTTTTAAACATTTCAAATGGGCTCTGTTAACCTAAGAATTAGATGATCTGGCATGCTTGGCCCAAACAACTTTAAACTCGAGTCATAAGAGTATAAATGTTATACCAGTTTACCCATTAGATTTTACCAGTCTAAAAAAATGGGTAAAAGGCAAGGTTGGTTTTCCTGAGTGCTGCCTGCAGTGCGTATGATCGTAACAGGAACGGTATTGGCAACAGTATTAGAAGTAGTCGTCGTTGTAGTAGCAGAAATACTGTAGCAATAGAAGTGGCGGCTGTAATAACAAGCATTTGTAGTAAAAATAGATGACATAGGAGTAGTGATGCTAACAGAATGGTGGTAGAGGTTGCAGCAGCAGGAGTGGAAGTAGTAGTAGAATTAGAGATAGTAGCTCCCATAGCAGGAAAGTAGGTGTGATGTAATAAAAACAGTACTTAGAGTAGTGATGTAAGTAATAGGAGTAGGAGAAATAGTATTAGATGCAATAGTTGTAGAGAAAGAATAGTAGGAGCAGTAATAAAGGTAACAGAAATGGCAGTAGTAGATGCAGTAGAAGTAATAGTTGTAGAAATGATGGTAGTAGCTG
The DNA here is from genome assembly GCA_004027205.1 of Ctenodactylus gundi. Taxonomy (NCBI): domain Eukaryota; kingdom Metazoa; phylum Chordata; class Mammalia; order Rodentia; family Ctenodactylidae; genus Ctenodactylus; species Ctenodactylus gundi. The sequence continues at coordinate 103,159 of PVKB01001086.1, read as the reverse complement.
CAGTAGCAAGAGTAGTACTAGTAAGAAAGTATGTCCTGTGCCTGTCAAGTAAGCTGCCTTTGTGTCAGCGAATAGGCTGTCCTCCCAAATTCATCTTGTTCCTCTGTAAGGGGCGGCATTAGCCATGGTTAATTCCTAGGAGTAGTGCTATGGGAGTAAATTGACTTTCATGAATGAACTAGGATCTCTCTCTCTCTCTCTCTCTCTCTCTCTCTCTCTCTCTCTCTCTCTCTCTTTCTCTCTCTCTCCCTCTCCTTTCCTTCTTCTTCTCTTCCATTCTATCTGGACTTTTGTCCATCAACAATCCATAGTACCACGTTCTACCAGAATCAGATAGGAACTCACGTCTGGGACAGGTAGAGGTTTGGAGGTCTGCTTTTTCCTCAAGGAAAACATAGATTGGCTACAGACTTTGTTTTGATTTCATTGTTTGATGCAGAAATTATTTTATTGCATGGAAAATCAATAACCTGGATCTGGTGCCTCATTTCTAGATGTTTTAAAGAACAGATTTGTCAGATGTGATTGTATAAAGCAGATAAATTTAAAAATATTAGGAGAGAACACAAAATCTTAAAGTGTATACCTGTAGCACTCAAAAATAATGTTTACAGGCATGATGGAAGGTTTGGGGGACTTCTTCAGTGAAACTGCATCTTACTGATGACTCAATCTTCGTTTCCAAGGACAGAGATCAAATTAAACCAGTGCTTTAGTCAAGTGGTATTGAAGAATGTACAGATGAGATGTGTTGCTGTAACAGAATCTCACATGATGGATGATAAATAAAGAAAAAATTGTATCTCCCAGAGTTCTAGAGTCTAGGGAGCTCCACATCAAGGTGCTGGCATCTGACAAAGATGTTCTTGCTGCATCATCCCCTGATGGATAGTGGAAAGCCAAAAGATCTTGAGAGAGCAAGACCCACCCTCTCTATAATTAAGCTACTCCTGGAATAGGAACATAAGCCCGCAACCCTGGTGACCTAATCACCTCTTGTTAAGCCCCACCTCCCAACACTGTTGTGGTAGGTGTAAGCCTCTGATACATGAATTTTGTGGACATGCTCAAACCATAGTTGGAAGAAAGGACAGGTAACAACAGGAGGCAGCTGCACCAACTGTATTGCTCTGACCTGCAGAGCTAACCAAGTGTCACACTCCTTCACATAACTTCAGGAACATTTTTTTGTGTTGTAAATGTGCGACTGAGTGACTAGAGTTCCTGACGGGCCTTAGTTATCATGGCTTCTACAATTGCATCATTTTTTTTAATCCTAAAGATAATGTTTAATGAACATTTTATTTTAGAATAGCTTTAGGCCTACAGATGTGTTTGCAAAGATAGTTTAGAGGGCTCCCATGTGTGCTATATTCAGTTGCTTCACTTACTCACATCTCTCATCAGTATACAATCAACAAACCAATTGTTGATACATTATTATTGATAAGTAATGTCCTCATTTTATTCAAATTTCCTTAGTTGCTACCTAGTATTTTTTTTTCTATTGCACAAGCCCTTACAGGATATCACATTACATTTAGTCACCAAGTTTTCTTAGGCCCCTCCTGGCTATGACAGTGTCTCACACTTTTCTTGGTTCTGATGACCTTAGCAGATTTGAGGTCAGGTATTTGTAGAATGTCCCTCCAGTGGAATTTGTCTGATGTCTTTCTTATGATTAAACTTGGGTTACGGGTGTTGGAGAGGAAGACTGACTCGATGAGGTGCCATTCTGAGCACATGGCCACAAGGGTATGTGCTATTCATGTGACTTTACTCTCCTCACGGATAGAGAGTTTCATTGTTTTCTCCACACTTCCTTTTATTCCCCCTTTTTATATTTTTTGGAAGGAAGTCATGATGCCTAAGGAGTGAGCGACTACGTTCAACCTCTTTGAGGACCGAATGCATATGTACATTCTGTGAACTTCTACATTAAAGATCAGTCTATTTTCATCCACTGAATTATTCTTCCAGTAATCTATGTATTAATAAGGACTCATGGTTATCTGTAATATACTTTAAGTTATAGTTTACTACTATTTTTTTGTTGGTCAAGTTATTTTATTTTTGCTACTGAAGACTCTTAACAATTGGTTTCTGTGTTCCTTTCACTTTTTAAAATTGTATTTAGGGAAGAATTTCCTTATTTTCTGGAACTCTAAGATATTCCTGCCTTCTCCAATATATACATATAAATCCTAGGAATAGCCATCTACCTAGTGATCTCTATGTGGCAGGGTTCAACAGAGACAGAGATTAATTAGAGATAGATAGGTAGACGATAGACAGACATACAGACAGACAGATATGAGAACTGGTTGAAATGATTACAGAGGTTGAGAAGTCCCAAGGTCCATGTTGGCAAGCTGCAGACCCATGAAAGCCAACAGCTTAATTTCAACATGAGTCTAAAGGCCTAAGAACTAGGAGAGCCAATAGTGTTGAGGTCTAGCTCAAGTCCAAGGCCAAAGTCAGGAGAGGAATGATGGCCCAGCTCAAAGGCATTACAGTAGAGAGAATGAATTCTTCCTTAATCAGCACTTTGTTCTCTCAGGATCTCTGTGGATTGGATGATGCTCACCTATGCTGGAAAGGATAGGGTGCTTTCTCAGTTCACTGACTCAAATGTGACTGTCATCCGGAAACACATCCACATACACACTCAGGATAAGGTTTAACCAAATATCTAGGTGTAATATGGCCCAGGCAAGTTGACACACAAAATGAACCATCATGCCCTGCTTCTTTTTATTAGAGAATGGTATTAGAAACTAAGATCTGGGAAATAAGTACACTTATTGTAGTTGGAGTCTTATTGCTCTTAGGCCCTTTCAAATGGTAGAGCACAGACAATACTAGAATGGATAGTAACCTGTAGGCATTCACATGTTCATTTGTTTTTCTCTATGTGGCTAGATTTATCTACATTAAGGGATGAATTCAGACTGGTGTTTCCAGGTGTAATCTACTACCAAGGATTATTTTAACTTCTCTTTGCCTGGTTGTAAACTGTCACCTGGATCCAACCATCCACCACTGTTATTTATTTGTTCAGTTCTGACATATAGGCACAGTGACTTTGCAACTGTTAACCATCAACCTTCAATTGCTTCCCTGACCAGATCTGCTTACATACAGTTTCTGCAGACTTTAATCTCAAGTCTCCACTCATTCCCAGTTACTCAGGTCTGTCCTATTTCTCCAGCCCCTTTAGTTGTCTCATATGCTTAAAATACAGTTAGATTTTTTTGTCACCATCTTCATCTCATTCAGGGATTCTCCAGTCTCCTAAATGGGTTTTATAATTTGCATGCATTAAAATTCACTCTTTGTGCTATAAATTTTTACAGATTTTCTAAATGCAAGGTTCTGTACCCGTCATTATGCTATGGAGCAGAGCAGCTTCACCATCCTAAAATATCCCATACATTTCTCTAGTCAAGTCTCCTTTTCCCCCAAGGCCCTGGCTCCTTCTGAACTGTTTACTGCTGCTATCGGTTTTGCCTTTTCTAAAATTTCATGTAAATAAAACAATATCGTAAGTAACCTTTTTATATTGACTTTTTCCACTTAGCAATGAGCACTTAATATTCACGCATGTGGACTTCTGGTCAAGATGGTGACCAAGTAACAGAGCTGCACAATGTCTCCTCCTGGAACCACTTAAAAGGTTGAGAATATAGTCAAAAACTGCCTGTTCAACGTTTCTAGGACAGGAAGGAGTGTCCCAACTACTGAAAGGAGGCCAGGAGAAGATCAGAAATCCAGAAGGAACACTGAAAGTGGGGGAAAACTAACAGCTCAGAAAGCCACCCCAGGCTGAATATGAACAGCTGGAATCTGCCAACATCCAGAGACAGAGGAAGCAGGTTTGGAGTCCAGATCCTCTGACCAAGGTAGGAGAAGAAGAAACACCACAACAACTGAAAGAAAGCCACGGGAAGGTCAGAAGTCCTGGACACACATCAAGAGTAGAGGAAAACAGCAGCCGACTGAGTGTGGTCCTGGGCTGCCAGCATTGCCAGACAGAGGAAAGCATGGAGACCAGAACATCAGACCAAGGTAAGCATGGATCCAGGAGAAGTGGGAATTGACAGCAGCTGTTAGTTCCAGCCTCCAAACACAAGCCTGTTGGTAGTGCATACTACAAACGCACTGTGAGCTTCGCCTAGAAAAGGCCTCCTGGAGCCTACATCAGAAGCAGCACTCAGTAGCCATAACAGGAAGTGATGTAAGCAGGAGCCATTTTTTTTTTTTAAAGAGCCCAAGACTGAACTGATTAGAGTAAAAGAAAGCTCAGAAGAGTGCATAAGGGTTTTTGGGGCCACTCTTCAACAGTGCCAAAGAAAAAACTGGCACAAGAGACAGTTGTGGAGAGGAGAGAAAGGACAGTGGTGACCTCCTGAATGGCTGGGTGTAGTGGGAGCACCCCGAGGGTGGAGAGCATCACACTTCCAAATGATATCCATCTGTGCACAGGTGACTGATTTTTCAGGTATCGCTAGCTGTTGTTATGGTAACTAAAATCCAAGGTCATTCACAAATTCTTTTACCATTTTTTCCTGATCCAACACACACTAGAAATAACCCACCTGCATGCAAAAGTCAGAAATATTTTGTATGTTCAAAAAGGATGATCTTACTCAAAAACAAATGGGAACATCAATATTTACTATAAGATTATAGTATTTGAGGTAGAGTGGTTCTGGCAAAAGAGTTAAAATGAATCAGTGAAGAGAGTAGAGAACCTAGAGATACATATTTATGAGAGTAGTCATTTGATTTTTGACAGAAATGCCAAGTCATCTGATGGGAAAGAGAAAGATGCAAACAAATGGTTTGGGGACAATGGATATCCCTATGGAGAAAAAAAATAGAATTTCCATCTTTGTATCAGTTTAGAGAAGTGAGAACACTGAATAATAAACTATAAGCATTTTATTATAGGAGGTAGACCTTACCAATCATGAGAGCTGATCTGACAGTTGCAATTTAGGTGCTAAGCTAGAAATCAGCAAGGCTGGAATATAAGGAAAAAAGTTGGGGTGAAGTGGGGGGAACAAGGACAAAGTGGAGCCCATGAGCACAAACTGTGACCCACAAGATGGCTTGACTGTGCCTCGGTTGCTCATCACTGCTAATCTCAATGATGTGGGCACCCTACAGAAACATCGGTGGTATGGAGGCGTGCACGCTGGTCCAGGACTCCACAGAGTGGAAGGAGGAGATCACAGGGGCTGGAGGAGTCACAGGTCTGGCTGCTGTCATCATCAACCAGGTGAGCCAATAGCTCAATGATACTCTGCCTGCCTCAATATAGGTGCATCAGGGGAGCCCAGGGATGAAGATTCTTCCTCCCACTTTGAGAATGTGGCACCAATTTCTCTTATGTTTAGCTGTTATCTAGACCCACACAGGATGGGAACATGTTCCTGACTTAATAGACACCTTCACAACATCCATCTAACACCACATTTTTTTTTTTTGAAAAGGCTGGGATCATATGTCAGAGATTGGAGTGCTTGCCTAGGAGGTACTAGGCCCTGAGAGGTGATTCCACCAGCATCACAGTACATCTGGGTGTGGAGGTGCACACCTGTAACCCCAGCACTCCCAGCACTAGGATGGGCAGAGTTAGGAGGATTGCCGTGAGTTCTAGACCAGCCTGGGCTCTGTAGTGAGTTCAGGACCAATCTGGACTCTGTCTCAAGAATCAAACCAAACCATCCAATCAAAACCAAACCAAAACAAACAACAACAATAGCCCCCCCCCACCCCCCACACACAAATACCATGGTTCAACATGGCTCATAGACCTCAAAACTATAGAGCTTTTAAAAGAAAATGTAAAAAAAGTCTTCACAACTTAGAGCACACAGAAAGCAATCACCAGAAAAGGAAAAAAAATGGATTGATTTCAAAATGAAAACCTTTTGCTCATCAAAATATATCACTAAGCAATCAAAAGATAAGCCGCAGATTTGAAGAAAATATTCATAAAACATATATCTGACAAAGGACTGGTTTCTAGGATATGTAAGAATCCTTACTAACTCAATAACAAAGAGATTTGAAAGACGCCTCACAGAGGAAGATAAGAGTAATCAGTAAGCACATGAAAAAGTCCCCAACATCATTAGTTATCTAGGAAATGCAAATGAGGCCCACAATGACATAGCCTGATGTACCAAGCAGGGTAATTAAAATGTAAAAGACTGTCAACCCCATATGTTGGTGAGGATGTGGGCAGTTGGAACTCTTACACGTTTTTGGTGAGGAAGTATAACAGTGTCTGTAACTTACTTCTAAAAGCATCAAAATATGGATGGTGAAGCAGATTGTATTTCCAAAAACGGCCAGAACACTGTCTCCTCACATGTTCTGGTACAAGAAACCACACCCCTTCCTTTTCTAATCTCCCTCTCCTGCAGTCTGGGGGGGCCTGTAGCTGCTTTTACCTATGGACTTCGGTGGAAATGATGCTGTAAGACTTACAAGGCTGGGTCAGAGAAACTCACGATGCTTCCATTTCATTCAGTGGACACTAGGCATGGGAGGCCGAAGCCATCAAGCAAGTTCTGCTATCTTGAGGCCACCATTCTGTCTATAAATCCAATAAATGGAAAGGTCACAGAGACTCACTCCATTGGCGGGTTTTTTTGTCCCATTTTTGTTAGTATATTGATGCAATATACTGTGGTTATATTGAGCTTGAAAATTTTGTGCACATATATACTGAGTCAACTTCACAATCCTTTCTCCTCCCGTTTTCTCCTGTCTCCTCCCTCCTCCTCCTTGGCTCCCAATATCCTGCTCATTTGACTCCATTATTTATTTGTATTCTGGGTTTCTCATATTAGAGAAACCATGTGATATTTAATCTTCTGAGTCTGACTCACTTCACTAAGCATGATGGTCTCAAGTTGTGTCCATTTACCTACAGGTGACTTAAATTTGTGTTTATGGAGAAGTAGTGTTCTACTCTGTACATGTGCCACATTTTTTGTGTCTGTTGGTCTCTTGATGGATACTTCAGCATCTCCCACAATTTCACTATTGCTATTTGCATTGCTATAAACATGGGTGAACAAGTATCTCGGTTGTATGTTGCTTTGAATTCTTTTGGAAAGATACCAGGAGTACACGTTGCTGGATCTAGTGGAATACTTCTTTTCAGCCTTTTGAGGAATCTCCATACTGTTTTCCATCATGGTTTTACCAGTTTATGGTCTCACCAGCAAAGTAAAAGCATTCCTTTTCCCTCATAACCTCGCCAGCTTCTATTGCTATTTGAGTTCTTGGTATATATTATTCTGACTGGGATGAGATGGTATCTTACTGTTGTTTTGATTTACATTTCTCTAATGGCTAAGGATGTTGAATGATTTTTCATGTATTTGCTGGCCATTTGTACTTACTCATTGGAGAACTGTCTATTCATTTCAATTACTCGTTTTAACTGAGTCTTTTATTTTGAGGGATCTATTTTTCTTCAGTTCTTTGCATATTCTAGTTATTAGCCTTTTGTCTAAGGTGTAGGTGGTAAACTTTTCCCCCATTCTCTTGGTTCTCTCTTCACTCTTCTAATTGTTACCTTCGCCATGCAGCCTTTTTATATACTTCCATTCGTTGATTCTGGGGGTTATTTCTTTTGCATCAGATGTCCTACTGAGAAAAATATTTGCCCATGCCAACATCTTCAAGAGTTTTACCTATTTTGTCTTCCAGGAGGTTCAATGTTTCAGCTTTAATATCCAGGTCTCTGATCCACTTTGATTTGATTTTAGCACATGACATGTGTCTAGATTTGTTCTTTTGCATGTGCATAACCATTTCTCCCAGCACCATTTATTGAAGAGGCTGTTCTTCCTCGGCCCCTTTGCTTAAGATCAGTTAGCTGAGGGTACCAGAAGTCCATTCAGTTATCTTAAACTTTCATGTCATCCCAGCCTAGACACTAGATTCATAAGTAAAAGAGCTTCCAGCTGCTTCTCACCATCTAATCAACGTTAGCCTTAGACTTCCAAATAGAATCTTGAAAATATCATTTGGATTCTCTTTAACTATCTTAAAATATGGGTAGAGAGAGTTGCTGTAAAGAAGGGAATCTCCAGTTTCAAGTAGAAGGTAGAAAGAAGTCAAGACTAGCTGGGGTTTAGAACCATTTCTCATTGCAGGTTTCTCCTAGTGGGTAATTCAGTGAGTTTTAGGTCAATGACCAAATTTAGGGCACTGTTAGGAAAATTTCTCAGGATAAAGGGGAAGCCAAGTGCCCTCCTACACAATCTCTAGTAAAACATAAGAAAGTTTGAGATTATTCCTTATAGACTTTTCCAACCAGACAAAAGGCATCTCAAGAAAATTAACAGAGTACATTGTAGATTTCATAGAGTGCTGGGATTGAAGGTGTATACTACCACACCCAGCTAAAATCTGTTTAGGTCTTCAAATAGAGAAGAGTACCAAAGAACAATACTTGAAAAGCATTATGCACATTTGGGTTTTATTTATAGGAATGGATCTTGGACTCTGAGCCTGTTCTCCTGACTTAATGAAATAAAATGGAGGGAGAGGGTCCTCAGAGGGAGTAGATATTTTGCACAAAAATAGATGTGACCTATGGCCCAAATGTGTCACTCCAAAGACACTGTGAACTCTTCTATCTGGTGGGTCTTCAAGTAACCCTGTCCTAGCACCATCAAGAGATTGAGCCTTATTCTTCTTGTCGATCTGTGGTTGCTCTAGTCAATGGAAAGTGATGTTGTGTGACCTCCAAGACTGATTGTAAAGGCAACTTCAGCCTTGATCGCCAGAACTTGAAGTTGGAGCCCTGAGCCACTGGGCGACTGCACTGAGGCTACCATGCTGGGAGGAGGCTCAGGCCCTCAGTCTGCAATTTCCACACATGTGCACAGTGATGTGGCCTCAAGTCTTTCCAGCTGTGAGCTAGGCATCCTGGAACAAGGCCTCACTGTGCCCTACCTGAAGACTGAATTCACAGGATCCAGCCCCATTGTTGAAAGAAAACTCTTTAAGTTACTAAGTTTTGGAAAGTTTGTTACATAATGTTAATCAGAACACAGGGACTGAGAGGTGCATGGAGAGATAAACAGAGGAACAGACATGCCAAAAACAAATGTAAAACACTAATGGCAGGATTTAGGTGGCTGTTTAGGACATAATTTTCTCAACTTTTCTGCATATTTGAACATTTTGCCAATGAAAATCGAAGGATAGAAACCACTGGCAATAATTGAAAAGGCATTAGTTAACATTTATTGTATATTATAGTATGTTGGGTCCTGTCAAGCCCTTTCACATTTATTATCTAATTCAATCTTCTCACCCACCCCACACGGGTTGGTGCTATAATTTTTGCCATTTTACAGATGAGAAAACTGAGGCCTACAGAAGTCAATCATCAAACAAAAATTTTAATAAGCACTAAAGATAAGACTCCAACTCAGATGCGTGCAAGTCAAACACTGATGCTCACAAATTTCCCACGTTTAGCGTATCCAGCATTCCCTTTTTTCCCCATCCTCCTTCATTTGCTTGACACAAAGAGAAAGTTAAAACAACAAATGCTTCCTAATGATCTCTTAATTTTTACATTTATCCAGTATGGAATTGTATTTTTATAGGATGAAAAACAAAGTTCTCTTCTTTCAAAGATGTCACGGTCTCCTTCCCAGCATTTTTTGACAAGTTACAGAAAGAATTTTGTTTTGTTTTTTGGCACTTCGCATTGAGCCCAGGGCCTTCTCACGGAGCTACATTCCCAGCCTCCTTAAATTAGTTTTTGACAACGAAGTCACGAAATCGTCTGGGCTGGTATTCCTATGTGCCATCCTTATGCCTCAGCCTCCCAGAATGCTGGAATTACAGGCCTGGGCCACCACGTTCGGTTACAGTTGCACATTCTTGACCAGGTACTAAAAAACCTCTCTCACGGTTGGGCATGCTTAGGAGACAAAAAGCTGGGTCTGTTTCCTCTGGGTCTCCCTGTCCTGCGGAGGCTCTTGTCCTGCACCAGGCGTCTCAGAGAACTCAGATCCCTTTTCCAAGATCCTGCAGCATTAAGAGAGCAAACATCTCCCACCCAAGTTTTCCAAGGCCACTTCCAGAGCAGTGGGCTTGCATTTCCCTGAATCGGTCTTCAGCCTGGTTTCCCAGAAAAGCAAGACTAGAGGTCAAGGGCCCGCATATAATACTATCCAGGGGTCCTGCGAGTGTTTCCTGGGCCATTTCTGGCGAGGCCCAATCCCCAAGAACCTTTGAGCCACTCGCGGAGCCGGGTCCCAGAAAGGGGTGTTTTGCATCCAAGTTTCCGTTTTCCCGGAGGCTCCGTGAGGGGCCTGATGCCTCGCGCCAGGCCTGCAGATTCGTGGTGGGCTGCGCGGGGCGGAGTAGAGACCGGAGACGCTGGTGTCTTCCCTGGAAATATCTGGACTTAGGTTCCGCACTGAGGCGCGGCGTCTGATTGGCCGGTTTGCAGGGCCACAGCCTGGGCAGGGCCGGCCGCTCTCTCTGGTCCCCGGTCCCCATCAGGGCGGGTACAGAGCCATGCGAGGCCCCTCTCCCTGAACGGCCAGGTCACTAGTCCGGGCGTGCATCCCCGCGCTTACCTGGGCTGTCCACCCCGCGGGTCCCTACAGATTCCGGCCGGGGGTCGGCGCAAGCCAGCACCGGGATCCCGGCCGGAGCCCCGGGAGGGTCGGGGAAGGGCCAGGACCCACGCCCGCCCCCACTCCCCCAAGCTTCCTGCGCTCTTTTCCGATTGAGCTGCAGCCCCGGGGTTCTGTCGCCTGAGGTCGCCCGGGCGCTCCAGCTCCAGGAGGCTCTGCAGGACGGCCTGGGGCCGGCGGGAGGCAGCGGCGCTGTGGCCGCGGGCGGCGAGCCGGGGCCGGGGTCAAGCTTCGGGGCCACCAGTCCCCGGCTGGCGTCCGGCCGGGTCCCCTCCTCCCCCGCCCCCGCCATGACCCCGCCCCCTTCCCTTCTCCTCCCCGCCTCCCTCCTGCTCCCCGGGCTCCAGGGCACCCGCCGAGTAGGAGCCCGGGGCGACAGCGCCGGGGCCCGGTGCGGAAGGGGCGGCCCGGCGTCTCTCCGACCCGGCAGGGCTGCGCTGGGGGCGGAGGGATGGGGAAGGCCTGGGGGCAGCGACAAGTCTGTTTCCGCCCGGCCTCCACCGGCTCGGTTGAAACGAGTCTTTCCGGTGGGGCTGCCCAGCCCGGTCCGCCCCGCCCAGCCTCCCGGAACCGGCAGGGGGACGTGCAAGTCCCGCCCACGCCCGGGGCGCTCTCCCAGGACAGGCACAAGGGTGAAGCCAGCGGGCCAGCCCAAGTCCGGGTTCCAGCTGGGCCTATGGGCTCTTCCACCTCCCCATTCCCATCCCGGGCGTACCCCCAGGCACCCAGGCTGGGGAGTTTGGGAAAACCTCCCTGGTGACTCTGAATCACTGCTTCTGTCCAACATAAGAACGTACAGTCGGGTAAACTGAGGCACGGCAGCCGGTCCCAAGGCCACTCTGAGTTAGCTAAACCACAAGGCCCGTGAGGAGCAGCCCGACAGGCCAGGGTTTTCCCCAGGGCCTGAGTCCTGGGGTCCTGGAGCAGAGGGTCCAAGACTCAGAAAGAAAGGCCCAGGCACCTTCTCTCCCAAGAGCCCCTTTGGGTAGACCAAAATGACTAGCTGCAGAAGTGTCCTCCCTCCCCAAAATTAATACTGAAGATAAGATGTCTTCTTTCCTTGTTGGAGGAATCCTCCCAAAATTAATAAGGAAGACAGCATTCTGTCTTTCCTCATTGGAGGAGTAATGATTCAGTTTAACCTTTGAACTCAGCTGGATAGGCACCACTGTCTGCCTGGCCTGAGGATGGCCTGGACCAGAGGGCATGTTAGCCAGAGCTCACGTTGGAAGGCAAGCATCTCTCATTTCTCGGTGGTGAGGTCTCTGATTGCCAGAGTCTGCTTTTTCAAAATCCCAGCTTGGGAAGACCCGAAGGGGAGGTGCCCTGGAGGATTACTTTATCTGCCTAACCTCGACTCAGACTTGCAATCAGCTTTTGATCAGCAAAGTTGGTCAGTTTCTCAAAATACAAAATCAATGACAGAGCCTACTTCTTTATTTGGCATTTCCTTGGGATATTCTCTTTCCTGAGAATGAAAGATGATAAACTATTGTCTTAAATTCTGTCCTGATTAGCATCCTTCCTCGACTGAGGATTTCCCTGGAGGTAGTACTTAGCAAACTTCAGGTTTATGACTTTCTGAAAATATAATTTTGATGAATTTTTATATATTCCTCAAATTAGAAAAGCCCTTAATTACAGGAGAAAACATTTTCAAAGAGAAAGGCCAGGCCTTTAGAGTGAGCCCTCAAGCAATGCTTAAGAAAATCTCAGAACGGGCAGGCAGAACCCCCTCAGCATACTGGTGGGCCAAGAACCAAAGAATGCCTTTCCGGCAGCTGTCAGGCCCACCTTCTTCCGGCTAACTCTTGGCTAGAAAATAAAGAACAAATGAAAGTTTGCTAAAAGTTGTTCATCCCCCTGCAGAGGATTCCAGCTGGAGAGAAAGAATCGTCCTGGTAAATTGTTTTTAACTTGGACTTGAGTAGCCAAATGATAGCCAAAGGGAACTTTCTCCTTCTAAAGATATTCCTAGCTAACAACAAGGAAAAAAATAATAGAACACCACCATTTTGCAGCTGTAATGAATTCATAGATCTAGGCACGATCAGGAATGGCTGCGAAAGTAGAAAGAGAGAACCCAACATACAGGTCTTTGAATAAAGACTGACCACTACGAAGTAATGTAGACACCCTTGACGTGCCCCTGGGCCCCAAGTATCAAAAATAAGATTGAATTTTGTCTACTGAGCTTTTTATAGAGGAAATACAAAGTACAGGAGAATACATTAGACAACACCGTGGAGACACAAAACAATTCAGATCTTGCGAAACTACAGGATAAATGACCCAGTTCTTTTTAAAAATAATAATAATCAAATTTCAGCAGTGAATCATAATGAATAAAAATGATTAAAAAGGGGGCATTCACAAGGCACTTATACATTTGATTGCTGATGGAATATTCAATGTTGAAGAATCTTTAGATTTCTTTTTACGGAATGCTATGATTATGGTTGCATTTGAAAGTCATCTTTTGGCAATACATGCTAAATGTTACAGATGAACTGATAGAATATCTGGAATTTATTTCTCAGTATTTCATAGAGGGCCAAGGAAACTAGGTAGAAGGTGGAAGTAGAAACAAGACCAACCTTAGTATTGCAGGCATGGTGTTCCACGTGTCAGAAGTAAGAGACTGACACGTAGACCACCATGATTATGTTTGAATTTCTTTCTCACAGTATTCATGCTTGAAGCCTATGGTAGAGACTGGCTGAATTGACGGGGCTGAGGCTCAAGATGTTGGAAACTGTGGACATCCTTCTCATTTGGCCATTCAGCAAATACTATTAGGGACCTTTGGTCTGCTTGAGCTCCCAAAATTATGGAGCTCACACTTGAGATTAGATCAGAAAATGACTTTCAGTCATTCAGGAAGCCAGCAAATGGAAGCAGAGGGATTGATGGTTTTGATATGAGTCCTGACAGGTAGAAAAGAAGCTCCTTGCCTGGTGTCAGTTCACCTTCTGTGAGATAAGATGGTCAGACCAGATCTACAAGGAAGATTCATTTAGTCCTAACAGATTCTGTGATAATAGACAGCTAGAAACCATTTTTACTCTTCTATGTGTGTCTCTCCAGGGGCTTGAAAGGCCCCTTCGTAGACTTCCTGCCTCCTCTCTTCCTTAGCTAGAGCTAACCAGCATGAGCTGTTGGTCTTGAATCTCCAGCTTGTGTTTGGAAGCCAACACTTGATTGTATTAGCTCTCCAATGGCTTTCTTAGGAAATGAGTTCTTGGGCTTGTAGATTTATTTCTGCTTGCCCAGCTTCCTGAGGCATTTCGCTAAGTAGGCTTAGCTATACATCTCCCAGTGGTTATGCCAAACCTTGGTACCGAAGCCCACTTGCTCGTCAACATGTTATCGCCTACAGTAGGAGCCCTGAGCCTTCCCACCTACAGTCGTCCTCTTTCCTTTCCTGGCTCAGCGTCCAGCATGCAGGCTGACCTTCAGGTTCACTAGTTCATCCTGATCCTCTGTCATAACAGGTCTAACTTTATGCTTCAGTGGTCAGTCCCCCGTGGGCATGAACCACCTGCTAAGGCAAAGCCTGCAACAGCAGTAGTCATTTGACAAACAGCTGGCTTTTTTATTTCTCCACTCTATTGTGCAAAATTATTTTTGTTTATTCTGCCGATTCTCTTCATCTCCTCAGTTCTTAAGGATGTTTGTACATCAAAGGAGTTTCTGAAACTTTTGGGTAAGGACAGACTCTTTAAAGTTTGTTGCTGTTTGTTGAATGGGTTTACTTGTGTTATGGTGCAGAGTTTGACACAGTGTCTTCGTAGGGACTTGACAAGCGTCTTGCGAGGTGGCAGAGGATCAGGAATGCGAGAAGCTCCTTAATTCTTATTGCTGTAAACCAAAGATATACTTTACTGTGGGAAAAAGTACTGGAAAGTTAGTTGTGAGGTATTGCATGATTCCAGTGACTGCTCAAAATCTCCTTATACTAATTTAATTAGAATAATTTACTTTAATGGAGAACTATAATTTTCTATTCAAACCAGTTTAACCAACTTATTCTTTTTGAATCCACCCAGATGGAATTTATTAGTCCAAAGCCAATCCTCTGTGCCTTACTTTTTGTGCTAACCATCATTATAGGTGAGGAATTGTGGTGCAGGAATGCTTGAGACTTCTCCTGACTCTGGAATACCAGCCTGGATTAAATAAAACCTCCCACCTTGAACAGTTAAAACAGCGAGGTAATTTTTTAAATCTGTTTTAAAACATCAGAGAATTATCCAAGTAATGAGGACTCGAGGAGGAAAATTCCTGGAGAGAAGGGAAGCGGAGGAAGATGTGTCTGACATTTTGTACTACTTTCCCTCTCAAGGCATTTGCTTCCAGGAACACTGTTTTCAAGATAAAATTAGCTGAGCAAACACTTTGGCTATCTCAGAAAGCCCCTGAGTATACCTTGAGCTTTTGGGTAGGGTCTCTGAAAGGCTATACTAGTCGTAAGGATGAATCAAAAAACACCAACTCTCAAAAAGATGTAAGTTTGATGTGAACCAGATTGATGTGGTCATTGGCAATACTAACTGCTTGACAAAGGCAAAAAGAACATCTCTGAGGAAAACTGGCATTACCTATAGGGTCATATTAATTTTATAATTTTCCATACAAAAGACGTGGTCAGAATTTATTAGGTTTGTCAGGAGACAAGGCCAAATGTCTGAGAATTAAAAAGAGTAGGCAGTAAAACGATGCCCAGTGGTTGGGGTTATCAGGTACAGACTTCAGCACTGATATATTGACAAACTCTGATGTGTTTAAGGAGGCAACAAAGTGAAAATTTTCAAGGAAACGAGTATATGTAAAAATAACCAATAGAGGGACTGGAGAAATGGCTCAGCAGTTAAAAGTACTTGACTAGCAAGTGCTAAGTACCCGAGTTCAATTCCCCAGCACCACATAAGCCAGACATGGTGGTGGCACACACTGTAATCCCGTCACTCAGGAGGCTGAGACAGGAGGATTGCTGCAAGTCCAAGGCCAGCCTGGGCTCCATAGTGAGTTCAGGACCAGCCTGGGCTGCAGAGTGAGACCCTGTCTCAAAAATATATAAATAAATAAATAAATAAAATCAATAGAATTCCTAAAATGACAAGATACACTAAGTTTAAAGCAGTTTAGATACAAATGAAGAGAAGTTTGGTGAATTGGAAGATATATCAGAAGAAACTATTTGGACAAAAGTACAAAAAGAAAAAAATGATGGAAAAAAACAGACAAAAGGCACCACACATCCTGAACGTAGTGTTAACATGAGTGTAATTGACATTCCAGAAAAGGAGGACAAGGAAAGAGAAACTGGAGTGAAGGAATGTTCACTAGACGTGGCTAGGAGTTCCCCCAAATCAACAGACTACAGATCCAAGAAGCCTATGCGTAAGTACAAGCATGCAGAAAATCACATGTAGCACATAATGATAAAACTACTGGAATAAAAGAATAAGAGATAATCCTCAGAGCAGCCACGCTTCATGACAGATTGCCTTTATTGGAGCCATCACAGGTCTTTCCAGCACAAACTGTGCTGGAAACAAACCAAAAGACAATAAAATGACATCTTTACAGTGTTCACAATTGATGTAGAATTCTATAACCAGTAAAAGTACTTGTCAGGAGTGAAGGTTAAATAAAGATATTTTAAAACAGATCCAAAAATGAGAGCCATTGTCAGTAGCAAATATGCTCTAAAAGAAACTCTGAAGGCAGTTCTTTCAAGCAAGAGGAAAATTATCACAGTGGAACTTTAGAAATGCAGGAAGGAATAAATGCAGAGAGCAGAAAGGTAAATGAATAAGTTTAAATGTAGACTGCTTAAAACAGTTTGGGTTTTATTTTTAACAAATACATATTACAATTTAAATAAAAGCCAATAGAATTAAAATTAGAAAAGAGTGAATAGAAGACCTTAAAATATGTTAAAGTCCTTGTGTTGTTAAGACATCATAAGCTTACTCTTTTTTTTAGATTTTAATGTGTTAAGAATGTATAGTACAAATCTTTCTTAGTTTGCCTAGGCTGCCATCACAAAATGCCAAAGACTCGGGGGCTTATACCACAGAAATTCGTTTTTCACTTTTTTAAAGACTGAGAAGTATGTGACCTTGGTTTGGTTCTGGAGAGAGACAGAGACAGAGAAAAAGAAAGTGAGAGACAGAGAGAAGATAAGAGCACACACACACACACACAGACACACACACACACACACAAAGGAGGAAAGAGAGAGAGAGAGAGACTTCTCCTGATTCTGGAATACCAGCCTGAATTAAATAAAACCTCCCACCTTGAACAGTTAAAACAGTGAGATAATTTTTAAAATCTGTTTTAAAACATCAGAGAATTACCCAAGTAATGAGGACTAGAGGGGGCAAATTCCTGAAGAGAAGGGAAGTGGAGGAAGATGAACCTGACATTTTGCACTACTTTCCCTCTCCAGGCATCTCTGAGGAAAGATGGCATTACCTATAGGGTCATATAAATTTTATAATTTTCCATACAAAAGATTTATGGGGAAATGGCATCTTTGGTTGGCACAAGGCATGCTTCTGGTCCTTTAGGCTGTTAATGTGGGTTCAGAATTGGGCAGGAAGAACAGAGAAGGCCTTGCATTGCTGTCTTAGTCTGCTTGGGTGGTCAGTAAACCCTCGTATTAGTGGGCTTAAACCACAGGGATGTACTGATATATTTTACAGTTCTGGAGGCTAGAACACCTGAGGTCCGGGTACCAACACAGCCAGGCTCAGGTGAGGCCTCTCTTCTTGGCTTCTGCGCTCTCTGTACCTCTATAGTGTTATTTAACCTTACATACTTTCATGCATGCCATACCTCAAAATATAGTTACATTGAGGATTAGGGGGGATTAGGGATTCTGCATATGAATATTTTAAACATTTCAGTCTGTGGCTCTAGGGTAAAGCTACTGAAGGGAGGCTGGAGGAACAGCACAGCGGTTACAGTACTTGCCTAGCAAGTGTAAAGCCCTGGGTTTGCTTTCCCAGCTCCATAGAAATTGGGCATGGTGGTGTACACCTGTAATCCCAGCACTCAGGGGGCTGAAACAGGAGGATTTGTGTGAGTTTCGAGGCCAGCCTGGACTGCATGGTGAGTTCAGGACCAGCCTGGACTACAGAACTGGAGACTGTGAACCAAAATAAATAGATAGTGTTGTGGTTTGGATATGGAGTGTCCCTCCAAAGCCTCAAGTACCCATGGATACTATGTACTGTTGGGAGGCTGGGCATGACTGGAAGGGGCAGATGCTTGGGGCTTGACCTGGAGGGGCATATGTCCTTCCTCCTCCCATCCTCCCAGACTTCTCTCAGTTCTGCCATGATGCTACGAGGATCTCTGTCTCCAGAGTACCAACTCCATCTCTGGCTCTAGATCGGCCCCACCATGTGATTTCACCATTTTCCAGCCACCTACTTGTGAATGGACTGTGATTTTCTGAAATTATAAGCTCAAATATATCTTTTCTCTCTAAAGTAATGGGTGTTGGGTATTAAGTCACAGGGACAAAAAAGTAACTAACACAGGCAGACAGATAGATAGAAATTTTAAAAACTGAAAGAGGAATGGCATACACACACACACACACACACACACATATCTATTAAACAAGCTATAAGGTAATAGAGAAATAAATGTGTAAATGTTGTCTTTTGCCACTTCAAAAGAAGGAAAAGAAATGAGACATAAAATAAGTGAGATAAATAGAGAATAGAAACATTTAAAATTTAAACTTAAATATGGAAGTAATTAGATTAACTACCAATGAGCTAAATATGGCGCTCAAACTACAAAAATTGTCAGACAGGAGAAATAACAGAGATCCAACTGCATACCAAGACAATCTTAAGCATAAAAGATAAGAAAAACAGAACTTGCCAAGATGGAAAAAGATACACCATCAGTGACTAAAGAAATATTAATAGTTTGGAGTCAGAATGATGGATGTGTCTTATGTGACCGGAAGAATCTATCCTATCAGTGGCAGTTAATAGAAATGAAATTTTTTTTTTCTGATTCTCATTGAATCAGGGCAGCGGGTCCTGTGTGTCTATGAGGCCAGGTATTTTCTTACAGCTACTTGGAGACAAGGTCATATTTTTTTCTCGCTCCATGAGCTTCCTAGACTCAAAGAACACTGAATAAGACCAAGTCTCACAGAGCCGAGGAAGCCTCACAGTGGAAGTGACACTTCAGCCAGCCCTGACTGTTACTGTGGACATTTGAACAGTCTCTTCTTTTGCCCATTGGGCTTAAATCATGGAGCAAAAGACATTCAAGAGTCCCAACCTCTTCTCTCAGCCCTGGCTGCCCTTGAACACCTGGATCCTGCTCCTGGAAGGTTGGGAATCCCTGGGAGGCTGCTGCCTGCCCCTCTTCTTCCCCGTGGGAAAAATTCCTGCAGAGTACCAGCAAGCTCCAGACAGCAAAGCCAGCACCACACCTTATCTCAGTCAAACGGGACCTTCTTGTCCAGAGCAGCGTTTTTTGTTTTGAAGTTATGAGGTTTGACCCGGAGGGAAATCTTATATCTGAATCTCACTCATGGAGTAAGCCCACTGGGAGAGAAGACAGGTAATTCTGGGGAGATTGCAAAAAAAAAAAAAAAAAAAAAAAAAAAAAACTTCCTCATTAAAGTTTTCAGATGACAAATCCTTTGCGCACAGATGAAAAATAAGATTTTCTTTTCTTTTTTTGCCAAAGTGTACAGAAGGAAGCAGACAACCCAAACTCTACTTTTCTTTGAATAACTAATTGACTAACAGTCAAAAGAGAGGGGGGGCCCCAGCAAGTGGTCTACATGTATCGTAACTTCTGGAATCTTTGTATGTCCGTGAGCATTGATTCCTTCCCCATCTTTTTTTGAACTACTGAAGATTAAACTCAGGGGCTTCACATGAAACTGTATCCCCAGCTCTTTATTTAAAAGTTTTCCAAGTTGGGCTGAAACTTAGAATCCTCCTACTTCAGCCTGCTGAAATTACAGGCCTGTATCACCATGCCTGGCCAGAGTTGCTTTAAATAAGCACCTGATGAGGCAGCATTTTGTTTTTCACAAAAACATGAAAAACTGGATTCCTTTCCCCCTTTTGGTAAATGAAGAAATTGGAGCGAGGAAGAGAGCCGCGCTGGACGGAGATCTCCCGTGGCAGTAGGAGCTACTATCTCAGTCTCATTTCTAGCCCTGACCCAGAACTCCCCTGACTTAAGGCCCACAGGCTTTCTAAATAATTCTATTCCATCTTTAAAAAAAATAAAAACAATAAAACATTGAATATTTTTCTTTCAAGTCAGTGAGTTTTGTGAAATACTTAGAAATTAAGAGCAAATGGGCAGATAGAGAAGCCAAAATGGAGAGAGGAAGGAAGTGATTTCCAGTGTTTGTGGGTGTGTTTGTTTTGTTTTTATGAGACAGTGTCTTGCTCTGTAATCCAGGCCGGTCTTGAACTCATGGCTGTGAGAGCTGGGTGCCACCACACCCAGCCTCCCTTATTATTATTATTAATTATTATTATTAATCTCATCCCATTTTTATAATAACTCATTTACTTTGCAGATTAGAAATCAAGGCACAGAAAGGCAGGTAGTTTGCCGAGAGACCTCAGCTTAGATATTGAGGAGTTGATCTATAGGCATCTTGTCTTTGGACTCTTGCTCCAGTGCTCTTTTTAGCCTACTAGGAATGCAATAGAGAAGTAGGTTTCCTGGTGTTCTCCTCTTGCACTTACCAAGTCCCTGGGTTTGGGGATGCCACTTTTGAAGCAAGTTGGGAGGCCAAGGGAGCACTTTTCAGCCATGACATCTGTTCCATGACGGACTGAAATACCCAGATGCCAGGCAGCATTTCAGGAGCTTCTTCCACTCCTTGCTCTGCCTCCCCTCCCTCTCTGAGGCCTAGCCTGTTGGGTGGTGGCAGGCGATGGGATTGAGTCCAGGAAGGTGGGAATAAGCCCTGGTCCTGTGAGTGATCCTCTGACCATCAGCTCCTGATATTCCTTGGCAGTTTCCAGAAGATTCACAAGCTCATCAAAAACCAACATTTGGCATCTTTGGTCGGCACAGGTATGCTCCTGGCCCTTTAGACTGTCAACATGGCTTCAGAATGGGCAGGAAGAACAGAGAAGGCCACACATTGCTGTCTTAGTCTGCTTGGGCTGTCAGTAAACTGCCATATTAGTGGGCTTAAGCCACAGGGATGTATTGATTTTTTTACAGTTCTGGAGGCTAGAACACTCGAAGTGGTCCAGGTGCCAACACTGCCAGGCTCTGGTGAGGCCTGTCTTCTTGGCTTGCAGGTAGCTGCCTTCTTGCTTTATCCTCCCATGGCAGAAAGCTCAAATTCTGATGTCTCTTCTGATGAGGATAATAACACCATCATGAGGACCCATCCTCATCTGAGCCTAATTACCTCCCAGAGGGCCTGTCGCCAAATAGCATCACACTGGGGCCATTGACATAGAAATATTGGAGGGGGACCCCTCAGTCGATGGCAGCTGATTGTCTCTCTGTGGTCAAGTACCTTATTCTCTTATTAGTGTCCTGAACATCAGGATTCCATAGGAGTAGCAAACTAGACTCCTGCCCTGTTACCTGTTCTTTTTCTCTGCCTTTTCAGAGGATCTTGGGTTGTTTCACATCTTTGCATCAGGAGGATTCCATTTGACCTGTGTAGGAAAATGGCCCGATGTGGGCTACATTCTGTTTCCTCTTGTGAGCTCAGTGAGGAAGGGAAGGTAAAGGAAAGGCCCGTATTTGAGGACACGTCTAGACACTTGGAAACCCGAGCAAGGTAGCTACTGCACCCACTTCAGTGTCACACTATTAATTAAATGGTTGCTGTATCTTTTATACCTTTCCAAATCAGTTTCTTTTTAAGCTTCCAAAGATTGAATGTCATAAGTTTAGTTGCTGAGAATGTAGATTTCACAGACGCTGTGGAAGTCAGCTTTCTGTCACTATAACAAAATACCTGAGATAATTGCTTACCTAGAGAAAACTTTCATCTCAGTTCACAGTTTGAGGGATTCTGGTCCATAGTTTGTTGGTGCTTGTGATGTTTAAGCTAGATTGTGTCAGTGTGATTGGCTTGGATGCTGCCCAGGATATGGATGGAGCATACTTAAGTCGTGGAGGCATGCCTTGGGGACTATGTCTAGCTTCTTGTCCCTTTCTCTCTTGGTGCTGTGTTCCTGCTCTGCTTCTAGGCCACTATGAGCTAAGTGTCTTTTCCCTGCCATGTCCTTCCACCATGATGCTTCTGCTTTGAGCCAGCTGACCACAGACTGAATTCCCTGAGACTGTGAACCAAATTAAACCTCTTTCCTTCCAGTTTGTGGGTGTTGAGTAGTGAGTCTCAGCTATGGGAAATCTGACTAATAGTCTGTGTGTTTGGGCCTGTGTCAAGAAAGCACATCAGGGTGGGAGCAGCTGGCAGAGTACAGCTGCTCACCTAATGGCAAGCAAGAACAGGAGAATGAGGAAGGGGCTGGAGTTTGACAGTCTCCTTCAAGAGCATGCCTCCAGAGACCTAAAGACCTCCCATTAGGCTCTGCGTCTTAAAGGCTCCACCACTCCCCAATAATGTCACCCTGGGGACTAATCCTTAGCATATGGGCCATTGAGGAACATTCAGCAACCAAGCTGAAGCAAGGCCACTGCTCATTCTCCATTGAATGAAGTTGGCTCAGTGTTCTTTCCCTTTTTCTCTTTTAGGATATCTCAGTTAAATTTTTCTTTCTTTTTTCTTTATCTTTCTTTCTTTTTTTAAATTTTTTTTAGTATGAGTGCCTTCACACTGAGCTGTATCCCTGGCCCACTTTTAATTTTAACATATGATCATACTAAATTGCCCAAGCTGGGCTCAAACTTGTAATCTTTCTGCCTCAGCCTCCCAGAATGTTGGGATTATAGGACTTCTCTTTGAGTCCTGGCTATGAAAACTTTCTTTCCGGGGCCCAGCTGTGTGAATCTCTGGTAGAATTTCACTCTGTGTACTCTAAGTGGAGAGCATTCAGATGTCCCAGCCCTGCCCTACCTAGGGTGCTGGGCCTGACTATGGACCAAGCTGGGAGTGGCCAAATTCCTGGACTCCTCACTGGATGAAGATTCAGTGAGGGATGGGATTGACTTTTGACTATTTCTGATCATTTTTGGACCCAAGCTTTTCCATTGACTGAGCTCCATTCCTGGCTTATAGTTAACCAACCCACTGCCACTAGAACCACTACTGAACTTGACATGGTTTTCCTGGCTATACCTCTGTGCACATATCCTCCTCCCACCCAGGATCTGGGCAACTGTCCTGGGCCTTCCTTGCACCTGCATTTTTATCTCCTGGCCCTGAGGGGGTGCCACCCACTAGCTGGCTTATGAGGAGGCTAAGTTATCCTCCTCATAAGGATATGGCTGGGATATGGCTGGGATACCCCCGCAGAGCTGGCCATGTGTGTTGCTGTGGTGGGACCAAGAAACAAAGTTGTATACTCAGTAATAATATATGTCCTCCCAGCCCCGGAAGCTTCACAGTAGGATTGGAGGCCAGGAATGCATCCGGTCCGACGTGATGCGTCCACATACAGCCTCACAGGGAAAAGTAGCACTTTCCATTTTGATTGTCCACTTTGGGCACAATGCATCCAAGCAGCTGGATCAAGCTGGTTTATGTCAGGAGGTACTCAGGAGCAAAATGAAAGATTTCATGCATGTTGTCCTAGTGTACTGCCATAACCACCCTGTAGGGCACAAAATGCTGTCTCTTTGAATATCCAAACTCAGAGGAGTTAGGTGACTTTGCCATGGTCACACCGTACGGTCACGTCAGGGGCAGATTCAAATCCAGATCTGCCAGTCGACACTCAGGATGGCCTGTGCCACCTCTGTTCCCACAGCAAGACCAGGCTGTGCAGGACCAGGCTGTAGTCAGGGAATAGACATTTAAAAGATGTCTTGTCTTTTTCTTCTTTGAAAAAGATATTGTTCTGCAACTCTGCCAATATAATCCTGTGCCACAACTTTGTCAACCTTGAGGAGGGCAGAACACACAGACAGAGGGCCCTAGAGGATCCGTGAACCAGCGATGCTGAGTTGCCCCGGTGCCTGCAGCTGCCTCCCCGCCCCTGTGCCATTTTGGGATTCCATTATGACAACCGCAGAGCAGTGCTCACGGACAGGCCTGGGTAGCTGGTAAGTAAATCTTCACTTTAGCCAAAGTAAACAAGTGCCCCAAGATAAACCTATTCTAAACAGTACCTTCTAAGACTCGGTGCCTCCTCCTGGTTTAGAGAACGCTGGTATGACAAGGCATTTCAGAATCCTAGATGAGGGCCACCCAGCCAGGCCTCCCCTGGGACAGAGCAGAAACCTGCCTCCTGCATCTCTGAGCTGGGTGTCCCCTCACTCCTTTCACTGTCCAGATGCCCTTTTCTGCAGAAAGGGCCCCAGGCCCTGGAGTCGCGCTCTGCTGGCGGACACATCTAACCAGCCACCACTCCCAGCTTCCCGGCAGCCCCTGCACTGGGTATGGGGCCAGGCTTTGATAGTGTCCAGCCTGCAGAGGCGGCAGGGCTGGGGGATGGCAGCTGCGGCTGATTGAAGTCCTGTTTCCCTCGTACAAAGGCTGCATAATTAATCAGGCAGTAATGAATTCAGGTACCACCAGCTCATCACCTCGAGAGATAGGTTGTCTTGAGAGGGGTGGAATTCAAACGAGAGAATCAGGTCACTGTTAGGATTTTTTGGTATTAAATGTTAATAGTAAGTGGAGGATTTGTTAAAATCTGACCAAGATTTGAACCTATTGACTTTCAGGAAGTCCCTGTCCCTCCTCATGGCTCTCAGGGCAGGGGCACCAGGGTGAGTGGGCTTCAGGCCGATTCTGGCTTCGCTCAGGGGTAATGCTGTGCATATGGACCTATTAGCCATCATTGTCCTAGGTCTGGGAGTGTGATTGTTGGGTGGAGTTCAGGGTGCTGAGGCTGGCCCTGACTGTACTCACCTGCACACCCCTCAGCCTGCAGAGCAGCCCAGCTCGGGAGCTCACAAGCGTGGCAGACAGGTTGACCAGAGTGCAAAGCCCCACTGGGAGACTTGGGGCAAGTCACGGGGCAGCTGTTGGCATCTATCAGAGTGGTAGAGTCAGTCTGAGGACGTGGTGATGGTGCCTGGCTTAGGCCCATGCACAGTGTGCACTAGCTATGGAGACTGCTGCAGCTGGAGTCCCAGAGGGCCTCACTCCCTGACCCAAAACCAGGGCAGAGATCAGCACAGCCATTGCTGCACTGCTGTATGTGGAAGCAGGATCCGTTTGGAAGCTGAGGTGTGGCTTGACCCCTGCCTCCAAGGGATGCCTGGTCAGTACTTGTTTATGTCATGGTGGGCTCTAGCCCTGGCAACCCCCAACACTGGGAATTCTGGGAAGGCTTCCCAGAAGACATAATTGTTTGATCTCTTTCTAAAAGTCTTTGAGAGCCATGAGGTAGCCTACAAAGTGAGTTAACTGAGTGGACTGAGATCCTGCATGTTCCTGGCAAGTGCTAGTCCTCAAGCAGGAAGCAATGATGCTTTACAAAGACAAGCAAGACACACAGGTGGCCAACAGTGCCTGGACGGTGCTCATCCCTCCTCATCAGGGAAATGCAAATCAAATCCACAATGAGGTATCAGCTCACACCTTTAGGATGGCTGTGATTAAAAAGTAGACAGAGGTAGCAAGGGCTGATGAGGAAGCAGATATAAGGAAATACTGGGATGCTGCCAGAATGCAAATTGGTACAGCCATTGTGGAAACCGGGATGGAAATTCCTGAAAAAATAAAAATAGAAGTACCATATGCCGGCAATAGCACTTCTGAGCATGCCCACACTTGAAGAACCGAAGTCAGGATCTCAAGGCAGTACCTACACTCACTTCCACGTTCCTCACAGCCTTGCTCACCATAACCAAGCCATGGCATCAACCTATCATCTGTAGGAAGATGGATGGTTACAGAAAACACAACGAGATACTATTATTCAGCCTTAAAAAGAAGGAAATTGTGGGGCTGGGGGGATAGCTTGGTGGTTAGATTGCTTACCTAGCATGCCCAGGGTTCTGGGATCAATCCCCCAGCACCACATAAATATCTGCCAGGTGTGGTGGTGCACATCAGTTATCCCAGTACTCAGGAGGCTGAAGCAGGAGGATTGCAGTGAGTTTGCAGCCAGCTTTAGCTACAGGGTGGGTTCAGGACCAAGCTAGACTATAGAGCAAGACCTTGTTGTTAAAAAGAAGAAAAGAAAGAAAGAAAGAAAAAGAAAGAAAGAAAGAAAGAAAAGAAAAGAAGGAAATGAATTGTGCCAATTGGGATATTATGGGTGAACCTGAAAGACATTGTATTGAGTGAAATAAGACACATACAGTAAGACAAATCTAATTTATATGACAAATGTAAAACAAACACATAGGAGCCAGGAGTAGAGTGGAGGCTGCCAGGGGATGGAGTGGGGAGACAGGGAGGTGATGGTTCCAAAGTCAGCTGTACTCCTACCGATACTGCACTGTCCACTCAACCGCTATAAGAGCAGATATTGTGTATAATATTCTTTCCACCTACACTCAAAAGATGATGGTGGTGGTGTCGAGGGAGGGAGGAAACGCTGGCAGGTGACAGACATGCTACGGGCTTAGCAATGGTGATGGTCTCATAGTGCACACATTAAATAGATCCTTTTTTCCCATTTCATCATTCCCCCCATAAAGTGCTTATTTAATTTTTTAAAAAAGACAAACTTCTCAGGTTTTTTTGAATGGCAAAATATTACAAACAGGCAATTTACAAGAGGGCAGAAAAACGGCTTGCACACTTACTATAAAAATAGAACTCTCAACCGTATCAAATCCTAAGGGGAATAAAAATTAAGTGAGATAACATTTGTCACTCATTAAATGGGCAAGTCTGACGGGATCAAGTACGAATGAGAACATAAGGACACTGACCTAAGCGGCTGCTGGCAGATCATGTGCAGGCACGGCCGCTTTGGAGGGCCCAGCAGTGTCTCTGAGGACTAGAAGTGCAGCTCTGTAACCCAACGACTTTCCTTCTGTCTCATCTCCCCTCGAGACACATGCATGTGCGCAGAACTGCAACAGCATTTCTAGCAGCAGAAGCCTAAAAACCCATCAGTACCGAAATGCTGAGATAGACTAGAGCATCTTCACAGCATGGAGGTTCAGGCGACAATTTTTTAAAACTGAGTCGGACCTATATATATGCAAATAGATCCCTAAGAGGTATGCTTGAGTTTAAAAATAAAAACAATTTGCAGAACACTATAGATGTGGTTTATGTTTTTTTAAAGGAACAAATCTCATCAATAACTAATACTCCATAGTTCTAATAGACCCTAATGTGTGTTGTAAAAACATAGAAAAAAATCAGAGAAAATAAGCAAATTTGGTGTTTGCCTTGGGGAGTTGGCCTCCCAGGGGTAGCCATGGATTATAATGGCCCAAGGGGACTTCGGCCTTCTTGATAATGTTCTGTGCTTTTGGAGGCAAGTGGGCTAACAGTGCCCCATACATAAGTGATGCTAAGCTTCGAGGGCGTGGCTCAGGAAGGAGGCATCCAGGGGCTCTTGGCATAATGGAAAGTGAAAAGCTGGGCGAAGGGTAGGAAGGAACACAGCAGAGAGACTTTGAACAAATACCTGGTGACTGGCTGAGGTGGGTAGAAAAGGGTGCTGAGAGAGCCGGGGAACCCAATAAACCTCTGGTACCCAGAAGGGCCCTGGTCTGGGTGACTTCCCAGCAGGCTGGACCCGCAGACATGCATTTCCTGCTGTTTTAAGTTTCCAGCTCAACGATCAGCCTAGATTCTTCCTCTACTTCCTCTACTTTTCTTCCCTTAAAGTAGGGAATCTGTTTATTCCGCTATTATTTTTGCATAAGGGCCTTGAATTAAAAATCAGTGCTCCTGCTGTTGAGGCCTCTGAAGGCACCACCCAGAGGAAGCGAACTCAGGTCTTAGGCACACTTTTGCCACGCAGGGTCATGCAGCAGGGCAGGAATATGCCTTTTCCCACAGACAGGGAACTGCCTCTGCTGGGCCAGGATGGGGGGCCCTCAGCTCTGGGTCATAGCCTCATTGAGCGACTCTGAGGTGGCAGCCACTTGGCCAACCTCTAGCCCTGGGCTCCGCATCCCTGCCCAAGACTAGCCCAATAAACTTTGCAAGACAACAGTGAGCAAAAACCCACTTACCTCCAAGGCCCCATGCCACAGGGGCTTGGGTGTTCCAGCTGATTTTGAGTCCCAGCTCAGCCTTATGGATGACTTTGTACAAAACTTTGTGTAGCCACAGATTTGCCATCAAAGTTGCTGGCAATGAAGTCAAGTGACTTGTATTATTGAGCCTTCAGCCCCAAGGGTGGCATCAGGAAGCGATAGGGGTGGTTGAGGACTGGGACGCTAATGGCACACTTCCTCCAGCCTTTTCAAGGCCTGAATCAGAACAGCAAACTCCTGCATAATATACGTGTGGTTTTTGATGGCCCTTTTTAAAGAGAATAATTTACCTTTAGTGTGATGTATGAGAAAAAACTCTAATTCAGTAACTCTTTTCAGTCCTAGGTATTCTAATATTAGAATTTTACCGATACCAGTTTTTAAAATCTAGGTGAAGAGATTTGGGAGATTTACTGGGTTGAAACCCCAAGGAAATCAGGCTTGAGAAAGACCAGTGAAGAGCTTCCTGGGGCTGGGGGCGTGGCCCAGCGATTAGAGCCCTTCCTAGGAAGCAAGAGGCCCCCCAGCACCTGGTACTGATTGGATGCAGTGGTGCGTACCTGTAATCCAGCACTCAGGAGGCTGAGGCAGAAGCATTAACCATGAGTTCTAGGCCAGCCTGGGCTCCATAGTGAGTTCAGGACCAGCCTGAGCTACAGAGCAAGACCCTGTCTCAAAAAAAAAAAAAAAAAAAGGCTTCTTTCCTCTGAAGAAAGAGGGCTATTGGGACAAATGGCTACTTATGACCCTAGAACTGCTAGTCCAGGCTGGAACCTGAGGAGTGACACATCCATTCCCCGCAGCAAGGCTGTGACCAGAGGGAGGTTAGGAAAGCACTTGCCCAGGGGCTGTATTTGTGAAGCCAGTAGTAAGATAAATAATATTTAATGCAATATTTTAAAAATAAAATGAGTGCAAAAAAAAAATCTAAGATGAACAAAGCACGGCCGTGCTTTCAGCTACCAGCCCCATCTTCCTGGGCCAGTCTGGGATTCTTAAGCTTCTAGTGGCCCCGTCTCTGCTCGTGTGAGTCTGTCCAGGTCTAGGGGAAGGGACTCAGGAGAAAGGCTGCACAGACCTGCTTCCCACCGGTGTGAGGAGGAGCTAGGAAAACTTTCTGGACTGTAACTTGTGCACGTGTGTGTTTAATTTTTTTTTTAATTTTTTGGTGAACTTGCGGGAGAAATGAGAAATGTAGATAAACAAAGCGTGGAAACAGGGAACAGGAACAGGCGCATTCACAGTAGAATAAAAGGATCTGGAAACTTGTTGATAAAGGCTTCTACTTCCTGTTGCTGGGTCTTTCAAAAGGACTCAAGGGCTTGCAAAACCCAGGGCAATTTTACTTTCCCCTATCTGATGCTGCTGTAATAATCGTCGGTCTAAGTGTACATACTGAGAAGCTCATTGAAGGATCTGAGCATTTTGTGTCTGATTTAAAAGCTCTACTGCTTCAGTCTCAGGAACCCACCAAGCTCAACCGTAGGTTATCCTTCCATCTCTGTCCAGTGGGGCTGAGTGCTCAGTCTGCAGGGATATTCCCATCTAGGAAGATACAGAAAACAGAAAATGAGTTTAATCTAAAAGATGTTGGTTTGATGTTGGCTTGATCCATCCATTGGTTGAGCCCCCCACCCCTCAAATAAAATAGAATTAAAGGAGAGGACATACGCACACGCACATGCAGGAATGCACACACCTCTGTCTGGAATGTCATCTGATGAAGCCGTTTTTACTACAATGAAATATATTTAAATCCTATTAAGTTAATGATAATAAATATGTCATCTGTGTTCTCTTATATGTCTTTTAAAGACTACTATGAGGATACTTAGGAAATATGTTACGCTATTTGTGGCCAATTATTTGTGGCACATGTCCAAACACACTACTAAGGGCCCCTGATTTTATAAATGAGGATGGGAGGGCTGGGTTGGGCACACGCAGAGGACATTCAGGGTGGAGAGGGACCCACTCGCAAAGGAAATGCAAGAGGAGGCAGAAGGTGAGCTTTGTTTCAAGTTTTCAGCTGAACAATGCTTTTGAAAAAGGGATTCCATAATTTGTTATATTAATGATATTCTTTAAATTATTACTAGAAAGTGTCATCCGACTGGACAGAAAGGCAGAACATCCTTTTCGTCCTTCCCTTTATCTATAGACTTCATTTTAGAATCCCTCAATTTTCAGCACCTTGGTTTTTGTTGTTTTGCCAAAAAGTAATGTTTCTGCTCGACGGTATATTTAATGCAGAATAGAAATAAAAATGCTTAAAAAAGATTCTTTCAAGCACAAAAGGAGATGGTTTTCAGCAGATAATTTTTACATATTTACATATTTTACCTTAAGCATTTTGTAGTCTGCCTACTGGTGAATGGATCAGATTTTTACACACTTTCAAAATGAACCAGTTTGGCTTCTAAGCCATTGCAAGGACGGAAATGAATTCTAACTTTTTTTTTTTCACTTCATTTTCGCATCTTCACATTTCCTTATTTCACATGGTTTAAAATAAAGTGCCTCCAGCATTATTTTTCCTTTCTCAAGAGCAAAGTGAATGTGACTTTTCGGAGGGGTCACAGGATGCCCTGGAGGCCTGTGGGTGTTGCTGGATCGCTGCCTGCTTTCAGCTTGACTGAAGGGCTCGTCAGAGTTTTCATCTCCTAAGAAACGAGCCCCCGGCGCTGGCCAGAAGCAGGAGAAGCCTGCAGTATGAGTCCCACGCTGCTGCTTTCCCACTGACATCAAATCCTGAGGTTTTAAAATTAATCCCACACAAAGACAGCCGTTCATTGTGGGGCCTGTTTGAAATTAGACCAGTAATAATGACCTTTCTAAGATGTCTTGTCGTTAAGGTAGCCCCCTGTTGGAGCTGAAAGGCTACATGTAGACCCACCCCCAAAACACACACACACATTTGTGAGACCACCAGCAGCTCAGCCAAGGTGACCCCTAGCCTGGCTTGGGGTGCTGTCAGGCAGCAAGACGTGGGCTCTAGCCCAGATGGCTGGTCTGCCTCTGGCCCTTGTGACCCTGAGCTCCCAGTCTCGGCTTCCCAGCTCTGAGCTGCTGACTGTCTCGCTGAGAGAGAGTCTTTCCCTCCAGGTCACACAGATTTCTTGAGTTCTAACCAGTGTTTTGTTACAAGGAACAGGAGACATACACTGAACATGAGCGAAGAAAGCAGCCATTCTGCCAAGGATCAGAGCTTCTGGAGCACCAGAGAGGAACTTTCTGAATAGGAAGGTGTCCACCCTGCTGGTCCAGCTCCTTTTTTTTTTTTTCCTTCTAGTTTTCTGGTACTAGATATTGAACACAGGGCCTTTGCACTGAGCTATATTCTTGGTCCTTTTCTTAACTTTTATTTAGAGACAAGGTTTTACTACATCTTAAGTTGCCTGGGCTGGGCTTGAACTTGTAATCTTCCTGCCTCAGCATCCCAGAGTGCTAGTGATTACATGTATGTACCACCACACCCAGCTTCTGATCCTGCTCCCTTTGCATGGGGACGCACCATCTCCCAGCAAAAATGCCACGCCCAGGACTTGCCTTGGGTCTGGTACAGACCCGTGGGGCCAGCCTGGTCTGGAAGCTGACCCTCCTCCCTGGGATGCTGGCAGCTTAGTCTGTTGCTGCTGGGCACCACGCACCCGTCCTCAGTCTCTGCACCACCTGTGGGCTCTCCACAGGGCAATTAAGAAAACGTTTCTCAGAGAGAACATTCAACAGCAACATTCCTGTACATTAATAGTGACTCAGGAATGGTGAGAGCCTAAGCAGTTTGAATGTGACCTTACTGGATGGGAATAACAACATAGTTATTTCAATAACTGCTATTCTCGACAATTAGCCATTGTAATAATTTCCATCAGTAGCCCCCCTAGAAGCCCGGGTACAATTACCATGGCCACTAAGTGCCAGAGCCGGCAAGTGGGGCTTGGGTTTTAGAAGCAGTCAGTGCCTGTTGACTACCCGGCTATTTGCTCCTTGTACCCTGAGCTGCTGTGGTATTTTCCTGATGTTCTTATTTAGAGAAGGATTCGGTCCTGTGAATCTGAGTATATACCCTCTGTGAAGGTTTCTGTCTCATCGGAGTTGCTTCTCTTAACCCTTGGCAGTGGTTTTGAAGAGAGGAGGCATGTGAAGACAGTCCGAGTAGTTTGTAAACAGCCGGAGCTGATTGATCAAGAGTGCTTTTTATAGCCTAATGGTCTCTGTCAAACTCTTTTTTGTGTTCTGCTCATTGGAGAATGTGCTGGGTCTGGTCCTGGCAACCGGAAAGTTACAATGACGCCTCCTTCTCTGTTTTAATATATTTCACCTCGCTCAGGCAGACAGATCAGAAGCTCACAAGGAAAACCGATGCCCTTTCCCGCAGCTAAATTAACCAGAATCACGTGGAAAACAATCCAAGCCTTGTGGGAAAGGGGAGCCATTAAAATGTGCCCTGAGCGATGGACTGCACCCAATCTCACAGCCCTGGCCGCTCAGCAGCAGCAGACAGGAGGCGGCTCCCTGGGACGGAGGGAGGCTTGTTGTAGCTCCACAATTAAAATCAGCTCCTCTGCCAAAAAAATAAAAGGGAGGAGGGGAGAAGGGGAACATCAAAGACAGATTGAAATGTGTAGTTGGTAATAAGAGTGGTCTCCTCTTGAACCAGAGCCTGCAGCGATTCACGGCCCCCTTGTTAATGAGAAATTTTGACCTCTGGTTTGTAAGTTAAACTTGTAATCCCGGCTAATGAAGTAAATCACTTCCAACTTGAGTCTGTTGTTCCTCCTCTGCTCTGCACACTGGGTCTGAGGCGGAGGATCCAGGTTCCACACATGCAAATCAAGGGGAAATAGAATTATCCCGGGACTGGGTAGTTTCCTGTATGTTGAAGAGGGTAATTCCGCCGGCATGTGTGGTTGGCCTACCTATGCTGTTCTTGTAACCTATGTATTGATGAGGGAGGGACAACAAGTGTCTGGGTGCAATGGCACTCCAAGGAGACAAGTCGGGGAGCCCACGCTGCATTTCTTCTTTTTGTCAGCTGCAGGTCCACAGTGCAACATCTTGTCCGGTGTTGTGCACGTGACACGGCTGGATACATATTTGGGTTGACTGGGGGTTTGGAGGGAGGAAGGCGCAGCTAAGCAATGTGAGTCTAAGGAAGGCAGGGGAGCTGACTGACTTCCGGCTTTCCTGAGGGGGAGAGAGGAAAAGAAAAGCCATTGTAAGAAATTGGGTACAGCTGGGACACCAAGGGGCTTTCTTCTAGTGACGGACTATAGCTGCGAGAAATGGTCTAAAACATTCCCCTCGCTTAATTGGGTGAGGGCAAAAGTAGGGTATCGGGCTATTGTTTTGTCTGAAAGGGATTTCATTCAGATTGCTGTTGACATTCTGTTTAATACTCAGGGAGACCTATTTTTGCTTGACTCCATGACAGATCACATTCTATTTCTCCCGGCTAAAGTTTCTCAATATTTCCCAGATTACCTTGTCAATTATTATTTGCTCCTCCATCAGGCAACAGTAATGTTTGGTTTTCTGCGGGGATATAACAGAGGTGTGCAGTAGGGCGCCATCCTCAGGAAAGGGACCCTTGGGATGAGCGCTCTTGGGTGACGGGGGAGTATTCCCCTTCCCCACAAGTAGAGAGTGACTTTTGCCAGCTTAAGATACTGTTCTCCACCTTAGCCTGGCTTTACCTAGAGTGGGGTGGTGGCGGCCTCTCTCACCTGCAGGAACCGTGATGTACCCATGGGGAGAAGGGGTGACAGCTGCCATGCACCCCTTCTGCAGTGGGGTTTATGTAATGACTTAAAACCACACAGTAGAAAATGGTTCTTATTCAGAAAGTGAGAAGGTGGCTGGCTTCCTTTTTCTCCTTCTTATATTGGACATCTTTAATTCCTTGACAGGCATCACAAAAAAGGTTCCTGGAATCTTCAAGCTCTCTGGCCATCAGTAGAGGGTTTGAAGGAGAGAGATATGTTGAAACCATTGACTTCTAATATTTCTGTAGAAGGGCACCTAGGCATAACCTCCTTGTGTCTCTCTGGTTTTTTTCATTAGACAAAGCAAAGCATTTCAGCGTTCATCCTGTCTGTGTGACCCTGTAGAGAGCTCTGGGGTGACTCCCCCTTGAGCAGGAAAAGTCACTGACCAGTGTCTGAAATCTGAGGACGTCTGGGGCCTGAGGCTGGGCGTTTAGATCTACTACAAACAACAGCACATCCTACCTAAGGTGATTTGAATAATCTAATTTTTCCTCTAAATTGGTGCATGTATAAAATGTTAATTTCATCAACAAGTGGAGCAAAAATGCCACCGCGAATCTGCTCTCAGATGGTACACTTGGTATGTGGAGCAGCCTGTGGAGAGGGGACAGGAGCATGATCTTGGTTTTTCAGCGATACAGGCTTTTTCCTTTGTTTCTCTTCATTTAATTCAAAGTGAAACAACTCAGCATGCAAAACTAAAATTAGCTGGTAAAAGAAAAAAGGTGTAAGTGAATAAACAGGCAGGTCCATTAGAGTCGATGGGTGATCGAATCCCTCGCCACTCCTCAGACAGCAGCCTATTAAAACTGGTAATGTCTGCTGCCAGCAATGCCCCTGGCAAAGAAAGAAGGCTGAGGCAGGCCTATTTCACATGCATCAGACACAAGAATTAAGTAGACCAATGTTCCCTAAAAGGCTGAAGTACATCTCCTTCTGACGTTCATCTCAGGCAAAGATTCATTGATCTCAGTATGTCCCTTGGCAATTATAAAATATTAAATCCAAGTCACACTTCTAGTTGGCTTAATTTTTTCTCTTTTCATAGCTTTCTATTTGATCAATTTTAACAAGTTAGAAATAGCATCTAATAATAAAAATTCCCGAGTTTGGAAGTTTGTTCTTTTGACATTCTTTCCTCTTTATTTTATTTTGGGTTTGCACTAACTTTGTGTTCCATAAAATGACTCGAGCTGTATTTTAACAAACAGAGAAATCGTGAGTGAACCAGAAGCTTCTTTATGGAGAATGATATTCATTAGAAGGCTTCCAACGATAAGACCTCAGTCTCATTTTAAAGTTTGTTTTTTTTTTTTGCACATGCTGGAACAGCCTTCTTATTGTTTTATACTCATTAATGTTCCCCTGTTCCAAAGTTACCATGTGGTTTAATCTGGGAGCATCTGAGAGGGCTCGTGTGGGCCCCACTGAGACTTACAAAAGATGCGTATCCCTTTCCCCATTTTTATGCATATGTAATTTTCAGCTTTTGATGTTTGTTAATTCAGAATATAACATAAATGCAAACATAGACACACATAATGAAAATGCAGGATGTAGAGAGCCTATTTTCATTAGAATATCAATATGGGAATTCTCTGGGGAACACATTGCATAAAAGTGACTTTACCCCTAGTTCTCCTCGCCATAAATTATGGAGTATTCCCTCAAATTTGCAAATCCCATTTTTGTGATATATAGAAATATTTTATATGAAAGGATACATTTTTCTGATAAAAATCTGTGGTGATTTTACTCCATATGTTAATTCGTCTTGTGGGAATAGGTATACATTAATTATCTTCCAGGTATCAATTCCTTTATTCAGTGCCTGGTTTATACTCCATTTTGCTCTTCCCACAATACTGTGGAATTGTGGGATTGTCTCCACTTCTTAGGGAAGGAAGGAATCCCTCCCTTGCCAACTGGCCAGTCTGCTGGGGGTTGGCACAGCAAGGCAGAAAGGAAGGGGAGGGGCAAGAACTTCACATCAACTGGAGATTAGTGCCATTCCTGCCGTGGGGTTGCAGAGAAGAGGCAAATGCAATATTCTGCAAGTACCTGGGGGGCAGGGATGGGATTAAGATGCAGTGCTGCGATCTGTGTGTCTCTTTCAGGTATGTGAGGTCTGAGCTTGTCTTCCTTTCAAATTATACCCAGGCGGGTTGGTTGTGCACCTCTGTCTGAGAATTGCCCTGAGACTGGACTGCATGGGTGATGGCTCTATAAGAACTGTGGTTATTCTGAATGGCCAATTATAAACATTTCAAAGAGAATTCAAAATAGGGTTTTGAAAGCTCTAAGCCTGGTGGCTCTGGGATCTTAATGGGCCTTGCCTGGGCTTCTACAGGAGCCTCAGGTGGGGAATTTTCTCTTTGCCGATGCTCCCGCCACGCTCCTCCCACTCCTGTTCTCTCAAGCCCTTCTCTGCCTCACCATGCAGTGATCATGGGCTGCATTCTCCTTACTGAAAGAATCTGAGCCCTTAAGGACATCTAATTAGTGCTCTTGGGTCCTAAACTATGCCTGGAGCCCTCTGTCACCATGGGCTGCTTCTGGGATTCTGAGGCTGACAAGGTCAGCAGTGTACACCACAGTACTCACCACAGTGGGCTGTGGGCTTCCCACAGTCGCATCTCCTCTCTGAGTCTCCAGGTCTTTTAGGTCAGCCTCCTTGTGTATCTGCTGGGACTTCTGTCACTTCAGCGCCGAGAACGTAGCTTGATGTGAGGTAGGTGTCCAGGAAGAGTCTGTTGGGCAAGAGAATGAGTGGATGAATGGATGGAAAGAATGAAGGAAGGGAGGAAGGGAGGAAGGAAGGAAGGAAGAGTAGATAGATGGACTGAAAGATAGATGGAGGGGCAGAAAAACTAGATGGTTTCTTCTAAATTCACATGAGGGACTGGATATGCTGTTTTCTAAGGAGCATCATATTTTTATTTTTGAAAGACCCAAGGAAGGACAAAAAAGTGTGACAAAGAAGTGTGACCCAAAGTTAGGACTTCTCAAGGTGTATGATTCTGACTACTTCTTTTGAGAATCATCTGAGTGACCCATTCATTCAGGCCCCCCAGGCTCCATCCTAGACCCACTCAACCAGAGATGTGACTTTTAGATGGGCACCCCAGGAGATTCTTGTGCATTCCAATGGTTAGGACCAGTCTGTAAAGTTAAGATTTCATGAGTCAGGCAGGGTGGGAACACTCACATGGTCTCAGCAGTAGTTATCCCTGCTCTGCTCTTTGTACCAGCCAACACAATGGCTGGATCTAGCCCAGCCTTTGTCTATACCAAGTACACCCTGACACCAGGCAAAGGCTGTCCTCCCTTGGCTCCCACCCATCCTGAACATGTCCTGGGAGCATGCTGCCACATTCAGCTCTATGGGTCCTGGGGACCCCTGAGGGCAAAGACATCTAGCCCATCTGCAGTCCATGCAGAAATGTTAGCTGCAGAACTCTACAACTCCATCAAGAAGGATGCCTTGATCTCTCTTCTCCCAGGACTTCCTTCCCTTTGAGGGAGGATCCTGTAATACAGTAGCTGTTGATATGGACTCTTTCACACAGCAATTTCTTCTTAGATGGAGCCTCAGTTACCTCATCTGTAAAATGGGGGTAAAAATAACTTTCTTGTTTCATTTAGAAGAGGGTTGTTTGATTGCTACAGATAAATCATGAAAGTGAGAAGAAATCTGGGCCTCGGGGTATAGCTCAGGTTAAAACACTTGCCTAACAAGCACAAGACCCTGGGTTCGATTCTCCAGCACCACATAAACTGAGTGTGGTGGTGTATGCCTATAACTCCAGCATTCGGGAGACTGAGGCAGAAGGATTGCTATGAGTTCAACTCCATCCAGGGCTACACAGTGAGTTTAGGGCCAGCTTGGGCAAAAGCGTGAGACTCTGTCTCCAAAAAGGATAGGCCTCAAAATTCCCATAAAAAAAAAAAAAAAGGTTCTGCGTATACATGAACATTTCAAGTTCGAATTCAAAAGTATATCTGGGGCAAGTTCTTTCCTCCCCTGTCAGAGCTAAAATAAGGCTCTTCTCCCCAAATACGTACCAGTGTCAGCCTAAAAAAATGCCTCTTAGGGGCTGGAGAAATGGCTTAACGGTTAAAGCACTTGCCTAGCAAGTGCTAAGTTTCCAAGTTCGATTCCCCAGCACCACAGAAGCTGGGCATGGTGGCACACGTCTGTAATCCCAGCACTTGGGAGGCTGAGATAGGAGGATTGCCTGAGTCCAAGGCCAGCCTGGATTCCGAAGTGAGTTCAGGACCAGCCTGTACCAGAGTGAGACCCTGTCTCAAAAAAAAAAAAAAAAATGCCTCTTAGCTTAGAGTGCAGAGAAGTTTTGCAGAAGCTTTGAGAGTTGTAATACCTCCCCATGCTCCTATCCTCCGGTTCCTGTCTGACTTTCTTCTTATAGCAGGAATTTGGTCTGGCTTGTAATCATTGTCCCCAAGTACCTGTAAAATACAGCACAGTAGCCAATGTCTATGAGTAGGCGAGCTGTGTATGTGTGTGTTCAATGCATAAAAGTAGCCAAAATAGTTCACATATTTCCACCTCGTGTTAACACCATGTTCTTTCCCAAAAAGAACATGTTTCTGGAAATTCCCAAATCTTTCACTCTGAAACTCAACAATACTGTTATGAAAATGGTCCTGTGTAAAGAACACTTTGGCGAACTTTATTTCCCCCTGATGACATACTCATTTTAAAGGTCATGGTGTTGAGTTGCTGGAGCAGTGACCTGAGAATAACCTTTCTCTTCTACCTGTGTTTCTGATGCGTGGTGTTAGCATTCGGAAATGCTCTCTCCCTTCCCGTTTCAGCAGCTGAATAAGTTGCAACCCCTTCAGCTGTACTCATAAAAATTTGCTTCCAGACAACATGGTCTGTTTATTGTGTAGTAATCGAAATGGCACTAAATTGCAGTGATTGCCGAACACTTAGGAATTGTATTAACCTCTTAAGTGCTAAGTGGTTTTCTGTCGACTCTCTGCAGAGCCAGCATGCTTCTGTCCCTGGGCCTCCCTGGGTATCACAGAGGAAGCAAATTTCTACAGGTCCAAGTCGTGCCCAGGTAGCAGGCTGGGCCCTGCTTGCACCCCACTAATCAGAAGAGAATTGCATCCAAGCTCGTGGCCGGGAGCCTCAAGAGATTGGGTTGCCTAGTCTTGTTCCACCAGGCCTCACTTCTGTCCCCTGGCCCCAGTGCAGCATTTTGTTTTGATGACAGTTGCTTTGTAGCTCCTCTTGAGAACAGATTCTCTAAAGGGCAGTGTGGGTAGCCAGCCGGTCCACTGGAACTGCTGATTTTCTGAGCAGCTCCTTGCAACTACTGGTGACAATTCCTGGCTGCCTCTCAAGAG
This sequence comes from Ctenodactylus gundi, assembly GCA_004027205.1. Lineage (NCBI taxonomy): Eukaryota > Metazoa > Chordata > Mammalia > Rodentia > Ctenodactylidae > Ctenodactylus > Ctenodactylus gundi. The sequence goes on along the minus strand of PVKB01001086.1, from coordinate 64,026 downwards.
GCCCAGCTGTGGTGGCCTCCATGGTCCCTGGGCCCTGCCTGGCATGCTTGCGAGCGGCAGGCCTGAAAAGGAAGAGTTAACCAGAAATGAAACGGCGCTGCTCCGGGGCAGGCAGCCTCGCTGCAGAACAGAGCAGCGTTCGTGCGAAGGCAAGTCATTTCCCGAAACACCGCAGACACACGGCCTCGGGCAGCCTAAAACCTTTGGAGACCAAAATGGCTCGCAGGGGTTGGAAGTAATAAGGTGTTTTTCCCTTCTTTCTCCTTCACTGAGATTCTGCGAGGTTGCTCTGCATGGCTGGGGAACAATGGTGCTGTTTTTGTGTTTTCTATGGGTATTAAGATCCATTACGCTGTGACATTTTTAAGATTGGTTATCCTGTAGTTTGGTGTTAAATTGAAGTTGTTTGTTTTGAATTTAATTCTTTCATTTTTCAAATGGAAAAAAAAAGCAGCTCGGTGTTGCAGTGTGTGAGACTGGCCTACTGAAGTGTGTACCCGAGTCACTTTCGAGGAGACCTCTGTGCCATCCCTGGACCTTGACAGAATTAGCCAGAAAAGAACATGACCTATTTCCCTACTGGAAAGCCTGTGAGGATCCTTGGAGACAACTTTCGGAACGAGGAGGTAGGAGTGGTCTCCATTGCATCTGAGAGAGGGGCAGGATATGAGCTGGTTTTTAACAGAATGTTACACATCCAATCTGTTACGCCTAATGCAGCCTGCATATAATTATTACTACTCTGTTTATGACAGCAGCGGAATCAGCTTCCATCCAACAAATGACCCAGCAGCAGCGGGCCAGCCGCCACCAAAATGACATCTGTTAACTCTTTGTCAAATGCCCTGTCCTTTTCTCTTTCTCCCAATAGCTCTGTGGTTAATTACGACCTGGGCGTCTAACTCAGTCTTTCAAGTAGAGAGACCTGCTTACGGCCAGGGAGAAATCTAGCTCCAGGAAATTCCCTTCTCTCTCCTTTAAGAGGGGGAAAAAAACCAGCCACAGCAAATTGTTTTAAAATAAACATTCATTCAGGGCACCAAAATAGGTTGGTGGAATATGTTTTCATTAAGCACCAAGATTACAGGGTTGTTCTTCAGCACGGTGTCTGGAAACCCGGCAGTTCACGGAGGAAAGAATCACACCAAATTCTTGTTAAGCCATAAGAAAGTTTCCATCACAGCCGACCTTCTCCCGATGCTCACAGACAGCAGGCTTCCAGCACATGTTTGTGCTGCCATCGTGAACTTGTCTAGTGGTACAGGGCAGTATTTCTGTAATTACTAACCAGAACTGAAGGTGACTGCTTTGATAAGCCACAATTTAGGCCCAGCCCAACTAACCCCTTTCACAGGGCCGTATTTCCTTGCAGGAGCCTGTGTTAGTGGCTGGTACCCGCTGTTGGACCTGGTGTGGTATCTAGAGGCCTCCATCCCTCCCTTCCCTGTCTCCAGCAGCAGGAGCGATGGAGTTCTAGGCCTTTCCTCTGGGATCCATAAGCCAGGGCTGAACATCTGGGGCTTGAGTACCCCAGTCCTCTTCCCTGCCTGCTCGCTGACTGACCCCAGGTTCTTGCCAAGTGTCTCTGCTGTACGGTTGGCTGCTAGCTTTTCCACGTGGGGTTCAGCAAAGCATTGGCTGGAAATGTGGCTGACCTGCTCCCGTAGACCCAGAGCTGTTCAAACCTGCTTGGATGCCTGGACTCTGCCCACTGGGGAGGGCACTAGGGGCTGCCAGCCATGTCTCAGAGGGACCTCCCAGGCTTTCTCTGGCAGTGCCGCTGAGCTCCTGCCTTGAGATGGAGGGAAGCCTACGAGATCCCAGAGCTTCCCTTGTGAGACCCGAGAGCCCTGCCGTGCCTTTGGCAAGGCGACCCCACAACTCCAGCCCCCTCGGACGTGAGCGCGGCCTGTTCTCTGATGGGGCGTTGTGTGGAAACCCATCCTACTCCCACATTCTCAGGTACTACTTGCGATTCTTTGGTCATTTCTCTTTTTTTGCTTACCTTTTCCTATTCTCTCTCTCTAATTTTTCCTCAGTGCTAAGGATAGAGTCCAGGGCCTCAGACCTGCTAGGCAAGTGCTGTCTCTACCACTGTGTCAGCTCTGATAGAAACACATTTTAGTATAATTTAAAAAGCTCACAGTCTGTCTAAATCCTTTATTGTTAAACAGTGTCCTTTGAGTTCACAGCTAGAGGGCTGCACCTGGCCCTTTCCAGCAGAAGGGTCTGTGGGTTCAGCTCCTAGAAGCCAAGAGGAGCAGTGGGGTCCCAAAGGTCCCAGATGTGAGCTGCTGTGTGAATCCTGCTGTGCTGCCTTGAATATGAACTTCTCCAAATGCTAGGAGTTTTGACATGCATTTGCTTAGGAATCAATCGAACCCAGACCAAGTGGATGGTGAATCTTCTGGTGCACGGAACAACCTTGAAGTGCCGAAAAAGGAGGATGTCCTTTCTGCATAGACTCACTGAACAAGGTTGTGGCTCAGAAGCCACCAAAAGAGACCCAGATCGGGAATCAAAACCAGACCTTTCAGTTCTGTAGCTTTAGCCCTGGGTCTCTAAACCCAGTTGTGAGTAAACCTCCATGTGAGACTGGCCCTTTTGTTTTATTTCATTTTGGGCGATCAATTTTTCCAAGTAATATAAGTAAATTCAAAAGCTTTTATGTATGACAAGAGGGAAATTTGAAGATGATCTTGAAGGAAGCACAGTAGCTGATTCCCTGCTGGCTTGATACCAGTGAGGTGGGGCTACACAACCAGCTTTCTCCACTCACCCTCCACACAGCCAGGCACTGGAGCAAGAGAGTTAGGTTCTTCAGTCACCATTTCAGGCTTCAGAGTTGAAACTTTGATTCTCAGGAAAGGAGTAGATGAAGTTGCTTTACAGTCAGACTCACTGGTGCACCGGCCTCTGTGCATCCCCTGGCATGGGAAGGTGCAGGAGCCCTCCACCCACGCTCTTTGGCAGCCCCTCTTCCCGCTAATACCCGCTAACACCTCTGTGCTCAGGTGTGCTCAGGAGGGATGTGCACTGGCTTCAGGGAGGATCCCGGAAAGTGATCAGGGTCAACCCTGAGGCCAGAGTCCTTCTCTGCTACTTCTTTGGGACCGAGACTCTGGGGTCTGGAACTCAGGACCTCAAGTTTCCTCTTACATTCCAGCCTGGGGATGGCACATGTGGATTAAATTAGAGCAATATGTTTTTCTAACAGCATCTTGGCTGAAAAGTCAAGCAGATAAATGGAAACAAACCCAGCTTTATGTGAATGAAAAGGGGCTGGTGGGAGGGCAGCTTCCGCCTCAAGCATTGCGTGGCTGGGCTGCCCCCTGGGCTTGCCCTGTCCCTGTGCCCCTCTCTCCGTGGGGCTCACCACTGTGCCACTCCCTTCTCACAGGCTGCCTTCTTCCCTGATCTCTCCCTGCACCCCCAGCCTCTGCCATGCTACCCTGCCACAGTCTCCACAGGTTGGCCTGGCTCTGGGGATGCCAGGGAGCATGTGCTTCAGAGTCACCGGGAAGTGGACACCCCACAGGGCTGAGATGATCGTGTGACACCCTCTGCTCGGCACAGGGGAAAGCGCTAATGTTGCTTGTACCTTATCCTTATTATTATTCCCTGCCACTTCTCAGCTTCCCCTCCAGCCTCGGGGCCCAGTTGTGTTGTTTCTCTGCTCTCCGAAGTTTCCCTCCCTGCCCCTACCTCTCCCGCCTGGGCTGCAGGGGAGCAGGGCAAGGTCCTTGCAAGCACAGAGCAGAAAGAGCAGGTATTTAGCAAATACTTGCCTCGGGGCTGTTTGTGACCATGGGTCTGTTGTTGCTTTTGGGAGGAGGGAAGAGTTGGCCAAGCTCTCCCACACAGCAGCCTGTATCAGTCACTCCCCAGTTGCAGGAGCAGAGGACGCTACCATGGAGATGCAGGAAGTGGGTTCCAGGGGGTCACAGAGCATCCATGTGTTCAACTCGACACCCGATTGCTCCCCGATCCTCGCTTTATCAGGACCCAAATGACAAGTGAAATTTGTCTATATTTATAATGTAAAACCACTCCTGGGGCCACTCACTGGTCTTTTGTGTAGATGGCTGCTGTGGGGCCACCATTCAGGTAGTAACTTCCTAGTGCATTGAACATATGAGCAAATGCGAATTAGGCACTAGATTGCTTAAGAACCCTGCAGTTGTGTGCCAAACAAAACAACAAATACACATTTAAATCAGGCACGGCAGCACACATCCTTAATCCCAGCCCTCAGGGAGCCTGAGGCAGGAGGATCCTCTCTAATTCCCATCTGGGACTGGAGAATCCCAGGGATTAATTAATCCTGGCTAAAAGTCATGGGCGAAGGGAAACTATCCATGTCGTCTACAGCAGCCAGCCAGGTAGGAGACCAACGGAGAGAGGAGGGTGGACAAAGACGGGGTTCCCCTTCTCTGCAGGTCAGAAGGCAGCTGATTCTCTGCAGCTCAGATACTGACATCCCAACCCCCAACACACAACAAAACAAGCACAGGTGGACTCAAGAGGGAACGTGGGGGGCCCTGCCTCGGGGAAGCCCATCCCCAGCCTCTCTGCTGTCCAGTCTCAGGGGGGAGATCAGAAGACAAGAGAAATCACAGCAGCCCCATCCCTGAACCGGTTAGGGATTGTTGGGATTAGAACACATAGGAGCAGCTGGGGGCATAGCCCAACCCTGCAAGAACTTGCCTAGCCAGCGCAAGGTCCTGAGTTGATCCCCAGCACCCATAAACTGGGAATGGTAGTGCAGCCTGTAATCCCCCCACTCAGGAGGCTGAGGCAGAAGGATTACCACGAGTCTGAAGCCAGCCTGGGCTCCATAGTGAGTTCATAACCAGCCCGGACCATAGAGAGAGACCCTGTCTCAGAAAAACAACAAACAAAAAATGGTGCATGGGAAAGAGAAAGCCGATATCTCTTCTAGGAAGCAGAATTCAGCCTACCAGCTACTCACACACCTGTCCTTTCTGGAGACAAAGGGCAGATGGAAAATTGAGAAGCCAGAATTTAAAAAAAAATTAGGACTTGATGTTGGTGTCTTAAGAATCCCAGTTGATATTAAAAACATGAACGTGCCGAACCTCAAAGCAAGTCTGTGGAGCTGAAGTAAGTGGGACAGGAGCAGAGAACAGAAACACAGAGGCGGGGCGGTGATGGGCCAGGCCGGAGGCCCCGTGGGCCGCTCATATCGCATTCTCAGCGCCCAGGTGGTGCGGGATCCTGCACAGCTAACCGCCACGGGTGAGGGGCCCGCGGGGCGGCTGCAGCCCGCACATTCAAAAGAGCTGCCTGGCTGGAGGGGAGCTAGGGCTGGGTCTCTGCTCCGGGAAACTCCTAGTCTCCAAGCAGATCTTGTCTCTTTTCGCCAATACTGTCCCTGTTTTTTAGAGAGCTGTATGAGGAATTCCTTGGGGTCCGGCCACACAGCTCCCTTGCTCAGTGATATGTATCTGTTTAGAGTTCTCTCTCCCTCCCTTCCCCTGTCTCTTCCTCTCCCTCCCCCCCTCTCTCTACGCACATATGTATGTCTCCCTTGGTATCCATAGGGGGCTGGCTTCAGGACTCCTATGGATAGTAAAATCTGAGGCTTTTGGCCAGCAGTTGGTTGAATGCATGTGTGTAGAACCTGTGGATAAAGCAGGCTGACCGTATATATGTGTACATACACACACTCTCTCTTTCACTCTCTCTCCGTCCCTCCATCCCTCTCTCCCTTTCCCTTTCCTGCTTTCTCTTTGGCTGTACTAGGAGTTCAGCGAAGGGCCTTTGCGCTGAGCTCCATCCCCAACCCTATCGTCCTTCCTTCCTTCATTCTTTCCTTCCTTCCTTCCTTCCTTCCTTCCTTCCTTCCTTCCTTCCTTTTTAGACAAGCCCTCTCAAAGTTGCTAAATTGCTATGGCTGGGGTCAAATTTGTGATCCTCTTGTCTCAGCCTCCCAGGGTGCCAGGATGACAGGCCTGTATCACCAGCCCCCAGCTATACTTAGATCTTCTCATGTTGTTGTATACACATATAGTTGGTTCATTTTACTCACTGTATAATATTCTCTTTTTTAAGGAGGAGAGGCTTATCTTAGCTGACAGTGCTCAGAGGTCTCAGCTCCTGCTGGATCTGTGGGTCATGGTGGAGAGCCTGGCGTAGAAGAAAGCAGGTCCCGGCATGGTAGAAAGGAAGCCAGGAGCCTGAACAGTATTCTATTGTATGACTCTACTATGTTGTGTTTATCTGTTGCTCAATTAATGGAAAGTTAGGAGAGTCCCACTGTGGGGTTAGGAAATAGCACACCGCTGAGCACAGTTTTAATGACCTGGAACACTGACCCTGGGGACGTGGGTAGACAGCTAACTGAGCAATCGTCCGGCCTGCAACTTCCCTAGCTGATGCCTAATGCTCTTCACTTGGTCCCTGAAGATGCCCTTCCAGGAGGGGCCCAACACAGCCCCACTGCTTGCTTCCTGCCACCAGCAGAGTAGCTCCCAGGTCACCAGAGCTGGCCATTCTCCCATATCTCTGTCCTGAGAATGAATTCGAACATCTTTTAACCATTTTTTTCATCTATCATTTGCCTACTGACATCTTGGCATGTTTCCTATTTGATGGTGCTTTTCTTGTTGATGTATAAAATATTCTGGATACTTTTTTTTTAGTTATATAGTTTGCAAATATCTTTTCCCCGTCCTGTGGGTTGTTTTCATAACATTAAATTAGTATTTTTTTATTATCAAGATGTTTTGAACTTTAAGGTAATATAATTCTCCTATTCCTTTGTGGTTTATAGTTTTGATATCTTATTCAGAAAAAAAACACCACCCCAATGACAGCAATATTTTATCTTTCTTAATTGAAATTATAGAGGTATAATTTGTATATAGGAAGATGTACTTATTTGAAGTGTAGAGCCTAATGTATTTTGATAAATGCATCCAACAATATAATAGTTTCTGTGAAAAAGAAAACAATTGTATCCTGTGCCCCACACTCAACAACGCTCCCCTGTGTCCATGCCCAATCTGCCACCCTGGGCAGTGACTAACCGTTTTTTGTTTTGTTTTGTTTTGTTTTGTTTTGTTTTGTTTTGTTTTGTTTTGTTTGAGACAGGGTCTTGCTCTGTAGTCCAAACTGGTCCTGAACTCACTATGTAACCCAGGCTGGCCTAGAACTCATGGCAGTCCTCCTGCCTCAGCCTCCCAAGTGCTGGAATTACAGGTGTACACCACCACATCCAGTTTATGTGGTGCTGAGGAATCAAACTCAGGGCCTTGTGCTTGCTAGACAAGTGATTTAGCTGCTGTGTGTGTGTTTGTATTTTACTTATTTGGTTTTTGGTTTTTTGAGACACAGTCTCTCGCTCTGTAGTCCAAGCTGGTCTTGAACTCAACATATAGCCCAGGTCAGCCTAGAACTCATGGCAATCCTCCTGCCCCAGCCTCCCAAGTGCTGGGATGACAGGTGTGCGCCAACACACCCAGCTGACTAATCTGCTTTTATCATCCTAGTTCATATAAATGGAATAATACTGAATATCCTCTCTCACAGCTATCTTCTTTTGCCCCGCATTACACTTTTAAGATTCATTTGTCCTATTGGATGTACACTACTTGAGCTTCTTTACTACTAAATAGTATTTCACTGTCTGGATATACCACCATTTGTTTTTCTGCTTCTCTGTTTCCAGTTCTTATCTAGCACATATCGGTTGTTCTCAAGTCTTGATATGGATGTATGTTTTTCTTTCTCTTGGGCAAATACTACATATAGAATTTCTGGGTCATGTGGTGAATGTTCTTTTTTCAAAATTGTTTTGGGGATTGTAGGATTTCACATTTCCATGTAAACCTTACAACTTGTTTGACAATTTTGACTCAGGCAAAAACATCTATTGACATTTTGGTTGAAATTATATCTATAAGACCACTGGGAGAAAACTGACATTTAAGCAATATTGAGTCTTTAATCTAGGAATGGAAAGTATGTCTGTACTTTCTTAGGCCTTCTTTGATTTAGCTCAACAATATTTTAAGTGTAAAGGGGCTGCATATTTTTGTTGAGTTTGTACCTATGTAATTTCATGGTTTCAGACACTTTTGCCAACTTTTAAATTTCCCTTTCAATTGTTAATTGCTAGCTTGCAGAGAAAGAGTTGGTATCCTGAGATTTGGCTCTACTAAATCCAATCAGTATTTCTAGTAGGAATTTGGACACACCTTAGGATTTTCTGTGTGCAATATCATACTATATTTAAAGAAAAATTTTCACTTCTTCCTATGCATCTGTGTGAGATTTTTGTTTTGTTTGTTTGTCTGTTTTTGAGACAGGTTCTCACTCTCTAGTCCAGGCTGGTCCTGAACTCACTATGCAGTGCAGGCTGGCCTCAAACTCTCATCGATCCTCCTACCTTAGCCTCCAAGGTGCCGGGATTACAGGCATGCACTTCCATGACTGGCTTATGTGGTGTTGGAGAATCAACTCAGGACCTTATACTTGCTAGGCAAGTGCTCTAACCACTGTGCTATTCCTCCAGTCCACAACTGTATGTTTCTAACTTCCATTTTCTTGCCTTATTGCATTGACTAGGACTTCAGCACAATGGTAACCAGAGCTGGGGGAGTGGAAGTTTTGTTATTTCTGGTCTTCGGATGAAGCAGTCGGTCTTCCTTGGAAAGCGTGGTATTAACTGCAGGTGTGTTTCCCAGGTGACTTTTGTTGGATTGAAGGTGTTTCCATCTAGTCCTGTTTCTGAGATATTTTTATTTTTTATGAATGAATGAATTTTGTCAAATGTATCTTTTATGTATATTCAGATAATTCTGTGAATTTTCCTTTATTAAGATAGTAAATTCCATTGATTGATTTTTAATACAGGAGAGTTTCCGATTTTCTGTATTTTTTATTCACTGATTATTCAAAATTGTACTGTTTAACTTCCAAATAACTGACATTTAACATATATCTTTTGTCTTGCTTGTTTTTTTTTTTCTTGAGACAGGTCTCACTTGCACAAACTTTGGGCCCACTGGATGGACCCCTGTGTCATCCTACTGAGTAGGAAACATTGCGGGTAGCTTCAGGAAGGCTTATACACCTAGTTAATGAGGCTTATTAACCCAGAGGTTTTTTGTGTGTGTGCAACATTTTTGTCTAATTTTGTTGTCAGGGTTGTTCTTTTCTGAGAGAATGTAATTTTCCTCTGTTGTCTGTTTTTAATGTCATTGGTTTTCACACTCGTTTTTATTCCTTCTTTCCACTTTCTTTGGATTTAATTGCTCTTCTTTTTCTAGTTGTTAATACCTAAGATAGGATCTTAGGTAATACATTAGAACTTCTTTTCTGAACACACGCATTGACGCCTCAAAATTTTGGAGTCAACTCCATTTTGTGTGCTAATGATTAAGTGTTTTGTATTTTCACTGTTAGTTCAAGATAGTTTCTGACTTTCTTTTTTTAATTTGCTGATTATTCAAAATTGTACTGTTTAACTTCCAAACATTTGGCATTTAATATATGTCAATTGTTATTGATCCTTAACATTTTGTGGTCAGAAGACACACTCTATCATTTCAATCTATTTAAATTTATTGATATTTATTTCTAACATAACATGTAGTAGTGTCTGTCTTAGCAAATGGCCATTTGCCATCATCAAGTGTGTTGTTCTGTAAATGTCAGTGACATCAAATTAGTTAAGAATGTTGTTCAAATCTTCTCTATACTCACTGATACTCTGGTAGAATCACGACAGGGCTGGAACCAGGTCAGGGGCCAGAGCTGGAGCTCAGGAGACAGAGATCCTCAAACATGGCAGAACAGAGACAAGTATAGGAGGAAGGAGGACCCAGCACACGCCCCTACAGGTCAAACTCCAAGAACCTGTCCCTTCCAGCCAGGCCCTACCTCCCAACAGTACACAGTATCCACAGCACCATGAGGCTTTTGGGGGACACTTCAGCTCCAAACCACAGCAGTCTCTAAGTTGCTCAGGCTGGACTCGAACTTACAGTTCTGTCTCAGCCTCCCAGGGTGCTGAGATTACAAGCCTGGGCCACTGTGTCTGGCTATTGCTTTTTGTTCGTTTGTTTATTAATTTATGTCCAGTCTAATAGTGCCTGACTTTTAGCATTTAGGCTATTTCCATTTAAATTAATTATTGATATGGTTGAGTTAAAATTGACTATTTTAAAATTTTCTTTTTGCTTCTTTTTCATTATTATTTGTTCCTCTAATTGCTGTTGTTTGGATTAAAGTTTTTTTTTTATTCCAGCTCCATGTTGGCCGATTAGCTACATGGTATTTATTTTTAATCATGCTCTAGAATTTATTTCTTGTATCTTTTCCTTACCACAGTCTGACGATACACAATCATATACTACTTTATGCATAACGCAAGAGCCGTACAGGAGTGGGCTGCTTCTGTCTTCTGTTCTTTGTATAGTTGTCACCATGTAGTTTACGTCTTCACTTAATATAAACCCCAAAGTCAGTCTCACTTTCTTGCTTTAAATAACCAAATCGCTTTCAAAGAAATTTTTTAAATGAGAAAAGGAAACCAGAGTTTATATTTATCCATTTTTCCACTTATTTGCCATTTCTATCTCTCTCTTCTCTCCTCCTTCTCTCATAGAACTGGGACTAAACAAAGACTTCTCACTGAGCTACATTCCAGACTACTTTTCATATTTATTTATTTATTTAGTGGTACTGGTGTTTGAGCCCAGGGCCTTCACACTGATCCATTTACAGCTATTTTTTCCCTTTTCCTTCCTTCCTTTCTTTCTTTCTTTTCCTTTTTTTTTTTTTTTTTGAGACAAGATCTCATTAAAGTTATTAAATTGCCCAGGCTGAGCTCAGACTTGTGATCCTCCTGACTCAGCCTTCCAGAGTGCTGGGACTCCAGACATGCTTTGTTTCTTGTGTTGATGTCCTTCAACCTGAAGAACTTTCTTTACTGTTGGGTTTTCTTTTTTCTTTTCTTTCTTTCTTTCTTTCTTTCTTTCTTTCTTTCTTTTTTCTTGAGGTGAAGGTGACATATTCTCTAAAACGCTGGAAAGAAAAAAAAGAAAACAAGGTCAACCTGTAAGTCTATATCCATCAAAGGTATTTTTTTTTTCCGTCAGCACTTAAAGATGTTTCATTTTCTTCTTGATTATATTGTTTCTGACAAGTCAGCACTAGCTCTTTTCATTGTACTCCCTGTGGTAATGCACCTTTAAGAATTTTTAATATAGTGGATATGATGTTAACTCGATATAGTCAGTGTTAAGTGCATTTAAAAAACCATAGCCTATTATTCTGATTCACTTAAAGATGGGTTTCAGAAAGCATTCAAAAATGTTCTTGGATACAATTATTAATAGATGATGCTGGGTTGGGCAAAAGATTTATCTTGACCTATATTTTTAAATATAGTTACCGTAAGAGGTTCTCTTTATTGTATGTTTGCATCTATTTAATTATGATTTCTTTAGGATTATCCTGATTTGGAGGTGTTGAGTTTCTTTGATTTATGGATTTTTTTTTCAATTCAGTGACAGATTGGGCTGTTACTTTGAGGGAAAAAAATTCCCTTGTTTCTTTCTGTATCTCCTTTTATAAGCTGCTTGATATCATCCCATAGGTCTCTGAGAGTCTCTTCAATGTTTAAGGTCTTTTTTTCTTTCTGCTACGATAAGTTTCTATTCTATATCTTATGTTGCTATGTCTTCAAAAATATATGTATGTATGTATGTGTGTGTGTGTGTGTGCGCGCGCATGCACATAATTACTTTTTCAAACTTAACTACTCTTAAGGATTCTAGTTATTTTCTGTCGTAGCATGAATGTAGAATGTCCCCCCAAAATCTTCACATATTTAGATGCCACGGATTGTCTATGGATTTCCTGTGCCGTTAGAAAGTGGAGTCTGGGGAGGAGGGGCGGAGTATGGGCTTGTGGTGGATTACTGGCACATGGTAGATTACAGTATGTGGCCCATAACTAGGCGGGAGGGCTAGAGGGATGCACTCCCACCACAGCTCCTTCTTCAGCCCCAGATCTCTCCTCCGGCGATGCCCTGAGCTCCCTGCCAGACCTTCCTGCCATTGCCAGCACCCAGGAATGGACTGAGATCTCCTGAAACCATGAGCTATAGGAGGCTGAGGCAGGAAGTTAAAGCTTTCCTCCCTTAAATTATAGGTGTCGGGTCATGTGTCCCAGCCACAAGAAAGTGACTGAGACATTTTACTGCCATTCCTCATCCTTTAATCTCTTATTATCTCATAGCCTTAGGGATTTGTCAGTTTATTCTTTTTTCATCAGTCTTAATGTCACTACTTTTACTTTTTAAAGTTTTAATTAAAAAATCTAAAAATTGACATAAAAGTTGTACATATGTGTGGGGTAACATGCGATGTTTCAATACATGTATATATTGGGTAATGTTCAAAGAGTTGCTCTTATCACAGGATGAGAGATGACAGCTGGAATTCAAGCACTATAAGAGGCTGAGGGAGGAGGATCTAAAGTTTTGATCTAGTCTGGGCAACTTTGCAACTTAGCAAAATTTTGTCACAAAATAATAACATAAAATAGAGTTGGGGATGTAGCTCAGTGTGAAGACCCTGGGCCCAATCATGAGTACCAAAAAAAAAAAAAAAAAAAAAAAAAAAGTCGCCCCATTACTCTTTATCTATAGTCCTTTCCAACTTGTTCTTGGGGTGATATACCTTGTGTATTTTGGATCTGCTCTCTTTCATGATAATTTAATTTCTTCAGACATATACTTTTTTAAAGCAAGAGAATAAAGTAAGGTTTTTGAGGAGAAGTAGACAGGGTATTGTGTTAGTTTGGGTTCTTTCAAAAGGCAGAACTTACAGAAATTATAACAAGAATGATCTATTCGGAAGGCTCACAAATTGGAGGATAGAGATAGTCCAAGATGGCATCCTCCATGTGCAAGAGCTGGAGTGTCCAGTGGCTGCTCAGCCGTGAAGTAGATCTCCCATCTGGGACTGCAGGAGAGCTGGTGAGAGTCTGCTGTGGATCTCGGTTGTTCAAGGAACAATAGCGAAGGCTAGAGCCTGAAGATCAGGTGACTGGAGATCAGTGATGGGCAGAGAGGTGCAAGTCTAGATTGGAGTGAATCTGTACTGAAGATCTGTGGTGTATAGCAAGTTGGCGTCCTTAGACAATCGCGAATGCAAGAGATTTCCCAGAGGAAGAAGCTGTAACCATCTTTCTTCTTCCTTCCTTTAGTACCTTTGGAGTTCCAGCTGGGCCTCCCATATCCAGTGGGTGCTCTTCCCTCATTCACTGGCCCACACATCACTCACCCTCTAATCCAGGTGGGTCCCCAATTGCCTAATCTAGGCATGGTTCCTAAACCCTAACCCAGACGTGGTTTCTGATTGCCTCTAGTTGACGTAATCTCTCCAATGGTCACAGGTATCTAGAGTGAGGGTCCCCATGGAATGAAGGACTCCAGCCCTTCATAAAGTTTCTGCTCAGGTGATTTCAGGCATCTCCTGTGGTGGGGGTTGTAGAACAATGCAAGTCTACTAATTGCCCTAGGGCATCTGTAAGAAAGCTGGAGGGGCAGGATGAGCTGCCTTTCTCAGCTACTTCTCCCTTATTGTTCCCTGAGGAGCTGGGGTCTTGACTGGGACCTTGACTCCACCTTGATTCCACTCCCTTCCCCTGACTGCTGAAACGCCCTGTCTTAGTCCTGCCTATCTGTCCTAACCTATTCTCCTATCTAGCATTCCCCCCTTCTGAGGGGACCACCCTATTTCTATAGGGGGAGGGGGCACCGTTCTATCTGGCTGCTTCATGCTGAGAGTGGGCCATGTTGGGGTCAGGGGTCTCCTTCAGAGGCTGTCTGTCCAGTGACCCATGGTAGAATTGCTGGTTCATACGGGGCTCCTTGCGTAGCACCTTCTGCAGCTGGATGGCCTCAATTCTTACTCGCAGTCTTCCAACTCCTAGGTGATGAGCCCCCAAAATGTTACTGCTGTTGTTGCCTGATGTCGGGTTTCAGGAACTCTTGATAGATTAAAAACAATCAGTTGGAGTTCCCAGAAGGCTTAAAGAAAGGAGAGGTTTATGGAGGAAGTAAAGCTATCAAGAAGTCAAGAGGGGGTCTCAAGTGAGAGTCCCCACATATGCTTTTTTTAAAGATCAGGTTGAGTGCTTGGCAACTCTAGGTAGATAATCCTCTTACTACTCAGACCTGGATGTTGCAAAGGGAAGAAAACCCAGTTCAAACTGGCTTGGGGCGTAGAAAGGATACACCACAGTCATGCCTCTCCTAAGGGTGGGGCTGTGGTCTAAGAAATGTGTCATTAGACCTTTCCATCCTTGCAAACGTCAGCGCAAACTTACACAAACCTATGGCATCCTGGGCTATGTGGTGTGGCTGATTGCTCCTAGGCTGTGACCCTGTGCAGTGTATTGCACACGTTAGGCAGTTGTAACACAGTGACAAGCATTTGGGTATCTAAACATATCCAAACAGGTTCGTTTACACCAGCATCATCACAAACTCATGAGTAATAAGTCACACCAGACATGATGATGGCTACAACATCACTAGGTGGCAGAAAATTTTCAGCTTCATGATAGTCTTACGGAACACATCTTAAATGCAGTTTGTCACTAGGTGTTGTGTTGTTTATGTGCCACATAACTATAATATTTGTTCATATAATAGAAAAGCCCAGAGGTCTTGGAGGAGGTTATTCAGACATGGCCAGAGGCAGGAGAGACCCTCATCAGAGCTCAGATTCATTCTGTAGCCTGCAGCTCTCTTTCTTTCCAGTATTAGTTTCTCGGAGCATTCCAGAATCCAGGAAGTAGCCAGCACCTCCTCTGGAGGCAGGGAGCTCCCGTACATGGGCAGTCCCATCTCTAAAGCAGTTACAGAAGCTCTCCTAGTCACCCTCCTTGGTCAGAGATAGGCCGCTGTGGGGGGACCATGAACTGAGATGAAGGCAGAGGGTCTTTGCCCACAGCAGGTCTGATTATGGAGCCACTGTGTGTTGGGCCCATGGAAATGTCCATACCAATCTTCTACTCCCATTGTTTCAAATCTCTTTGCATAGACTTTTTTGTACTGGAGCTCTGGTCTTGTAACTACAGAGAGAATAAGGAGAGGCCATGATGAGGAAGAGAGTCTGTTAAAACAAAATACTGTTTATGCCAGTCCACAGACTCAGTGTAGGAGTTGGGACCGCAAGTCAGAAAGCTGTTCTCCCTGGGCACGTGGTCACCACTGAAATGCCAGGCGGTGTGGACAGCCTTACCCATTAAGCCCAGGGCCTCTCCCGTGGCCTTGTGGGGACAACCTCCACTAAAGCCGCCTCTCTGTCCCCCTCATTGCCCTCCTACTCTAAATGCTTCTTGTTAACACACGCATGTCTTGGCTTTCACTGAGTGTCTTCATCACGCTCCTTTGCTAGGACACGATACCTGACACCCAGGACTTAAAGGAGGAGGGACTTAGATTAGCTCACAGTTCCGGAAGCCTCAGGCATGCATGGTCATCCGGCTCCAGGCAAAAAACAGCAATGACCAAGGGCCTCTGGTGGAAGGACAGCTGTTCACCATGTGGCAGCCAGGAAGCAGAGGCAGAGGGGGCAGCTCAAGGCAAAGACACGCACTTCTAGGTCACGCCCACCGTGGCTCATCCTCCAATCAGATCCCACCTCCCGACAGCACATGAAATTATCACTGGGTTAATCCACTGCTGAGTGCAGCGTTCTCTGACCCCATCTAACAAGCACAGGACACTGAAGGGGGACACTTTAGATTTACACCATAACACGTGGGTTCTAATGCACTGCTCCAAGAGTCCGTGCCCCCTCAGGAAAAGGGGAAGGAACGCTCCACATCTCCAGCAACTCAGCTGTGTGCTCCTGCGTCTCCCGGGCTTTGCTAAGGTTCAGAGGGAACAGATCGTTCCTGCTTGGCGTTGTTTCTGCATGCCACGCTGCAATAATGTTAGGTCTCTGCCACACCTTGCCCCCGGTAGGTGAGTCCCAGCATAAGTCGAAACCAACACAAGATAGCATGGCTGGGGAGCTGGACTTCCACACTGCCCTGTGGAGCCCCCTGGGGAGCCCCAAGGTCCTTATTCTTCATGTTCTTACTGGTCAGATGTTTACTGAGCATCACGTAGGTGTCAGGCACAGTGTAAGGGGCGTAGGATAAAGCAAAGGGTCCCTTCAGAGCTGGAGACGGGCCTTGCAGATACTGAGGACAAGCCCCAAGCTTGGGCTCAGAGTATCACATTTTATCCTATATTTATTTAAATTATTTGTTTTAAAATAATTATAGAATGATTTTAAAAATTGAAAAGAGATGCACAGAAAGGTCCTACAACTCATTGGTGTCTCCGATGACAAGATCTTATTTATTTATAGGTCCTGGGTATTCAACCCAGGACTTTCTCGTTGAGCTACACTCTCAGCCCTTTAAACTTTAAAAAAAAAATTTCTTTTTTAAATTTTTAGGCAAGGTCTTGATTGGTCGCTAGATTGTGAGGCATGGATTAAACCTGTGATCCTTCAGCCTCAGCCTCCCAGAATGTTGGAATTATAGACATGCACGGCCCTATCCAGCGTGACATCTTATATAACTACAGTGTTTGGAAATGGACTCTGATACCAGCCCCAAAGTTGACTCAGACGTTCCCAGCTACTCGTGCACTTGTACGCGGGGGCATGTGTGTGCATGCCTGTGTAGCTCTGTGCAATTTTATCACACACATAGATTTTTGTGACCATTGCCCCAAGCAAGATACGTTCATGATACTCCCTTGCTTTGTCCCCATACCTGCTTCCTGGCGATCATTAATCTATTCTCAATCTCTATAATCACATTATTTTCACAAACGCCCTTTGAAAGGAACCATGCGAAAAGAAACAAATAAAAGCAACCACGCAGCAGCATTCTTTGCTGTTGGCCCTCTTTTCTGACGTCATTTCCCACAGGTTAACTCGAATCATCTCCCTCTTCCTGCTCAGCAGTGTTCCTCCCAAATAAAGCTCCATTTGTCTTGAGTAAATTCTCAAGGTTGGAATATGGCAAGTCAATATTCAGTTTTCAAAGAAACTGCCGCTCTGTTTTATAGAACAGCTGGACCCTTTTACCCATTCCCACCAGCCGGATGTGAGTGGTCCCATTTTTCCACATCTTTGGCAGCATTTAGTGTCGTTGCTACTCTTTATCTCAGCCGTTCTGATCAGTACATAGGAATATCTCAGTGTGGCTTTATTTCTTTTTTTATTTATGAGACAGGGTCTCACTCCATAGCCCAGACTAGTCCTGAACTCACATGGAGCCCAGGCTGGCCTTGGACTCAAGGCAACCCTCCTGTCTCAACCTCCTGAGAGCTGGGATTACAGGCATGTGCCATCATGCCCAGCTTATGTGGTGCTGGGGAGTCAAACTCAGGTACTTAGAGCTTGTCTTGGTGCTTGCTAGGCAAGCACTTGAACCGCCGTGCCATTCCTCCAGCCCCTCATCAGTTGATTCTTGAATAGTGAAGGAACCTGGCACACCTAGTATAAACCCTACTTGACCATTGTATGGTATTCTTTTTATTCATTGCTGGATTCGGTTTGTTAAAATTTTTGTTGAGGATTTTTGTGTTTGAACTCATGAGAAGTATGCGCCTGTAGTTTTCTGTTTCGTGCTGCTCTTACCAGATTTTGGTACCAGGATAATGTTTCAAACTGAGTTGGGAAGTGATCATTCTACTTCTGTTTTTCGAAAGAGAATATTTTTAAAAATTGTATTTATGGATTTTTTTGAAACAGGGTCTTGCTCTGTAGCCCAGGCTGGTCCTCAGCTCACTACATAGTCCAGGCTGGCCTTGGGCTCAAGGCAACCCTCCTGCCTCAGCCTCCCGAGTGCTGGGATTACTGGCATGCACCACCACACCTGGCTTTTGTGATGCTGGGGAATCTAACTAAGGCCTTGAGGGTGCTAGGCAAGTGCTTTAACTGCTGAGCCATTCTTCCAGTCCCAGTACTTACGAATCTTTAAAACATTCACTTTTAAAGGGTAAATTTTTCTAATGAAACCATCCAGACCTGTTGGATCCTCTTTTCAAAAGCTTCATAATTACACATTCAGTTTCTTTACAGTTATGAAGCTATTTCGATTACCTGTTTCATCTCAGCTAAGTTTTATAGTTTTTGAGGAATTGGTCAATAATATCCCTAAATGGAATTTATCCGTTTAATGGCTGCAGAATATATTGTGAAATCTCATTTTGTTCCCTTGTTGTTGTTGGCTAGTCAGTTGGCTGGTGCATTGTTTTTTGTGGTCCTGGGGATGGAGCCTAGTGTCTTCACACTGAGCTATAGCCTGAATCCATTTTTATTTTTGATTTTTAAACAGGGCGTTGCTAATTGACTCGGTTGCTCAGACTGGGCTCAAATTTACAATCCTCCTGCCTCAGCCTCCCAGAGTGCTGGGTGATAGGCCTGAATCACTGGCCTAGTGATCTTGCTAGAAGAATTTCACCAATTTTATTATATTTTTTTACAAAAATATGAGACTTCAGTTTAATTTTCTGTTTTCAATTTTGGTGGTTTCTGCTGTTATGTTTGTTGTGAGTCTTGTTCTATTTTTTGGGTATAATCTGTTCATCTTTTTTCTAAGCTCTTGAGATGGGAGCTTAGATGAAGGACTGGAAATGCTTTTTCTAACATGAGCACTTAGTATTAAAAAATCTCTCTTTCATCTCTTCTTTAGCTATGTCTCATAAATTCTGACATTTTGTGTTTTCATTTTCACTTAGTGATGTGTGATTGCTAAATTCCTTGGAGACTTCCTCTTTGGTCTGCGGATTACTTAGAGGTATGTTGGTTAATTTCACAAAGTGTTTTGAAATTTTCCTGTTGCTTTTAATTATCGATTCCTAGTTAGGTACTATTATGAACAGAGAGCATACTCTGCATGACTTCAATAATTATTAATTTGTTAAATGTCACGGCACATTTTCTGTTGCTATAACAAAATATATAAGGCTGGGCAATTTATTTTTATCTTTTTACAGTGCAGAAAAGATTTCATTTTCCCCTTTCTCCTCCTCTTTATGTCATTGCTAGAATCAATTAAAGTCGTGCTGCATTCCTCAAATAGCAGTTTGGGTTTGGCAATACAATTTGCCTTTTTCCTCATTTTATTGGTATGCATATATGCAGTATATAACATCTATAATATCTACATAATATCTACATAATATCTACATAATATCTACAATTTGAGTATTTTGTGCACATACATATTGCATCAAAATTACAAACCCTTTCCCTGTCCCTTTTTGACCCTCCCTTACTCTCCCCCTAGCTTCTAGTTCCCATTATTCCCACCCCAGTTAGTTCTACGAAATGACTGTAATCTGGATTTCTCATATTAGAGAAACCATTTGATATTTAACCTTATGCCTCTGACTCACTTCACTGAGTGTGATGGTGTCAAGTTTCCTCCATTTACCTACAAAAGCCTCAAAACTATCTGTCTTTGTAGACAAGTATCACCCCATTATGTACATGTACCACAATTTACACACCCATTGGTCTGTTGATGGGTATTTTGGGGTCTTTCTCAGTTTAGCTATTGTTGGTTGTGCTGCTGTGAACATGGGTATACACGTATCTCTTTTACATGATGCTTTTTAACTCTTTTGGAAAGATTTCCTGGAGAGGTATTAGTGAATCAAAGGGAATATTTATTTTCAGTCTTTTTAGGAATTTCCATACTGCCCTCCATAGTGGTTGTGCCAGTTTACATTCCCACCAGCAGTGTAACAAGGCTGGGTAATTTGTAAATTAAATCACTTTTTTGATTCTGGCTGCTGGAGAGTCCAGGCAGTATGTTTTGCCAGATGCAAGACAACACCCGATACTGAGTCTTCTTTTGGGTCCTATGGCACAGGGAGGAGAGAGAAACAGCACCTTGTTCCTGAATAAGAATATGAGATTTGTTTTTGTTTTTTGTTTTTTTTCTTTTCAGGCAGGGTCTCACTCTATAGTCCAGGCTGGTCCTGAGCTCATATGGAGCCCAGGGTAGCCTTGAACTCACAACAATTCTCCTGCCTCAGCCTCCTGAGCACTGGGATTACAGGTGTGCACCACTACACACAGCTAAGGTGGTGCTGCGGAATCGAACTCAGGGCTTTGTGCTTGCTAGGCAAGCGCTTTAACCTCTGTGCTATTCCTCCATCCCCAGAACATGAATTTTATCTTCTAAAATTTATATTCAGAGGCAGGTTTGTTTTGATATTAGCTGTCCTTCTCCAGATCAGCTATTAAAATGGCAGCCACCGTACCACACCATCACCGTAAATCCTGAATACCCTGTGTACAACTTCAGATGATTTAGAAGGGAAATTTTACTTATGTTTTCCTGGAAATATACTTTTAGAAAACCCGATTACAGGGCTGGGTGTGTAGCTCAGCGGTTAGGGTACTTGCCTGTCAAACTCAAGGTTAGATTTCCCAGTACCACACAAGCCAGGTGTGGTGGTGCACCTCTGTAATCCCAGCACTTGGGAGGCTGAGGCAGGAGGATTACTTTGTGCTTGTGGCCAGCCTGAGCTTCTTAATGAGTTCACTAATATATATAATATATAACTTTATTACAGAAAATTGGGGAAATGAGAAAAAACCTTCATAATTTAACCCACCACTACAACAATTTTATAATTTTAGTGTAACTCAGTCTTTTTTTTTTTTACATGTAAAATTTTAAAACATGAGGTGTAGACGAGGGGAGATGGAGAAAGGATGCCTAACAGGTGCAGGTACAGTTGGGTAAGAGGAGTAATGTCGGGTGTTCAGCGGCACAGGGGATGGCTACAGCCGGCAATAATTAATGGTGTATTTCAAAATAGTGAGCAGAAGAGATGTGGAGGGTCCTCAGGACACAAATGATAAATGCTGAGATTATGGGTGTGTTAATCTCCCTCATCTGATCATCGCCCATTGCTGCATGTATCAAAGTGTCATAGTGTACCCATAAATATGTATAATTATTGTATGTCAATTAAGATTTTTTAAGAAGTTTAAAAAACTGTTTTGATACTGGTGATTGAACCCAGGAACTCATATGTGCTATACCATTGAGTTATACCCCTGGTCTCTGGCATTTTTTAAATTACTAACATTATTAATAGATATGCAATGTATATGTTCTGTTAATGTCCTTTGATTTTTGTGCTGGGATAGAGCTCATGGTGCTACACCCTCAGTCCATTTTTATGTTTAATTTTGAGACAGGATCTCACTTGCTGAGTTATCGAGGTTGGGCTTGAACCTGGGATCCACCTGCCTCAGCCTCCCAGTAAACTGGGCTTGCTGGTCTGCGCTGGTGGGCCTGGCTTGTTAATCTGCTGTTAATGCTTGTGTTGCAGCAGGGTTCTTCTTCCTCTATCTTGAACAATCCAGATCGGATTTTGTTTTTGACACATGGTCTCATTAAGTTGCCTTCAAGCTTGCAATCACTGTTTCAGGTTCCCCAGTACCTGATTCATTTTAGCTCACAGTTTCAAAAGGTCGCAGTCCATTCATGAGTGGGCAGCTGGAAACAGTGAAAACATGGTGGGGCCACGGGCAGAGAGTGAGTCCCTCACAGAGTGGCAGAACAGAACCACCTCTGAAAGAAGAGTGGAACCAGCATCCACCGCTGTAGGTCGAGCTCCAGGAATCCTCCCCTTGCAGCCAGGCCCCGCCTCTCAATAGTACACAGTATCCGTAGGTACATGAGGCTCTTGGGGGACACTCCAGATTCAAGCTATAACATTCTGTCCCTGGGTCCTAAAAGACCCATGTCTACCTCCTCATGCAAAATGCATTTAGTACTTTTCTAAGAGTTACCAAAGTCTTAACAGTTCCGTCATGGCTAAAAAGTTAGAATACAAAGTCTCCTCTGAGACGGGAGCTGCAAGCTCCTGTGAAAATCAAAAAGTTAAGCGCTTCTTATGTTCAATGGTACAGGGTAAATATTTTTATTCCCAAAAGGGAGAAGAGAAAGATGGAAAGCAATTGGACTAAAGCAAGTGTGAATGGAGGCCTTGGTGGCAGCTGAGCTCCAAAGGGCCTGGGTAGCCCTGTCCCCCCATTGCCTCCTACTTCAATCTTCATCTTTTCTCCTTTGGGCCATATCCACTCACAACCTGTTGCTTTCTTTTGTCAGCAGACAATCCACATTCCTGGCTTCTCAAAATCGTGGGGTCTCCATTGCACCTTGGGCTTCTCCTTCACAACTTCATGCACTGCCCTCCCAGGGGCACACTGCCTGGCCTCCAAGGCCTTCCTCTGAAACCTGGGTGGAGGCCTCCGTGAACCCACAACTCTTGCACTCAGCAAGCCTGTAAATCCAGGACTACATAGATGTGACCAAGGTCTGCCACTGGCTTGAGAAGTAGGCTGGTCCCCTTGGACAGTTGTTACTGAGGCCTCTGAGTTCTTAGATGGTTGAACCACAGGTAGCTGAACTTTAGCAAACATTTTTCTCTTTGGCTCTGGGGTACAGTTTTCAGAGCAAAATCTTTTGTCTTTCTATCCCTGAGTAGGTAAAAGGTGGGAATTTTGTTGACTTTTGAGATTCTCTCAAGGCATCTTTCCTGTGTTCTGACTGTAAATAGTAAATACTTGAATACATGGCTTCTTCTTCACATTTATTTATTTATTTATTTATTTATTTATTTATTTATTTTTGTGATAGGGTCTTGCTCTGTAGTCCAGACTGGTCCCAAACTCAATATGTAGCCGTGAACTCACAGCAGTCTACCTGCCTCAGCCTCTCCAGCACTGGGATTAGAGGAGTGCCCTACCACACCTGGCTTTACCTGGCTTCTTTTTCATGCTAGTCTCCTTAACTTCCCTGTGATCAATCACCCACCACTGCAGGCCCTTTCAGTTTGGAAAAAACTGCCAGGTCCTTAATATCATTTTTCTTCCTGCCTTTCACCATAGAGTTGGCTAAAAGCCACAAACAGTAGCCATGTAACAGCCTCAACAACAGACTGCATTGAGATTTTCTCCACCAGATCAGTCTACTGCCTTTAGTCTCAGTTTCAAGCAAAAATCTCTTGACAAGGGCAAAATGCAGACACACTTTCTGCCAGAGTGTAGCGTGCATGGTTTTTAGACTACTTGCCAATACCGTCTTCCTTCCCATCTGAAACTTTGTGAGCCTGGCCTTTCCAGTCCACACTTCTGTCAGCATCCGGATCTTCTAGCTCCAACCAGATTCTCCCATCAAGCTTGGTTCAGAGCACTTCAAGACTTCTCCTTCCAACATCTTCAAACCTTTCCAAACTCCTGCAAAGTTCCAAAGGCTTCTAAACCACACGGTCAGGTAAAGTCACAACCACAACCCTACTCATGGTACGAATTTCTGTCTTAGTTACTTTCTTGTTCCTGGGACAGAATATCCAACATCTTAAATGTAAGGGAGGAAATGTTTATTTTAGCTCATGGTTTCAGAAGGTCACAGTCCATTTGTTAGTGAGTGATTAGGCAGCTGGAAATGATGAAGCCACATGATGGAGCCAGAGGCAGAGAAAGAGATCCTCATGGCATGACAAAACAGAGCCAAGTCAGAGAGGGAGGGCAGGACCAGCACACTCCCCTTTAGATCAAGCCCCAAATGTCTGCCAGTCCCCCACCTCCCAAAATATACAGTATCCGTAGGTACATAAGGCTTTGGGGAGACACTCCAGATTCAAATCAAAACATTGGGATTCTAGGCATGCTGTCACTGTGTCCAGCTTCAGGCTAGAATAAATTGGATTATGCTGAGCAAGGGAGGGAGCTGCAGTGGTCCAGGGTAGAATCTGAGGAGGATACCTACCCAGGAGAAGTGCTCAGTGCAGAGAAAGAATGCCTAGACCCAAGTAGGGTAAGGACTTTCAGCACAGGGCTGAGTTTACAGGGAAGGCAGCAATGGGCTACTTTAAGGATTTGGGGGCCAAATCCTTAAGATAAATAGGAAAAGGAAAAATATTAGATGGAGACATCAGTGTTAGGTTAGAACTGATAGGATTGGTGAGAACCAATGCTTTCTACAAGCATGGAAGTGTACAACTACACATGCATAAAACCATGAATATGTATGTGTGCACGGACATGCATATTCTCCCTAGTATTTTCCATGAGGGAATCTGACATTCCAACAGCAAAGAGCATACCTAGCTTCATCTCTTGGTTTCTAAATATTATTCTCCTGCAAAACCAGAACTCTTTTTGGGGGAGGGGCTGGCTCTGAGAATAGATGAGAGAAAACACAAAACAAGCCTGGGATCGCTTACACCGGGAAACAAGGAGATGCTCCAGAAAGGGGTGGAGTCATGTCAAGAGAACATGGGAGCCAACCAGAAGAGGGCGCGGGGTCCCTGCCCAAATCTGGGGCAACTGAAGCACTGAAATAAATAACCTAAACAGCGTATTACAATCCATTGAGAAGAATAGAGATCAATGATAGGAATTCATTGAGATCAATACATACATAAATAGGTATAATTTTTAAATTTTTTTTTTGCAGCACTGAGGATTGTCCAGAGGTCTTTGCACTGAGTTACATCCCAGCCTCCTTTTTAAGTTATGTTTTTGTTTTAATTTCAAGACAGGATATCACTGTCACTAGATTTCCCAGACTGGCCCTGAACTTTTTCATCTTCCTGACTCAGCCTCCCAGATGTGCACCACTGTGCCTAGTTTAGATAGATATTTTGATAAGGAACAGGATATTTACATAGCTTCAAAGTAAAAATCTAAAGTATTTAATAATTACAAAGAGGGAAGGACAAACTTGATGGAGAAGCCTAGTAGACAGCACCGTGACCTCGTGATCAAAGTGAAAGTCAGCATATTAGTCAGCTTTCCATCGCTGTGACAGAACACCTGATGCAAGATCCTTATGAAATAAAACAGGTCCACTTAGCTCACAGTTTTGAAGGTGGAAGGTCTACATGGCATGGTGCAGGCACCACCGCTTCATGGTACAGCTAGCAGCAGTAAGACCATGTGTGGCAGTGAGTGATTGTACTTTGAACCCAGAGCAAAGAGAGCGTGTGAGGTAGGCTTGCTTCTTTTATAAACAATCCTCCTACAGGTAGGAGAGCTCAAGGGTCTCAGAAGAGCTACTTGATCCTTCTGAGGGAACACCCCAGTAACCCAGTAAACCTCCCACCAGGCCTCACCTCTTTTTCTTCTCTTTCCTTTTCTTTCTTTCTTTCTTTCTTTCTTTCTTTCTTTCTTTCTTTCCTTCTTCTTTCTTTCTTTCTGAGACAGGGTCTCACTCTGTAACCCAGGCTGGCCTTGAACTCAGGAAAATCTTTCTGCCTCAGCTTCCTGAGTGCTGGGACATTTGCCACCACACCCGACTTTATATGGTGCTGGGGAACTGAACTCAGGGCCTTGCACTTGCAAGGCAAGTGCTTTAACCACTGTGCCATTCCTCCAGCTCAACATAACCATTTTAGAGTCAAAAATTCAGCAGCATGTTATACGCTTATGATATTTTGCAACTACAGCTCTAAACAGATCTACAGTATTCATTATGCCCCCAAAACCGTGTGCGCATTAAGCAGTTACTGCCTGTCCTCTCTCTGTGCAGCCCTAGCCAATCTAGCGTGTCTCTGTGGATTTGTCTATGCTGGATTTGTTTTTTTTTAAGACAGCGTCTTGCTCTGTAGTCAGGCTGGTTCTGAACTCACTGTGTAGTCCAGGCTGGCCTCAAACTCAGGGCACTCCTCCTGCCTCAGCCTTCCGAGTACTGGGGTTACACATCTCTATACTTCATCTAAATGCAACCATACCATACATGAACTTCCATGCCTGACTTTTTTTATTTTCAACCTTCCATGACATTTTTGAAGTACGTCCATGTTGTAGCGTGTATCCATATTTCTTCCCTTCTAATGGGCAAGTATTTCAGTGCCTAGATACAGAGACCCAAGGTTTATTTATCATTCCTCCACAATTCAAAACCCTTATGGAAATTTCCATCAAATAAAAATAGTGCAGCGTGTCCTCACCCACCTTATTCACTGGATCTGGCCCGGTGCAACATCTGCTTCTTCCCCCAAATCAAAACCACCATGGAAGGTGAACGTTTTGAAGTGTACAAGGACAGACAGGAAGGCAGCCGCCGGCAGCACCACAGACACTCCGAGGGAAGACCTCCGAAGCGTAAGTGTGCTTCCATGGGATAAGGGATGGTTTCCTGGTCAGGTGAGGTTACGGAAAACAAATAGTCACGTGGCTTTTACTGTAATATACTTTTAAGGGACTGGAGGAATGGCACAGCAGTTAAAGCACTTGCCTTGCAAGTACAAGGCCCTGAGTTCAATTCCCCGGCACCACATAAAGCCAGGTGTGGTGGTACACGCCTATAATCCCAGCAATTGGGAGGCTGAGGCAGGTGGGATGTCCTGAGCCCAAGGCTAGCATGGGCTACATAGTGAGACCCCATCTCAAAATAAATAAATAAATAAATATTTAAAAATATTCACTGCATTTTGTGATTATGCCCTATAGTGTGAGATGATCATTTAAAAAGTTTTACATTGTGCTGCCCACTCTTCTGTACATTTGAGATTGTTTCAAAATAGAAAATAAATATTTAAATTATGAAATCCTATTACCTGTGGCAACACAGAACAGGAGGTAATGATGTGAAAAGGGAAACAAGTCCAGCAAAGAACAGTACATACTGTGTGATCTCACTCCTACGTGGAGCCTAGAAATTTGATCTGACGGAAGTTCAGAGAGTGTTGGTTACCAGAGGCAGACAGATACTGATCAGTCCCTAAGCTACCGTCAGAGGAGGTCAGGCATGTTCAGGGTGATAGGCCACAGACCTAAGCTACCATCACATCAGAGGCCCTTCGGGTGTGCTATTGTACAGTAAGGTGACCAGTGATAACAGTCGTGTGTTACACTTTTCAAAGAGCTAAAAGAAAGGACTTTGAAAATTTTCACCATAAGAAACTGATAAATATTTGATTAACTGGGTGTGGTGGCACATGTCTGCAATCCCAGCACTCGGGAGCCTGAGGCTGGAGGATTGCCATGAGTTCAAAGCCAGCTTGGACTACAGAGTGAGTCCAGGAACAGCCTGAACTACAGAGGGAGAGCCTGTCTCAAAAATAAATGAATATTTAAGGAGACAGATATACACCACTATATGATATATACATTGTTAAAACATGATATGCTACCACTTTAATACATATACCCTTATGTTTTCATGTTACAGTGAAAATAAACTTAAATTGAAAAATTAGAGTATGCTATTAGGTAATTTTCCCTAAAGAGTTGCTCACATGTGTTCCCAATTCTTGCCTGTCCCTTCTTTCTGTCCCTGGTCATCCTCCTGCCTGGCTGGCTGGCTGCTCCTGCTGGGACTTCCTTACTGGCCCTTGTTCATCTCCTGGGAATTCTAAACGTTGAGTTCAGGGGCTCTGTCCTAGGGCCTCTTCTCTTTGCTTTCCATGCTTATTCTTTTGGAAACCCCATTTAGTCTTTGGTTTAAATACCATCAATCAGCTGGGAGTGAGTGGGCATGCCTGTACTCCCAGGATTCTGAGAGGCTGAGGCTGGAAGGTCACCAATTCAAGCCCAGCCTGGACAATTTAATGACTTAGCAAAACCCTGTCTCAAAGTAAAAAGTAAAAGAGAGCCTGGATGTAACTCTATGTGATGGCCCTGTGCTCAATCCCCAGTACTGAAAAAATAAAGAAAGAAAGGAAGGAAGGAAAGAAGGAAGGAAGAAAGAAAAGAACAGAAACAAATATCTCTACTGATGACTGTCAAACTCCCAAGTCCTCAAGTATCTCCCTGTGAGCCAGCTCAGCTTTCCCACTCCTATGTCCATCAGGAATCTCAGGAATCTCAACTCAACATGTCAACACTGAGCTCCCAGATTTCTCCATCAATCTCTCCCTCCACAGTACTCCTTACCCCAACAAAAGGCAACTCCATCCTTCTCTGTTCAAGCCAAAACCCAGAAGGCAGTGTAGACCCCTCACTGTCCGTTCCATCTCACATCTGAACAGGCAGCAGATCATGTTGGGTCTTCCTGTAACACTGTCTCCAGGGGCTGGGGCATAGCACAGTGGTTAAAGACAGATGCCTAGCATGTGCAAAGCCCTGGGTTCAATTTCACAACACCATATAAAATTAGTGGAGTATGGTGGTACACAGCTGTAACCCCAGCACTTGGGAGACTGGCTACAAAGGGAGCTCACGAGCAGTCTAGACTACAGGGTCTTGCTCACATAAACAAAACTATCTCGAGAGCTTAACTTTCTCTCACCACTTCCATGGCTTCTACCTCACACCAAGCCCCCTGCAGCTCTCTTCTGGACTGTACCAACACCATCTAATTGGTCCCCCTGCCTTTGCCTTTGCCTTTGCCTCCTCTAGACCATCTGGTTGGACTGGAGTTGATGCTGCTCATGCTACTGCCCACTCTCTCTTTTACTGCAACCCCATCAGTCTCCTTTTGTGCTGTCTCTCAAATGTGCCATAGATGCTCCGACCTCCAGTCCTTTGTCTTATAGCCACTGCTGCCTTCGATATGCTCCGACTACCAGGTATCTACCTATCTCCTGCCTCACCTTCTTTGTAGCTTGATTTAAATGTTACCAATTCAGCAAGGGTGTCTTGGTAAAAGGAAGATGGCACCGTTTGATTAGGACAATCTGGGGACACTTTAATAAGTACTATTTCAAAGGTGTGGCAGAGTGTAGGGCAATGAGAAAGGGTATTGAGCTTCCCCAGGGCTAGAACAGGCAGACAGAGTTACCACCCCCAGGGAAGGGAGGGAGGACGCCTTCTCAGAGCTGGATGGGCTTGGGGGAGCAGCCTCCTGCAGGGGCCGAGGCCTCTGGAGGAAAGCTGGAAGGTGCTGACCTCGCGTGAGCTCTGAAGGCGCTTCCATCAGCCACACCCAGCAGGAAGCCAGGACGTGAGGGGCCCTACATGCTGGTCATGTCAGCCTCTAGGCACCCACAGAAGAAGAAAGCAAATGGTAGATGTCCAGCACACAGCCAAAAATAGCAAGACATGCATCTCTTATCCCTTTTCCCTGCTTTAAGTTTCCCCTTAGCACTCACCAGCACCTAACCTATGATACACTTTACTTGTATCTTTTGATTACCTCCTTCTCCCTCTACAAGATATAAACTATATAAGATTAAAAACATATATATATATATATATATATATATATATATATATATATATATATATATTTCTTCGTTCACTGCTGTATCTCCAGCAGCACTTAGATTCATGCCTGGAGCTTGCATGTGTTCAATTCAGTTTGTTCTGTATTTTTGTATGGAGGGCTGAGCTCAAGGCCTTCTCCACTTGATCTTAGCCAAAAGGCCAAGAAGCTTTCCAAGGCCTTCTCACTGAGCTACATCCCCAGCCTGTCTTTTTATTTTGATTTTGAGACAGGGTCTCGCTAAATCTCTAAGTACCCCAGGCTGGGCTTGAACTTTGGATCCTCCTGCCCCCGCCTTTCAGAATGCTGGTATCACAGGTGTGCACCACCACCAGCTGTGAGACCACTGTGAGTAGCACGAGAATCTTTTTTTTTTTTTAAATTACTCTTTTACTCTTCAAAGTAAGAGTCCAGGACTTGCGAGGCTGGGGCTTACCACACACGCGAGATTTGCTGCGGTCAGCTGCCCTGGAGCTCACCAGCATACGGGCACGGCCAAGCGGTGAGCCTCCCCCGTGGCGGCTGGGTGGGGCTGGCAGGTGAGAGCGGAGAGGACGCGAAGGAGAGGCTCTGTCCAGGGGTGACTCGATGAGCTCCCTTCCTGGGCTGGGTCTGACCATGGTTCCGCCACCAGGGCATGAGAACTAGAGTAAGCTAAGGGAGGCAGAGCTGGGAGCGTGAGTGGCGGTGCTAGAAACTTCCCTCTGATGCAAGGTGAGCGCCGAGGCCAGTCCCGCAGCTCCAGGCAAAGCTGGAGAGGGTGAGCCCGTGCAAACTGCCCTCCCCCTGGGACCGGTCCAGAAGGGCTACTTCCAGAAGGCTGCACACCCACAGCCTGAGCAGGGAGCTGGGGCCTCCCCAGACATCTGGGGAGGGGGGAGAGCCAGGGCCTGGGGCTGGCAGGGGTCAGAGGAAGCAAGGAAGCCAGCGCCAGCCTCAGGCGGTGCCAGACCCCTCTGGAGGCGGCTTGCATCTGCCCACCTCGGTGCTGCTCACAGCTGGTGCCCTTAAAACCAGCAGGACCTGAGTTTGCAGAGAAGAGGAGGGAGGGGGTTGTGAAACGAAGCCAGGCCGAGAACAAAGGAAGCTTTGCAGAGAGGGAGGCACCTTCCACTAAGGCCTCGGGGCCTGGGGAAGTGACTCACTGCGCCCCCGGGACGGACCCACCCATGGACCCTCCGTGGGACTGAGAACGCAGCCCAGCGGCCGGGGACTCAAGGGTGGGGTTGGGGCTGTCAGTCTCCGGCGTTAGCTGGGTGGGGCTTCCCCCAGGCCGCCCCCTCCCTCGGGACCTGGGGTGCGTCCAGCCTGGGGCTTCGGACCGGCCCTGTGCCGCATTAGGCGCTGCCAGGCGGGGCCACTGCCACCACCGCCGCCGCCGCCTGCGCTGCCCGGGGCTGTGGGCGTGGTCCCCTTCGCCAACCCTCGCTGCCAGCCGCCCAGCAGGGACCTGGCCTCTCCAGTTCTCGGCCCCCTGGCCAGAACGAGGCACCCACCGGCGGTGGCGTCCAGCTGTCCCCAGGCTGTCGTGATGAGGACTCGCGGGAAACTTGGACCGCTCTCGCCGTGCGCCCCGGCATCTCGGGCAGTTGCACAATCTCCCCCCAATTATTCTCCCTAGAGTGTGTGGCAACGGAGCGAGAATTCCAGGGCCTTGTACTTACTCGCACGAATCTGCCCTCCTGCTGTTTGGCTGCCGGGCCAGGCGTGGCCCCGTGGGCCCCGGGAGGTGGGGGTGTGCTCGCGTCCAGGAGGGCCCCGCCCGACCGCAGCTTCTTCGGGAGCTCTGGACCTGGTCCAGGACGCGGAGGAAGGAGCTCTGGTGACATTTTAGACAGGGGCTTCCAGCAGCAAGCTTGGCCTGCAGCAGCTCCAGCTAGTGATTTCTTTGTTTTGTTTGTTATTTTTTTATTCCTTCGTGTGTGTGTGTGTGTGTGTGTGTGTGTGTGTGTGTGTGTTACATCCACAGCCCATTTTTGATTTTTGATTTTGAGACAAGGTCTTAATAAGTTGCTGGGTTATTCTGATTGGGCTAGAATTTAAGATCCTCCTGCCTCAGTCTGTGATTACAGGCCTGGGGCCTGCCTTGCTCTGTTTGTGTGTGTGTGTGTGTGTGTGTGTGTGTGTGTGATTAGGATGGTGGTAGTGGTGGTGGTCATGGTGGTATTGGAGATTAAGCCCAGGGCCTTCCCATTGAACGACACCTCTATTATTTACTAATTTTTATGTTTTGGGACAGGGTCTCTAGCTACATTGCCTAAAACTGTGACAGTGACCCTGCTTGCTTGGCCTCCTGAGCAGCTGGGATTGCAGGTGTGTGTCATTATGCCGGACCCAGCCAGTGATTCCTGTGTGATGATAGCATCTTGGAGCCAGGTTCTGATGCCCCCACTGCTACTCTTGGGCCATGGTTCTGGGTCAAGGAAGGGCATTAGCCCCCTTGGCCTGGGGGACAAGAGAGGGTGATCAGGACTGGCTCTTCCCAGTAATTGCAAATCAAGACAAAACCCCAAATGCCGCCCACCTCCAGCTGCCTGCCCCCCACTGCTGCCTCTTTCTCCAGGGCTCTCACTAGACTTTCTGTTTAGCTGTGGAGGAGCTGGTGTCCAAGCCTGAGTGTTATTGGCTTTATGAGCAAACCTAGGAATCTGGGCGACCTGGAGGGTGTCATGACAAACTTTGAAACTATAATAAGGCTTTTCTCCTGAATAAATTTAACAATGCCTCACGTAACCACAACAAAGTAAACACTTCTTGAGGAGCCACAAATGTCTTCTCTTAGCCTCTGGACGGTTATCCTCTGAGCCTTTACAGTGGCTAGCACAAGGTGGCCATCAGGAACTGGTGCCTGGCTGGGCCTGGTGGTGCAGGCCTGTAATCTCAGCACTCTGGAAGCCTGAGGCAGAAGGACCCCAAGTTCTGGCCCTGAGTAGGCAACTTTGAGACTTAGTACAAGAATTTGTCTCATAAAAAAAAGAGAGAGAAAGAAATCAAGGGGCCGAAGGAGGAACAGCACCAGGGTTAAAGTGCTTGCATAGCAAACACAAGGCCCAGGGTTTGATTCCCCAGCACCACATAAGCTGGACATGGTGGTGCACGCCTGTCATCCCAGCAGATGGGAAACTGAGGCAGGAGGATTGCCGTGAGTTTGAGGTCAGCCTGGGCTACACAATAAATTTAGGACCAACCTGGGCTACAACCTGCCTCAAAATAAATTTAAAAATAAATAAAAATTTGGGAGGCAGCACAATATGAGGACCCTAAACTCAATCCCCAGTGCCGCATAAAAACAACCCCGCCTCCCAGAAAAGCAAACACCCTGTTCTTACTGTCCCAAGGGTGGTAAAGATAAGGATCCTTGTGGCAGAACAGGTTGAGAAGTGATGTCTGAGAATGTGGAGTCACCCAGTTAACTGAAGTGCTTCCTTAGTGTCCACAGAGCCCTGCGTTTGATTCCCCAGCACCACATAAAGAAGGCCTGTGCTTGTAATCCTGGCACTTTGTGAGGCTGAGGCAGGAGGGTGGATCTCTAGCACCATAGTGGCACACACTTGTAATCCCAGCATTCAGGATGCTGAGTCAGGAGGATTGCCCTGTGAGTTCAGGACCGTCATAGATTGCCACTTCAAGGTTTGGTCTAGGCAGCTCTGAAGCTTGCAGGAAAGAGCTGCTGCCTGGGGCTCCCGAACCAGACCCAAGTGTGAGCCTCAGATTGGGGCTATGGCCCCCTGGGGTTAGGCGGGGGTCTTCCTTCTACTGAAAGCTGACACAAGTGCCCTGGACTTGCAGAGGTCATGACTATGAGATCTAGGGAAAATGAGGTCAACTCCTTTGTCAACTCTTTTTTAATTTTATTTTTGGTGCTAGAGATTAAACCCTGGGCCTTCACAATGAACTACAACCTTAGTGTTCCTTGATTTATTTTTGGTTTTGAGACAAGTCAAAGTCACTACATTGCCTGGACTGGATGGAACTATTTTTTTTTTTTTTTTGAGACCTGGTCTGAACTCTATAGTCCAGGCTAGTCCTGGATATACTATGGTAACCCAGGCTGGCCTCAAACATATGGCAATCCTCCTACCTCAGCCTCCCAAGTGCTGGGATTACAGTTGTGTGCCATGACACTTGGTTTATGTGGTGCTAGGGAATAAACCCAGGGCCTTGCACCTGCTAGGTGAGCCCTCCAACCGCTGAGCTAAGCCCCTAGCCCTTGGGCTAGAACCTAACATCTTCCTGCTTCAGCCTGTCAGATGCGACCTCACCCAGCTTTAACCATTTATTTTCTGGCCCTCTGTCCTCACTGGGCTGTGCTTCCTTGGAGTTGAAGTCCCCTTAGAAAACTGGAATGTACCTATGTCTCTACAGCAACAATGAAAACACAGAGAAAGCAACTAGAAAAAGAATTCCATTCATAGTTGCCTCTAGGAAAATTAAATACCTAGGAATCAACCTAATGAAGCAAGTGAAGAACCTCAATACTGAAAACCATGGTTCCCTGGAAAAAAAAAAAAAAAAAAGAAATCCAAGAGAATTTTAGAAAATGGAAAGACATCGTTTGTTCCTGGATAGGCAGAACCAATATTGTCAAAAATGGCCATACTACCTAAACTGATATGCAGACTCAATGCAACCCCAATCAAGATACCAACAGCATTTTTCACAGAACAAGAAAAAACAACGTGAGAATTTATATGGAACTACAAGAGGCCCATAAGAAGCAAAACAATTCTTAGCAACGAAACAAAAGCATGATACCAGATATCAAATTATGTTACACAACAAGAGTGATAAAAACAACATGGTACTGGCACAAAAGTAGACAGGGGGATCAATGGAATAGAATGGAGGATGCAGAAACATCCCGAGTGCCTCACCCACCTAATCTTCAACGAAGGGGCTGAAAACATGCATTGGAGTAAAGACAGCCTTTTAAACGCATGCTGCTGGGAAAACCAGCTAACCACATGTGGAAGAATGAAACTAGGCCCACAACTTTCATCCTGCACCAAAATCAAGTCAAAATGGGTCAAAGACTTAGACATTGAAGTGGAAACACTGAACTTGTTGGAAAAAACAGTAGGCAAAACCCTAGAAGACATAGGTGTAGACAAAGGCTTTTTAAATAAAATACCCAAAGCACAAGAGATAACACCAAGAATAAATGAACGGGGTTATATGAAATTAAAACGTTTCTGCATGGCAGAGGAAATAATAAACAGAGTGAAGAGAGCACCCACAGAATGGGAAAAAAATATTTGTCAGCTATTGCTCAGACGGAACTATTATATAAAGGGGCTGGAGGAATGGCACAGTGGTTAAAGCATTTGCTTGGCAAATGCAAGGCCCCGAGATCGAATCCCTAGTACCACGTAAGCCAGGTGTGGTGATTCAACCCTGTAATCCCAGCAACTAGGAGGCTGAGGCAGGAGGATTGTGATAAGTCTAAGGCTAGCCTGGGCTACACAGTGAGTTCAGGACCAGAGAGCACGATTCTATCTCAAAAATAAATAAATAAATAAAAATTAAAAAATAAAAGAATATACAAGGAAATGAAAAAAGAGATCCTCCAAAATAAAGGATCCAATCAAAAAAAGGGAATCTTCTCAGAAGAAAATGGTCAAATGGCTAATAAATGCATGAAACTTACATTAAAAAAATGTTCAAAATCCTAAGTCATCAGAGAAATGCAAATTAAAAGAACACTGAGTTTCCATCTAACTCTAGTAAGAATGGCTGGTATTAAGAACTCAAAGCCAACTAATGCTGGTGAGGATAAGGGGCAAAAGGAACCCTCCTGCATTGCTGGTGGGACTGTAAACTGGTACAACCACTGTGGAAAGCAGTATGGAAATTCCTTTTTAAAAAAACCTGAAAATTGATACTCCTTTTGATACAGCTATACCTCTTCTGGGGATTTTCCCAAAAGAGTTAAAGTCATCATACTATAGTGATACACACATACTCATGTTTATAGCACACAGTTTATCATAGCCAAATCTTGGAAGAAGTCAATATGCCCGAATACAGATGATTGAATAAAGAAGATGTAATATGTAAACATATATATGTATATCTGCCATAAAGTATGTCAAATGTGAGTCATTTGTAGGAAAATGGATGCACCGTGAGACCATTATGCTCAGCAAAATGAATCAGATCTAGAAAATTAAATATCAATGGTCTAATACTAGAAAATCAAACCATAAAAAAGTGAGAGATATGGAAGAAAGTAAGAAGATGGTCTTTGGAGAGAGGGAAAGGGTAAGTGGGGGGGTGAGATGTGAGAAAGGGATAAAGATGCAATGTATAAATTTTGAAACTTAAAAAAAGAAAACTGGAATGCTTCTATAAGAACGTCATTGCCACCTTATTTCTGACCAGAAGCTGGCCTTAGCTGCTACCAACATCTTTCCCATTGTGTTCCTTGCAGGGTTAGCTCTCGAGTCCTCTTCAGAGTACCGGGCTCACCCAGGACGCATTGTCAGGAAAAACCCGCCACCAACCTTTTCCTCTTTGCTCAACTGATGAATTAGCAGTTTTACCCAAATATAGTTGTAATTACATAATTTGCCCCAAGTAGGTAACCACCCTCTTCACATCTGGGCAAGGTTATAAAACAAAACAGGAAAATGGTCTTGGGCTTTCTGTTGGACATTTGAGCTCTATCTTTTTGACTCCATTGTACATTTCCATGGATACTGACAACAAACCGTGTTTGGTCTAATGAGAAATTTTGAGCTAATAAAGGCAGGTGCTGTATTTGACAGATACACGTTAAAAATCATTCCTTCTTACTTACAATTAATTTCCAGGGCATTCATCCGTAGAGTTTTAAACCTTGTATCAACCAACAGAGCAGGCTTTTGCCGTGATGGTAACACAGATTCTTCAGTGTGGGCAAGTGCAAGTCAGAGCCTTCAGACATCAATTGCTACAGGAGTCCCAGTCTCCAGATGGGGCAAGTCCTCTCCCTACAAACAGCTACCTCCTTGGGGTGGGGCAGAAAGAGGGCCCGCTGTGTTCGTGTCACATAGGGAACAAGTACAACGGTGGCTGCCTTGAGTTCTGTGGTTAAATACCTTTGCCCATCTATCTTAAAGTCAAGGGAAGCCATGGTCATTGCACTGAGATACCACACTTTTTACAGCATTCACATTAGTTCAGATGTCAAACTCAAGGTTAGTAGCTGCCTCTATGGACTTTAATTGTCCTTATAGCTCTGGTCTGGGATCCCACTTATTTCAAACCAAGTGTTCTACCTTCAGCTGAAAATCTCCTGGCAGGTCCCATTTTTGTGTGTTCTATCTTATTACCCATTAGGGAAGAACTCCAATAATGTATGCTGTAGAGCAGGGGTCCCCAGCCCCAGGCCACAGACTAGCACCAGTCCCCGGCCTTGGAAGGACTGGCTTTCCAGGATAGATGGTGAGCAGTTGAGCAGGACATGAAGCTCCGCCTCTGTCAACGCAGTCCTATTAGGTTCTGCAGATCTGACAGGAGGCGGAGCTTGGTTCCCCTCTCCCCTCCTGCGGCTAAGTACTCCCCTACCCTAGTTCTTAGGAGAATGGTTTTCAACCAAACAGGACTCTGGTGTTAAAAAGGTTGGGGACACTGTCCTTGAGTGTCTTCCTGGGTCACTATAACTAGTCACCTGTCTCAGAGCCGCCATCAGGGCCTGAAGAGATGGGGCATCTTACAAAACAGCATTCTCAAAGGAACACAGGTCGGCCTCTTGGGAGGATGTTAGGCTCAGCCAGTGCCAAGTCTTCTTTTGGTCAAGGGCTTAATGAATGTTGACTCCCAAGTTCTCACGTATGTGCTTTCTCTGGCCCCTTTTCAAATGGCTTAGGGGCTTGGTTCACCCACACATGTGCATAAACACAGCCCAGTACAAAAGGCTGACTGCACTGCAGACTCTAAATTCTAGTGCTGGAGTCCCAAGAAAGGTGAAGGAGGATGTGCCTCTACTGCCCTCACTCTTGGGTGTGCCCACAGGTGCACACCAAGCGTCTTCTGAGAAGACTGACAGCTGCTCAGATCCAGCACTCACCATAGCCCACAGACTAGGAAGCACTGAGGTCTGGACTTGAGATAGACATTAAAGCTCTATTCAGAGCCCAAGCCAAGACCCAAGGAATCACTCAAGCCACAATACCTTCTATGGCTGCCTCAGTGGGCTAAAACAAAGCAATAGAGCTGTGTGTAATTTATAAAATATCCTTTATTTAGTCTAAGGAACACAGTCAAGTAGTAGCTTAAAAAAAACACACTTTTTAAAAGAGACTTTTAGTGTCATGACCTGGCTTTGAGCCCATGTGATTGGGACAGTGGTGGCTTTCCCTGCCTGGTTCTCCACACTGGCAGAGGTCTGCGGGGACATGGAAGCAGCACTGGACCAGTTCTTTGTCCGGTTGCTTATTCAAGAATGATTTATTTTGAGGTTTATGGAGGTTGATACTGCTGGCATTTCACTGAAAGACTTCTTAAATCTATTCCAGTAAGTATGAAATCCTTTAAGAAATGGATCCTTTGTAGTTATTGTTTATGGAGACTAGGAATATTAGAGCGTATTACCCAAGGAGCATAGTATTTCCCTACAAATTCAGAAATGCCTTAGTTGACATATAATCCCACTTCCTGATTTTACTTAAAGAAATAAAGAGTAACATTGAGCAAAGTAGAGTTACTCTGTTTTCCTTTCTTCCCTTTTTTTCTTTCTTCTTTTTAAGAACAAAAAGATAGTTTGAGAATGTTAAAGAATTTCCAACCATCAGAACCCAGGCTGGCTGTTCGGCTAGAAAAATCTATCTACACAGCACAGAGCTGTTTTCATAAGACTCCCTTTCTAATAACACTTTCCCTTTCTTTCTGATGTGAGCCCAACGCCAAAAATACAGATGTGCCAACTGTAGGCACCCTGCTAAGTGGAGAAGCCTAGCAAGTTTGTCCAGCAAATTTGACTGCACAGCGGATGGCATCTACCCTATGGCCTCACATGGGAAGTTAATGGTGTGTGCTCCCCTGTGCCAAGCCAGGTTGAGGCTGATGGCTCTTAGCAGGTATGTAAAAGGTCCCTCATGCATTAGAACCCAGGAGCTTTGAGGAGAAATATAGAAAGACTCTTTAAAGCTGGGGCCAATGTAATACATTGGCTCCTACCCTTAGATAAGGACTATATGGAGAGCCCGTTTGCTTAAGTGATCCCAGCTGGCTGCAAAACCTATCCCCCTGGCTGGCCTAGGCATGGTGTGCTACCTTCCTAAACCATGGTGTGCCATTCCAAAGAGAACATTACTTTCACCCAAAAGTGCAACTCCCAAATGTTTAAGATGGGGTTCAGAAGCCCCCAGAAATCTTCTTTCTGCCTTTCCGTTTGTATCTGTTAGGGACTGTGAATCAGAATTCAGAACCTGTGCTGCCCAGAGGGGACAGGCAGAACCAGTGAAAAAAAAACACCCCAGCGCAATAAATAACACCATGCTCAGAGCTCTGCACTGCCCGCCTCCCCCAGCTACTATTGCTGGTTGCTCCTGGGTGGGACCCGGAGGAACCGAGGGAGGAATTCCACAGCCAAACCTCCCTGCACATGTGCTGTGGGAATCTGGCTGCTGCTTCTGCATGGGACAGAGCCTCAGTCTTTTGCATCATAGCATCATTTATAGCATGAACTAGGAATGTAATGTGTTTACACAAACACACAACAATTATACAACAGCATCTTTACAATATTAAAGGAGTCATTTACAAGTCTACAGGCATTATACACAGGGTAGTGCTGGCCTGCCCACCAGTCCTAGGCAGTCTCTTCACCTAGGAGGGGCCCGCACATGGGGAAGTGCAACGAGGCCCGGGTGTCCGTCTCTGGGCCTGTTGTCTGGGAGGCAGCAGGTCTAGAGGACCCCCTCGGGGCCAGTCCTCACTGGAATCCAGGGTCAAGAGCGCTAGGTATGTCTGTGTCCAGGACTTACCGGCAGGCTAGTGTAACAAGTTTAACTAAAACTCAGTGTGCATATTAGTGCAGGGAGACTGGAGCTGGGGGTGGCTCCCTGAGCTAAGGACCCAAAGGACGCTGCTGGGGAGGCCCGTTCCTGAGGTAAGGTGCAGTCCCCCTAGCTGGTCCACACAGGGACAGACTTCTCTAGAAGCCCAGATGTGAGGACACACAGAAAAGAAGCCATTACACATTAGCAGGTCAGGGGACCTGTTTGGTATAGCTGGAGCCCTGGATGGCTACAGGGTCACATGGCTTCTGTCACCCCCTTCTCTTCTGCCCCTTGCTCCGCCCTGCCTGTAGGGGGCCCTGCTTTAGCCTGCAGCACTGTCCTGTCCACACTGGTCCCCAGAGCCCGAGCTCTGCAGGCAGCTGGGCCTGAGCACCCAATCACCACCCCACCTGGGCTTATGCACCACGTGGGCCTGCCGCACGTCCGACTGAGAACTGAGCACCAGATGAAGAAGTGTTGGTCCTTGGTGGCCTCACTGACTTGAGCAGTGACAGTTACTTCCATTTTAAATACTGTAGAAAAATAAGGCATCTCTCATACGGGAGATGCGCCAGAGCCTGCCACACATGGAGGACGAACAACTGCTCTGGAAGAGCCGCCGATTCCACTGCCTGCCCTGCCTCGGCAGGTCCTGCCGCCTCAGAGGACACTGCGCCAGGCTGTAGGACCAAGGGACGAGAGGAGCTGGCCGAGGAGTTCTGGCCCCAGCATCTCTGGGTCACAGCAACAGCCCCCGGGTGGGCACGCCTCCGGCATCCCACACTCCACTGCCGTGACTCCTGGGCCTGCTGCTCATTGGGCTGGCTTCAGACTTCCAGCCTCGCCCTCAGTTTTCAGGCCATTGTTAAGCACGCACAGGCAGGACTCCCCAGCACTTGTTTCCAGGTCCCTGGGGTGACCCCAGGGCCAAGGGCCTCAGATGGCCACTGAGGCAGGGCCTAGTCCAGGGGTTCTTGCTTTATCCGGACGGCAGTCGGTGTGGGCTGTGGTCGCCGCTCCTCCCGGCAAAGTACATACTCGCTGAACTGGGAGGAGTCCACGCCACCCCCACAGGAGGCAGCCACGCTGAAACCCCTCTGGAACAGCCTCTCCATAACCTGCCAGGGAAGAAAGAGAGGTCAGCAGCGCCTGGCTGCAAGAGGTTACCTGGCCTGGCATGGCAGACAGCTGGGTGCCAGCCAGAGCAAGTTACTTTCTGCTGCTAAGAGCTCGGCTTTGCTCACGACAAAGATCCGAGCCGCACCAGCAGCTGGGATCCTCTGCAGGATGGACAGGCGCACCAAGCTGAAGGGATCCCTAGTGACCCCACCTGGGATTGCTACCCTGCCTGGCTACCACTCAGTTGCCCTCAGGGTACGCAACCTCCTTTTGGAAAAGCAAGAAGAGGCTTTAGTTTCCTATTCTCTCCTTTAGGGGTAAAGTGCCCACCTCTCCTCATACAAGTGTCCCAAGTGCCCCTCCTTCAGTCTCCTGTCTCAGTAATGGAAAGTTCCTGTGCACTGCCCTGGGGTCGCCACCTGCTTCATTGAGCTGGGAGTCCCAGATGCTCTGAGCCCTGGAGGCTCATCAGTGCAGGGAGCTCTGGGTGGGTGGGGATAGGGGGACCCTCTTAGCATGTGTCTCCCTAGTCCTCGTGGCCACATGAAAATTCTGTCTCTGTGCGGGTAGGGTCTGGTCACTGCGTCCGACACCTGTGCCCTGCAACTAGCAAGGTCTGAGGAACAGCCCGTGGGATTTGTGCCTGGGGAGACTTTTCCTCACACCACCCACTCTTCCTAACCTCAAATACAAGTCTGCTGCCACCCCAGGACTCTGGGAGGCTGAGGCAGGAGCAAGTCCAAGCCTAGCCTGGGCAACTTAGATACTGTCTCAAAATGAAAACAAAAACAGCTGGGGTTGTTGTTCCATTCAAAGGTCCTGAGTTCAATCCCCTAGTAGTGCAAAACTTGAAAAAAATTAAAGTTGGCCCTTTGGCCTGGGAAGCGCTGCCGGAAAATAAACCTCCACATCACTTGAGCGTCTCAATCCTTTGGCCCATCTGGGAAGAGAACGCCCCAGTGCTCCCGGCATTTGGCACGTCATGGTTGGGAAGGAGCTCCAGGCCTCCGTCCTAACTCTCCTGATGCCTGAGCTTGACTGGAATCCAAAGTCAGACTCAAGGTGTCAAAGAAGCACACTTGGTTGAAAAAAATCTCTGGGCCATTTTTACAGAACATCCTTTTGGGAAAAAAAGAAGAAGTACAGATCAATTTTTTTAAGTCCATCCCCCAGGCTCCATCATTTAATTATGAGAGGGACATAAATTATGCATCGGCACATTGTTGCCTTTTCTGTTACACGGCACAAGGGCTTCGCTGTTTCAGGGACCAGCCTGCCTCTGACTTGCTCTGCCTGAGGGCCCCCGGGAGGACGCGGGAGGCCGGTGGGTGCCCCAGGCCCTCACCTGCACGGAGTTGAGCCTGCAGTAGCCGTTGAGAGGGAAGCGGATGACGTGCGTGGGGTCCTGATTCCAACCGGCATTCACGGAGTTGCACATGACGTCCCCGGTCTCCGGGAAGACCTCTTCGATGAGAGCCTTCTCACCGCTGAGCGCTATGCGCTCCCCCAGGTCCGGCGTGACGCGTAGTACCAGGCAGTCGCAGGCCCGGCTGCGACGTCGCTGCTCCTGCTCCTGCTGCCAGCGCTCCAGCTCGCGCACCATGGGCTGCAGCTGGTAGTACCGCGCTTCCTCGTAGAGCAGGTGGAAGTCCTGTGGACAGGAGTGTGCGGGGTGAGGGGGACGAGGTCCATCCTTCCCAAATCCAGGGGCCTAACGCCCCTTTCTGCAAGAACTGTCACCCGGAAGGCCCAGTGTGGACTGGGATGGCAGTTCCCGTGGTACAGGTGCACAGCAAGTTCAAGCTATGAGGCTCAAGTGAAGGCGTGCAAAGCTAAGGAATCTAGCTGCCGAGGAGGAGGTACATCAATGTCTGAGTCCCACCCTGGACCCTCCCATCTGGCCCTAAGCACTGGGGGGCTTCATCCCCCCACCCCCAAGGCAAAGGGAAGTTTCATGGAAGGATTAGCGATCTATGCTCCAGAAGGCTACGGCTATGCCTGGGCACCTGCTGCCCCCTCAGAATCCCACCCAGACAAGGTGTCAGGCTGGGCCTTTGACCCTCACCCATCCCGGAGGGAGCCCAGCACAGCCCCGAGGCAAAGCGTTGCTTCTAAGCAGATCTGCATGCGCTGGGCTTTCAGCATCATCTACCAGACTCAAGGCCTGTGAACGTCAGTTGCTAGCCTTCCCTGGGTTTCAATTTCCTCTTCTATAAAGTAGATATAAAAGAGCTGGAGGCAGTTAGAGCACTTGCCTGGCAAGTGCAAGGCCCTGGGTTCGATTCCCCAGCACCACATGAGTCAGGGTCAGGTGTGGTGGCGAACACCTGCAACTCCAGCACTCAGGAGGCTGATGCAGGACAACTGCCATGAATTTGAGGCCAGCCTGGACTACATAATGACTGCAGGACCAGCCTAGAATACAGAGTGGGACCCTGTCTCAAAACAACAACAAAAATACAACACAGAGAAAGAGAAAAAAGATTAACGAACGCGAGATCTGCCCAGTGCCTGGTCCTGCCTCTACCCAAGCAAGTACGGTATGACAAGTTGTCAGGGGAAAAAGCCATCCCTGGCCTGCAGCCCATTCCCAGGCTGGGCAAGTTCACACCATTTGTCCCTCAGGCCCTGATGCTAGCCCCTGGTCAAACACATGGCTACCCACAGTAGCCTGGCCCTGAGAGGCCTGGGCCATGCCTGCTGCTTCACTGGGGCTCAGTATACAGATCTGGCTGGGGAGCTTGTGGGGTGCTGAAGAAAAGGCAAGGGAAGCCCAATCCCCAAGTCGAGATCCACCCCACAGCCCTAAGTCCTTTTTACCTGCTGGTCTTGTTCTGTATTTTTAAATTGAGCCAGGCCCAGTGGTGCAGGATTTCATGTTCTGTTTATTCATTTACTTTCCATAGGCACTTTGTATACAACCACACCCAGCCTACGTGGTACTGGGGAATCAAACCCAGGACCTAGCATATGCTAGGCAAGCACTCTTAACCACTGAGCTACCCCTCCAGTCCCTCTGGTCCTGTCCTTTGAAACTGCTTCAGAGGAGACTCAAGTCCTGCCCCTCCCTCCGCATCTACCATACGTCAGGGACTTCTCCTGACTCTCCTCAGAGTGCTGGTCCGGGCCTCTGTTTTAATAGCTTTCTTCAGCTCCTGGAATTTTACAAGGCATCCCAATGCCAAACAACTCCGTCTTTCCCCATACCCCAGAGTCTCTCCAGCTGACCTCCCACCAGCTCCTCCATGAAGGAGCGGGGTGCCATACGTCCCCAGCGTGGGCTTTCACTCAGACTCAGGTCTCAAGCCTAAAGTTGGCAGGCACCCTCCAGAACCCCCTTATTCCTGCAACTCCACACCCACGTCCTCTTCCTCAGTGTGAACCACCACCCTGCTGCTCTTTCTCTGCCTGCCCCTGGCACACAGTACCCAGCAAGTCTCCCTGGGCATCAGGAAGGGGCGTCTTCCATAACTTGTCTTTGCCCCCACCATCCCACCCCCCTACCTTTCTCCACAAGAGCCAGTGCTGTCTTGCCAAATGGCAAACCTGATCCTTCTCTCCTACTTGCCACTCTCCACGTAGGGCAAAACGCAAATACAGACCAAGGTTCTGACAGCAAACAGTGGCCTCCCTTCCTGCCTGGCCCTCCTGGGTCAAAAGACCCCAGGCTTAACACCTCCTCTCCAGTGATGAAATGCCCCAAGCCCTGTGTCCCTGCACCTTCTCACCAAGGGACTTACACCTGTCTGCCCCACATGTCACTTCTCCCAAACTCACCCGGCCAGCTTCCCCACGCAGGCGCACAATGTCCTTCGTTCTCTGGGGCCCTGGCCTTGTGGCACTCAGGCAGTACATCTACCTTCCATGTGTCAGTGTGTGTTTCACCCAAGTTCAGCTGTTAGCACTCAGGAAACCAGTTCGGTGAGGGACCAAAGAGTCCTAGGGCTACTGGTTCTCTTGGAGTTGCAGGAAGGAAACAAGGAAGGAAGGAAGGGAGGGAGGGAGGAAGGGAGGGAGGGGAGAGTGATCTTTGCTAGCACGAGCAAGAGCAGCCCAGGCCTGAGTCTCCTTCCTCCTGTGATTTCTGGTGCTTCAGAAGGATTCAGATTGAGACAGGACACGGCAACCAGATCAGTCACCAAGGCAGGCTCGTCTTAGGCCTGAGGATAACCTTCTGTTTAAAGAGCACCTGTCCGGATCATCAGTTCTACCCTTGCAAACTGCCAACAAGGAGCAGATTTACGAACCTCTAACTCCTGTAACTCTAGCACACAACAGTCCCTAAACAGCAACAAACATTAGACTGGGCTAAGTGCTGAGGCCTAATTGTTGTTACACCCTGATAAATAAGCTAAAAATGTGAGAAAACAAAATTAGTTTAGAAAAACTTATTTAGCCCTTGGCTCCATCGGTTAACTTTTTATAGTTGCCATGACAACCGTGGGTCCATTTATTAAGTCACATCGTCCCCTGTGTAATGCCACGGCACAGGCAGTGTAGGGGCGCCACCAGCAGCGGACTTACCTTGAAGTCATCTGGGAGCAGTAGTTTAGACGTCCGCAGGAAGCTCAAGATGTAGCGAAAAATCTCCCCATCCCGGTCAATGAAATAATGTTGCTTCAAGCTGTCCAGGACAATGGGTTCGGTGCCATTGAAGA
Organism: Ctenodactylus gundi; assembly: GCA_004027205.1. Lineage (NCBI taxonomy): Eukaryota > Metazoa > Chordata > Mammalia > Rodentia > Ctenodactylidae > Ctenodactylus > Ctenodactylus gundi. Next base: position 19,028 of record PVKB01001086.1, on the reverse strand, counting down.
GGCGGCTTATTCTGGGAGAGACAGGAAGGCGGAATGTGGAAAAAAAGGGGGTGGATCCACCTGCCCAGAGCTCAGTCCTCAGGGCCCGACCTGCAGGAGGTGCTGGGGGCCCTGTGTGGGAAATGCAGGAACTGTGCCAGGCCTGACAGCCATCTGCACACAGCCAGGGCAGCCCGGCCATCCTCATCTTACAAGGCACCAGGGCTGCCACAGGCACATGCCACACATCCCACTTACACTCAAAAGCTACTGTCAGAGAGGGACACACCCGGCTATGCACGCCAGCTCACCAACATGGGTTACAGACTTGAAAAATAACAGCAAAACCCCCGGAATTTGCTTGGAACAGCGCTGGCATATATACCCTCCCCGAGATAGACTCACACCTAGAAAATGCACATCGACTACCCAATACCCAGACGACAGCCGCACACCTGTACACTAGCCAAGATGTCACTGGTACACATACCGTCCTCACACAGTCCACGTGGGTGAGCATCAGACACAGCACACTTGGGCCACAGCCACCAGTCACCTATCTCCTCCCTTGCAACACACAGACCTCAGGCAGACCCAGACACATGCTGGCAAAGACAAGTGCCAGCTGACACAAGTCACCCACCAAGTCACAAATATCCCACAGTCAGTCACTCACGGAGCCATGGTGGAGAAACACAGGTGGGCAGGAAGGATGGCATACATGTATGAGTCACAGTGTACATGCACAGCACACGGGCGCAGGCTTGCGTTGCAGCATGTGCACCCCTGGGAGGGGCAGGAAGGGAAGACAGGTGGTAGCACTCTGCCCTCAGAAGGCAAAGGTTCTGACAAATGCAGGGCTACAGGAATCTCTCGGGGGCCCTGACACCAGTCTCTATCCATTCCAGGGTGGAGGAAGCAGAACTCACCTGGGCTGGTGCTTCCTGAATGCCCAGGGCTGTAGACTTTGGTTTGCCCAACTGCTCTGCAGACCCCAGACTGAGCTATGCATGGTTAGGAGTCCAGAGATGGACAGGAGCAGCCAAGAGCTTGGTTCAGGGAGAGGAGGAAGATGGCAGCATCTCCCCAGCAACAGTACCACCAGACCTCCACACACCCGGGCCCAGCTAGCCCCTAACCAACACAGAAGCTCATCTGCAAGGCTGGGAGAAAGGTGGCCTGCCCTGGGACTACCAGCCCAACTTGTGTAAGTTAGGGCCTAAGCGCCCCCCACACTGCCTGCCACAGCCCACAGCCCTCCGGGATGCTCCCATGGTCCCCACAGCAGCCCACTCCTCTTCCACTTCAAGTCGGCTACTCCACCACGGTCAACGTGCACCCCAGGCACACTAGCTGGACAAAAGTCAAGGAGCCCAGAGTTCCCAAAGACCTTCTCAGGGCCTCCTGCTCACAACACACTCGGCTCAGGAGCCTGGCACACTCACAGTATTGGCCATGAGGGTCTGCCCAGGCACAGAATATCTACGTGGTGCCCTGTCCTCACTCTGGTACAACAGGGCGAGGCTGCTTTGTGAAGGGCATGCAGAGGTTGGGCCCCGTGGCAAGGGACATGGAGGCTCTAGACTGCGGAACGGCCACCGCAGCCACGTGGTACAACTCCTCAGAGCTCCAGAGTAAGGTGACCGTGGGTGAGGGGGACAAAGCCCCTGCGGGAAAGCTCTGTGGGTTCTGTGTTTCATTCCAGCATTTAAAGCAACCTCTGGCCTGGCCTCACAGAACCCGGGTATTCAACTCTCAGAGTGAGGCCACGCAGCATCCCTGGAGCCAGATGCAAAGGCCACCGGCAGTGGCTGGCCGACAGCCGAGAGTCCATACAAGGCACCAGCAGAAGAAATAGGAGCCACATCCACAGGTGAGTCAGCAAATCTGAAGCCTCCACCTGCCTGGGAACTCTCCCCACCCTTCCCGGCTGAGCTCAAGCTCTCTGAGCAACGTGCTTGGCCTGGCTGAGTTCCAAATCCCTCTGCCTTCACAGTTGGCTGAGGCTCCAGAGAGTCCTGTTGGTCTAGAGGACTCTGTCCGGATCCACCTACGTTCCAGGGTTGGCCGGGTTCTAGGCTGTCTTACTAATCCAAAACTAAGAGGTGCTCAACTTGCTTTCAGGACTGGCTGGTTCTAGATCTTTCCATAGCTCAAGATACGTTGCAGGACCACTGGCAGCAAGGCTTCTCATATGGGACATGCTTCCGGCATACAAGGCTTCCCAGGACGTAAGCAGGCTGAGGCAGGGCTTAGCCCATCACCCGGAAGGACCCTCCAGCCACGTGCAGGGTCTTCAGAACATGCTCTTTGGGGTTCTGGTCGTGGCTCCACAAGTCCCTGTAGAAACAGCCACACGCCATCCTCGGAGGGAGGCCGTGGGCTGTAGGAAAGCCAAATTCATAAGTCCTCCGTGGAAGAAGCAGGGGAATACCCAATGTGGTGGCCAGGACGGACTCTCAGGGACAGGAAGGGCACAGTCCAACCGCAGGGCCCGATGCGTAGAGGGAGAAATCATGCAGCTTCTTTTTCTTCTTCTTGCTTTTTTATAAAGCTTTGGCTCCAGTTTCCTAGATGTTTCAGCGCAAGGCTTCATCAGCTCGGGGGTTCCTGGCCATCTTCATTTGCTGTTCCCCACAGCCATGACACCAGTCATGACACCCATGTGTTGCTGTGCTGGTGGCAGCTAGGTGACATCTAGCTGGCAGGACACAGGGAGGGAGAGTCCAGGGAGTTTGCTCCTAGCCCTGTGCAGCCAGGATTGGCAGTTTTTGGGTAGGGACCAATGATACTCCTGGGCATCTGCCACAAGGCCTTCAGCATCCAGGTCACCTAGACTAGCTAAGAACCAGAGGCTGGGCCTAGGGACCTGGAAGATGGGTCCTGTGGCTCACAGTACTGTCCAGGGGCCACACTGCTGATATCCAAAAACCCCCCAAGCAAGGGACTGATCTTCTATTCCGGAATTGTTGAAAAACAGTTTTAAATTGTAATAATCCACTAAAAGAAAGACAAGAGAGAACTGAGGTGCCCTTTGTAGCACAGCTCCATAATCCCTTTCTTAGTCGCCAATTGACCCAGTCCCCATGGTCCTACAGGTCACCACAGCCCCTGGCCTAAGGCCAAAGCTCTAGGCCTGGGAGCAGCTCTATCACGAACCAGAAGCAATCCAGGCAGAACAAGGGATTCATCTTGCGCCCCAGCCCTGGGAAAGAATGCAGACTGCCAGCCCCTCTGGGCACATCCTGCCAGCCGAGGGTCCCACTTGCCAGGTCACGAGGCCACACAAGGCTTAGCTCTTCACAAGCCCCACTGTGAAGCAGTGCAGGAGGCAAGGACAAGCCACGCTGTGGCCAGGAGGGGAAGGCCACGCCTTCCCTCCCACTCCCCGGCTGAGGAGGAGCCCTCCTGTTATCCCCCCAGGCCTCGGCTGTGATTGCTCCAGAAAGGCAAATGTCTGATTTCAGAAAACACTCTTCAGAGAGGGTTGTGGGCAAAGATTTTATGAATTTCACTCACAAACATCATCAACCGATTAAGGGATGATCTATCTCACATAACTTGGGAATGCTGCAGAAGGCAGAACTGAAATTAAATAAGCAGAATTCATCTCCCGTCCGAGACAGGAATCTGCAAGCGAGCAGCAGGCTGACATGGCTTCATGGCTCATGACCATCCGGAGCCCCAAGTTCCTAAGCATGCCATGTGTGGTCTGTCAGGCAGAGGGTGAAGCCCTCATCACCACCTGTACCCCTGACTCCCTGAATTCTGAGCTGGTAAGGCATCCGCCTCCAGTCTTCCCTCCTCACAAGGCCACATGCCCGTGTGGAGGGCTCTACCTGGACCCCACAAGCTCCAAAAGCAGCCACCTCCATGCTCTGTGGCCTCCTGTGCTCTGAGCAATCCACCAGCAAGAGGCAGCCTGACAGAAGCTCCCCAGAGATAATCACCTGGTGTCTAGGGGATTCATTAACTCTTCTTATTTTAAATGTATAAAAGTGGGTGATGCCCTGCAGCCTTGGGTCTATTACTAAGCCCTCAGTGGCCCCAGAGAGCAGTGGCCCCTTCTCTGCTCTGCTGGGAACAAAGCAGTTGCAGGCTCAGCAGGCAGGATGCTGTTCCCAGGATACTCACAGGGACACAGTCCACCTCAGTCAGCCCTGCTGCTATGCCAGTGGGAAACCCAGTCCACCCCCAGGAGGGCACCTCCAAGGGGCAGGAGCAGAGAAGGCAGCAGCACCCAGCACCTTGCATAGGCCAGGTTCAACACAGCCTAGACACCAGCGGTGAGGGAGGGTCCTCCTTGGAATGGGCCTCGTCACAGCCACAGTATCCACTACGCACAGGAGGCTCACATTCAACCACTGCCTCCAAGATCCCTGAATGTCCCAGAAGTCCCAGCCAGTCACTGCAAGAAGTAGCACCCAGGGCAGGCTACCAGCCCCTCAGGTCCAGCAGAGGCCATCCAAACCGACAAAGAGGGTAAACTGTAATTTTCCCTGTTTCCTGTTACACACTTTCCCAAGGATCAGAACAGGGAATAGGATTAAATATTGCACGCGTGCGCACACACGCAAGCACACACACACACACACACACACACCCTCCAAGGTGTACTTGACATCCCTGGCTAACAGATGTTGCCTCGCAGAGACTTGGCCTAAGTCTCATTCAAGAGAAACCTGAAAGTGTGTGAGATTCCTGGGCTAGCTGTTGGCTACGCACAGGGCTGCTGGCTCTGAACAAGTTTAAGCCTCTGCCAGTAGGTCAAGAGTTTCACCTCACATGACCAATGCCACCCAGGCAGGGTCACAAGAACCAGTTGAAGCTTTTTGCAGGCAAACCGGCTTCCCAAGCCCTAGCTTCCAGTCTTTTACATCATCTAGTGCACACCATAGGGCCCTGCGTGGGGGCCACCGGGGGACACAGGCCCTGCCGCAGCACGCTACAGGTGCTACTCCTCGCCACCTCTCGGGGCACTGAGAACTTGCTCTTACCTGGAGTCGGGGTACTTGGTGAGTGTGGCCAGGCTGCTGGTGTACATGTGACCACCCACATCGATGTGCACAGGTGCGTTGGACTTGGTAAGCTGAGCTGGCAGTGGGATCCCCTGGGCAGCCAGCGGAGACACGGGCGACCGGGTGAGAGACAGCCGGGACATGTTTCCTCCCTCCTGGACGTAGAAACAAGGCAAAACCACAAGAGTTTATAAACAACACAGCCATGCAATCCCTTTATTGTGAGTGTGATCACAGATCTAATCAGATCACTTCTGCCTGTGCCTGATCACATATTCAGCTGACAAATTATGGCCACCACTGTAATTAAGTGTATTTGCATCATTTTCTTCAAAATACCAGAGGGAAAAAGAAAGATGCTTATTAGCAATAAGAAATCAAGAAAAAAAATTTTTTTTTCAAGGTGTCAGCCTCCAGGGGCATAAAACAAACTGCAAAATTCTAATTAAAGGTCGCGGGCTTATGTGTTAGATGTGAAATATCCCCTGACAAACGAATCACCAATTTGTGAATTGGGATTCAGGGGTTTTTGCAAGTTTGTCTCAGTAACGAGACACCTCTAAATTAGTGACTTCCTCAGCACCTAAGGCGTTGGGTTTTATACGTGTAGTAAATTTCACATCAAATTAAGAGCATTTTGGTTTAAAAAAATACATAATCGTACAGCTAGTCAACAACTATCTCTTGAGTGCTGGGGCCGGAGAAAGGGCAGCCAGTGAGCAGAAGCCTCAGGAAGGACTAGGAGGGGCCACCGTCTCAGCCTACCCCCACCCTGGGCTCACCGCGGTGCCTTGTGCGTGAAGCGAGGACCCACTCGGCCGCTCCTTGCGGTGAGGCATCTAGGCTTCCATCCCTGCCCAGAGTATCTGTGGGAAGCAGTGAGAAAACCAGAGGGGGCTTACTCCTCAGCAATCTGGGTGCAGACCCATCCAGCAAGTCAAAGATACTCAGATCCATCCTCTCTTCCCTCCCCAGGCAGCCCTCCTAGATTTTGCGCACTGCAACTACCCTGTCTCCACAACCCAAAGCAGACCTCCAGGCATTGCTTATTACGCATCTCTCTCTCTCTCATGTGTTTTCTGGGTAGCTAATTCGGCTAATGACAGTACTGAAACATATGCTCACCATTATTGCCCCGAAATGTTTCAGAACAAATCTGATTTTCCTGGTATTTTGGTTTAGAGCCATGTTACCAAGCGTGTCTCCTCTCACATCAGCGGAGAGCCCTGTGGACCACAGCGCAGAAAGGATCCCCCACCCTTCATGAGCCAGGGAGCCCCGGGCCTCTCTCCACCGTGTAAAGATGCAGTACCATGGGCCAGATACAGGAGGCCTCTTCTAGCGGAAGCCAAGGCCCTGAGATGAGGAGAAGTCACTTGGGGAAGGCACCTCTTCCCCATGGCTCTTAACAGCAGAGAAAGCCTGCCTTTGTTTGCCTAGTCTGTACCTCCCAGCTTCTCTGCAGACCCCCAGGATAGAGTTGTCGGTGCCTAATGTATTCCAGACCCCCTCAGGATCACATGCCCCTGAGGCATTAGAGAGCTGGCCTAACAGAATCAGCAAATGGATCCATTCCCTGCCTCGTTCCAGAGCTACTTTCCTCCTGCTACCCGAATAAGATTGTCCCTCACTCCCTAGAAGCGACCCCAAGGGTACTTTGCAGGCCCAACGCCAGGAGAGCTGGAGAAGGGCAGGTTTCTACCTTCCCTGCTACCGCCCTGGGGCTGTCTCAAAGGGGAGAGAGGGAAGCTCTCTGCACAGTGAATAAACACACACACACACACACACACACACACACACACCCACCCACCCACCCACCCACCCACCCCTGGACTTCACTCAGTTCTAGGTTTAACCCTTATAGAGCAACCAAATGACATCTGAAGGGCCCAAGAGACTGTTTTCTTCTGTTAAACTCCGGCTTCTAAATTTCTCCCTTGAAATTCAGCATCCAGTTTTCAAACGAGACCTATCCAATGAGCGCCACATCTTGAAGACGTGGGCAAGGTTACCCGCCTGTTATCTGCTCTGCCCTGAGAATCCTGGCAAGTTCCCTGACCTAAAGCTGTTCAGCGTTGGGGGTCTGGGGTTAGCCCTCACTGGGGCTGGCTGCTCCAGCCCTCTCTGCTTTTGGCATTCCTGAGTTCTGGAAAGCTTAAAAAAAAAAAAAAGGAAAAAGAAAAGAAAACCAGGTCATTTATCTCAAGGAAATTCGGAGAAACCAAAACAGACCTCAGGAATGGATTATCCGGCCCTGGGAGGCACTGCCGGGGGAGGAGTCAGAGGGAAGGAACTGCCACCGAAATTCTACCAAAGCCCACGCCGGACGCCTTCCCTACTACCACGGCACAACTCAAAAGTGACACCAAGCACACCCGTCCCCTAAGCCGCTCCGTCCGGTTCGGATGCAGCCTGATGATGTTCCGGCAACCCAGAAACTCACCATTGGAAGCCCCAGGCGTTACGCCTCCACGCGGATCTCCAGCGCTGCCTCGGACGAACGCATCTGTGCCGGACGACGACCTTTCCCCCGAGACCAGATCTGGGAGAAGTCAGAAGTAGAAAAGTGGGCGCAGTGTCTCAGACCCAAGTTCACTCCACCAACACCAGCGCCAACCCCGCGGGCGAGCCTGTCGGTGCGGCGGCCCTCCCGAGGCTCGGCCCCGACGCCTGTTGCCGGGGCCTCGGCGGAGACGAGCGCGAGGGCCGTGGGCGTGCGGGCCCGGCGTGGACCTGCCTCTGCGGCGAGCTGCGGCGGGAGCCCCGGGTCCCGCGCCCGCCCCGCAGCCGGGCCCCGCCCGCCCGAGCAGGGGGGAGTGAGCGGCACGCCACGCTCATTTACACACAGAATGATTTTGTGTCCCATTGTGCTCGCAGTTGTTCAGCTCTCTGGGGGTGATTAAACTGGCTGAGCTGCGGCAGCTTGAGACGATTTCACTAAATCGCTTCTTCGTGAAGTCGCTTCTTTGCTAAGCTGTTATTTTAACCATAAAAGGTAAACAGAAGGCGCCTCGCAAGCTCGCTTTCGGCTCGGCGCCGCGGGCGCCGGCCCCGGGCGGGAGTGCCAAGAGCCCGCGGAGTGGCAGTCCGGGGGTGCGCTGGGAGGAGGCAGGCAGACGGGCCACCTGGCGCGCCGGCCCCGCCGCGGAGCCCGCCGGCCGGCGTGGACTTGGGGCGGGCAGCGGCAGCCGGCCGGGCCGAGGCTCTAAGGCGCCGCGGGGCGGGGTGGCCGCGGCACCCCTAGCGCCCGGCGGGGAGGGGAGGGGTGTGTGGCAGGGGGCGGGGACGAAGTTAGATCTCGAGGCGGTCGCTTCGAGACCGCAGATGGGGAGCTCGCCTAATTAAGGACGTAAAAACGCTTTTGTTCTCAAAGTTTATTGTTGCCGGGATTCAAAAAAATTAATTGAAACTAATGCTGTTAGTCACTCGCGCAGTTAAATTCCTCCGTGCACATCTGAGGCACGCGGCGAAAACTTGAACCTTTCGTCTCTCCGCAGTCGGGGGGCTTCGGGAGGGCGGGAAGGCGCGGCAGGGGCTGGCGAGGGGTACGCACAGGGCCGCAGGGACCCGGAGGCGGCGGCGGGACTGTGCGCAGCCGCCTCCCGCTCCCGGGACGACCCCCGGCGCGCCGGCCCCTCCCGCCGGGTGCCGGACTCGCGGGGTGGGCGGCAGAGGACGCACATCCGTCCCGTTGGAGACTTTTTCTTTCTCCGGTTGGGGCGCCAAGCCGGACCCTCCGCGCCCCGCAGCCCTAGCCCGTGCCTGACCCCGGAAACTCGCCGGTCCTGCAGGGCAGTCGGCCCGGTGCTGGGACTGGAGCGCGGGGACCTGCACACGGCCCCGGGGACGCACACCGCGCGGCGGGAAGCTGGGCGCCATCCCGCGTGGGGAGGGTCCACCCGCGGCCAGGACCAGCCCACGTGGGCACCCCCCCCGCCCCGCGCGCGCCAGGCCTTTGTGCCGGGCGCCCCCGCGCCGCCAGCCCCCGCCGCCCAGCAGAGGCACAAAGCGGCCGCCCCCGCCCAGGTCCGGACCCTGCCTAGCAGGGCGACTTTCGCGGCATCGCAGCCACTTTGGGGACGGGAACGGGAGGCGCCGAGCGGCTGCCGCCCGCGCCGGGCTTACCTCGGAGCCGGAGCGGTGGATCGGGCCCCCCGCGGCCGCCGGTCTCGGGCGCCCGGCGCAGCCTCGCCGCCTGCGCTCGCCGCGCGGGTCGCTCCGGTCTCGTCCTGGAGTTACTTTCTCTCTCGCCCCCAACCCTCCCCCCACCCACCCCTCCCGCCCCGGCCCCCGCTTCGCGCGGCCCCTCGCGGCGCGGCGCGCCGGGGCCTCCCCCTCCCTCCCCGCGCCTCCTCCCCTCGCCGCCGCCGCCGCCTCTTCGCGCCGCTCTCCGGCTGCGCTCCCGCCGCTCCCACCTCTTCTCCCGCCTCTCGCTCCAGCCGCCTCCCCCGATCGCCGGAGAGCAAACCAGCCCCCCACCCCGGCCGGCAGCCCGCGCCCCGCCGCGGCCCAGCCCGGACGCAGAGGGCGGCGCGCCGGCTCCCAGTCCCCCGGCGCGGCGGGCGCGAGCGGGCGCGCGCGGCGACTCCTGGCTCGGGGCTCGGCTGCGCCGCGGGGCAGAGGATTAGAGTCGCAATTAGCTCCGCGCGCCCGCGCCGGCCGCGCTCGGCGACACAAACGCGTTGGCTCTCCTGCTCCCGCCCGGCGATCGCCCCCCCCCCGCGCCACGCCCGCGGCGCCCGGAGCCGGTGCCTGCCCCCCGGGCCCCCGCTAGGACCCTCCCGGCTGCGGGGCGCCCCGGCCCTCGCGCCCGCCGCGGCCCAGCCCCCCGCGCCCCGCCGGCCGGCCACGCGGCGCCCGGGCCTCCTCCGGGCTCCGGGAGGGGGCGGGGGAGAAGCTGATTTTAATCATTGTCATTTCATCTGATGTAATATTTCCCCGGGCACTTTCAGCTGGGCATAAATTTTCGGCTCCCAAATAAGTAACACAGGGCACGTTTCTCACATTTCTTGACTCCTCGGTTACAAAGAGGAGAGCAGCCGCCGCCGCGGCGCCCGGGGCTGGGGGCGGGACTTGGGAGAAACCGGGCTGCCGGGCGGCCGGGGCTGGAGCGGAGCCGGGGGTCAGGCCGCCCCTCCCCCGGGTGGCCGTCCCCGCCGCCCCGCTCGCGGGGGCCTCGCGTGACGTCTGCGGACGCGCGGCCGGCCACCGCGGGGAGGGGCGCGCGGGGCGCCCGGCCGACCGCCCGCCCGCGGCCAGGCGCGCCATTTCCTTTGCGCACGCCGCGCGATCGAGACGGCGGAGGCCGCAGCTCCCCGCGGCGCCAGCCCCGCGCCGGTCCCCGCGCCGGCTGGCCCTGCCTCTTCCTCCTCCTCTCGCTCTTCCTCCCCTGGCTCTCGCTCCCTGCCCTCCTCCTCCTCTGCTCCTCGGAGCCGCGGCGCGGCCGCCACGCCGGGCCCACACTGCGCCCCCGCCTGGCGCGCGGGGCGCGGGCCGGAGTCGGGCTCCGGCGGGAGGGCGGCCACGCTCGGGCCGGCCGCGGCTCCCGGAGCTCCGGCCGGGCCTGGGCGCCCCCTAGCGGCCGCCGTCCCGGTGAGGGGTCGGGGCCAGGCCCGGGCTCTGGCGGGGGACCAGGACGAGGGACTGACTGTGTCGTCCCGAGACTCGAGCGGCTGGACCGGGCTTCTGTTAACTTCTCCACGCGGGAATAAGAAGAAACTTTCCTCCTAGGGGAGGGTTTTATTTATTATTTATTTTTAGATCGCGAGCTCCTGGAGAAGGGGGAAATTTTCTCATTAAAGTTACATCCCTGCAGTTAGTTCAATTACTTGATATATGCAGAAGATGTTGTAAATTTATAGATTTAAATAGCTTACAAAGATGCCGCAGGCCCCATCAGTTAATTTCCTTAATTTATGGATTTTTAAGCTGCTCCTAGAACAGAAAGAGACCCTGGAAGTAGGTCAGGGATCTGTGCAGCACGGCTGCCCACTGGCTCCCCATCCTCTGGAGCCCCCGGGGTTCAAGCTCCTGGCCTTGGCTAAACAGCACAGCACTCCAGGCTAGGGATGCTCTGGCCGGCCCAGCAGGTGAGGTCCGCGTGGCTCTGTGGTTGACTGCCCTCTGCAAGGCCTAGGAAGAGCAAAACCCCCCACCTCTCCCCCAGCAGCATTGAAGTAAGGGATCCAAATAAGTGAAGCAAGGATCCAAATACTGTGACACTGTGACCTCTTGGAGTCCTTCCTAAATCCTGGCTAGGATCATATGGAGGCGGTCCTGTGTGAGTGTCTCCGGCTTCTTAGACGGAACCTTCCCAGTCTTTTGAAAAACGTGTGGGGCTTTGAGGAGTAAAAGACCCGCTGAAAACTTGCTTGTCTTGGCCCTGTGGCCCCCAGCGCCCCTCACTCTCCACGTCGGGGCGGCTAGTGCGTCTTTGTTTTGCGTTCAATGTGGATGAATATATACATATAAATAATACTTAAAAGATTGGTATAAACTCTACTGTTTTAGAAAGCCACGTGACGATGTGATTAGTATTGGTATTCATGATTTAACATTTCTTTTCCCACTAGATGAAGTTTCTAAGATTTGCAAGGTACATGTCAAGGACGGGAGTATAAATGGATTTTTATTTATTCACAACTTCAAGACTAATTGCTTCCCTTTGCCTCAAGGCCACGAGATTGGTTTTAATATGACACTTCAAAAGTATTCATAGAACTACAGAGATACTAAGTGTCATTGTTTAAGAGACAAATCTCACCGTGGCTCTGCTGACCCTGAAAATAGGATATTCCACTTTATTTTAAATGCTTACATGCTTTTTAAAAAAGAGTTTCACTTTACGCCAACTGTATTAAAAATGAACAATTTAATGGAAACAAGAACTGACCATTCTGAAGGACTTTTATTTCCTTAATACTGCTGGGTACTTTGTTTTCCTAGTCTTGAATCCTTTTATTCAAAGAGTTGAACTTTTATATGTGTCATTAAGAAGAATAAGTTTGGGTTGTAATTTATTCTCAAGTGTTTTAAAAGTTCTTGGCTAAGGGGCTGGAGGAATAGTTCAGTGGTTACATGATTACCTCGCAAGCTCAGGGCTCTGGGTTCAATTCTCCAGCACCACATAAGCTGGGCGTCATGGCACATGCCTGTAATCTCAGCACTGGGAGGCTGAGGCAGGAGGTTGCCATGAGCTCAAGGCCAGCCTGGTCTACAGAGCAAACCCTGTCTCAGAATAGTTTCTGGCTAAATGTTAACCATGACTTACATTAAGAGATTTGGACATGGCTTGTGATAGGCATTTAATGATCGGTGCTGATGCATTTTAAATTTTTATTTATTTATTTATTTGGTCTATTTTTGTGGTCTTTTTTTTTTTTTTTCAAATTGGAACCAGAGGTTGAACCCAGGGCCTTGTGTGTGCCAGGTAGGCGCTGCACCACTGAGCTACATCCTCAGCCCTGATGCTTTTTTTAAATTGAAGGTGTGTAATGAGGACTGAAAAAATCGTGGAATGTATTGTCTGCAGGCCGACGCAAAGCCCAAGGGGAGAGCTCAGGTTTCTAGATGTTTCAGGTTGACTTCCAATGTGATTTTGTACTTTGTTGCTATTGTTTATAGATTGTATTTATTTCACTTCATATTGTGGTACTGGAGCTTGAACGTAGGTCTTGGTTGAGACAGGGTCTTGCTAAGTCTAAGTTTCCCAGGCTGGGCACAAACTTGTGATTGTCCTGCCTCAGCCTCCACCATGCTGGGATTATAGGCATGCCCTACCACACCTGGCTGCAGACTTTGTTTACAAAACAACACAGAACAGAGATACATGTATACCCATGTTCATAGCAGCACAACTAACAGTAGCTAAAATATGGAAGACATCCAAATACCCATCAACAGGCCAATGGATACACAAACTGTGGTATTTATACACAGTGGAATACTATGCATCTGTAAAGTCCAACAGCGTGGAGGTTTTGTGGGCAAATGGAAGAAACTTGAGAACATCATGCTTAGTGAAGTGAGTCAGAAGCAGAAGGTGAAACATCGAATGGCTTCTCTGATGTGAGAGTCCCAGATCACAACTCTTATGAAACTTAAAACAAAAAACAAAGTGAACCAGGGGAGTAGGGCGGGGAGGGAGGGAGGGATGGGTAGGGGGAGGGACAAAAGGAGAGTGGGAAAGCCCTTGTCACTTTGACAAGATACGTAGGTGCACAAAATGCTCAAGACCAATGTAAACCTTAAATCTTGCACTTATACATATCAATAAAATGGGGGGGGGGGGATGAGGGCCTTAATAAGTCAAGTACAATGAAATTTTAATGAGATTACAGCATGTCTAATCCGACCTTCTTAGGGAGGCTGTGACCAGTCCAATAGATAATCTGAGGGACCTGGCTGCTGCTAGATAGGGCTGTTTCTTCTGCCACCCACCTCCAGGTGTACTGGGGTGAAGGCCAGACCCTCCTAGGTCTTTGCAGCCCCTGAGACTCAGAGGTGGCCCTCCTTCAGGCTACGATTGAGCCATGCTGGCCTCAGCTTGCAGTTGGCTTGTCTTCTGCCCCTACCTTAGGAATCCCCCGGAATCTTTTTCCTCCTGGATGAAACTCCAGAGAACCCAAGACTAAAGAGAGGAAGTGTGGCTTTGTTAGCGCCCCCAGCACACCAGCTCACGCCTCTCTGCTTGTCCTTGGAGAGAGCTTGGAACCAGCCAGCACTCGCTGAGCTCTGCTCAGCCGCTGGCACTGTGCTTCGGGAGCACTTTCGATTTCTGGTGGGCGAGGAGGCCGGGCTGTTTCCAGGTGCTGTAGGCCACGCCCTCTGCCTGTAGTCCAGGTGTGCTGCTCAGAGCTGAACTGATGCTGCTTCTCGCCCGGGAGCCAGCACTAGAGGGAGAGGGGTGTGATGAAACTGAGGATCTCCTGACCGGGAGTCTTAACATGGTGGTAGCCTGTGGACGGGCCTCTGGGGAGGCACAAACACCCCTTCCTTGCCCCGGTTGCTCTGCACTTGAGCCCTTCTCCAAGAGACATTTCAGTGTTCTCACCAGATTCCCAAAAGGGTCGATTTGAATTGAGAACAAGTGGCGAAGACCCCTTTAGAATGCGGATTCTTCCCATGTGGGAGGGAGGGTGAGCCTGAATTTTTTTTTTTTTTTTTTTTGAGACAGGGTCTCACTCTGTAACCCAGGCTGGCCTTGGGTTCATGGCAATCCTTCTGCCTCAGCCTCCCGACTGCTGGGATTACAGGCATGTGCCACCAGGCCCGGCTTTATGTGATGCTGGGGAATCCCGCTCAGGGCCTTGCCCTTGCGAGGCAAGTACTTTAACTGCTGTGCCATTCCTCCAGCCCCAAATCTGAAATTGATTTTGTGACTTGGCAGCATATTGAGAGACCCAGATCTTACTGTTCTCTGTGGTCCACAGCACACTGACCTGTCCTAGTGCCATCCCCTCTCTGGTCTCAGGATTAGCAGAGCTTAATGTCTCATACTACCCAGGCACCCAAGGAAATTATCCCAAGGGCTTTCACAATCCTTCTGGTCACATCCAATTAGCCCAAATGTTGGGACCCTTGCCAACCTGCACACCATCGCTGGGAAAGGTTTGTTTTGGCCGACTGGATTTCTCCCCAGAGCTGAGTGGACCCGGGTTTCCTTCCTAGGGCAGAGTTGGGCTCTGCTCAGAGGAAGGAGGCAATGATTGGTTCGGTGTTCCAAGCTGGGCCCCCTGACATGTGAGCCATTGACCACAGCCCTGAGCTGCGGGAGAAGGCAGAAGCTGGACAGAGAGGAGAGGCCTCAGACCTCACTAGCCACCTCAGGGAAGCTTAAGACAGTGACCCAGGCTGCTTCTTTTTCCATCTCCACCCTCAGGTGATCTGAGGCCCAAACATGGGAGGGGTCTGGCAGAGCAGGGCTACTTCCAGGCAGCCCAGGCAGGCTACTGGCCCCGGGCTGTCCACCTGGGTTTCTCTCAGGGCTCATTCCACTCTCCTGAGCTGCATCAGTGAGATCCTCCCACAGGCCCTTTGGGGGGATGGGGATCAAGTTGTTCTCTGTCAACAGCAACTGGGGAAAACAAGGTGACAGGTCTGGGTCTGCGGCTTTTGGAAGCCCCCAAACTGGGGCGTTGGCTGTATGATTGGAAAGAGGAGGCTGCTGCAGACAGGCTAGGCTGGGGGACTCAGGTTTTTTTCAGTCGATATAGGACCAGTCTGGGTCCTTTGGAGAATAGCTTTAAACCCTGATTGCTGTCCCTAAAAGACTTTGTGTGGCTCACAGGACACTGGGTTCTGCTAAGGCCTTCACAAGGCTCTTGAAGAGTTTTGGGGTTTTGGGGGGGTTTTCTCATGAAAAGATTTGGGGTGTAGTTCAGTGGTAGCGTGCTTGCATAGCATCAGTTTATCACCAGCACCACATAAACATACACGCAAAGCAAGACTGAAACGGGCAGGGAGGCTGAGGCAGGAGGATTGCAAGTTTGATTTCAATTTAGCCACTTAGTGAGACTGTACTTCAAAATAAAATGTAAGAAAGGGGTCAGGATGTAGTTTAGTGCAAAATATTTGGGTTCAATTTCCTGTACCAAAAAATGTTTATATTAATGGACTCATTAATTATTTTGTGACACTGAAGGATGAACCAACCCCTTTTCTTCTTTTGAGATCGGGTCTTACTCAGGCTGGTCCTGAATTCAGGATGGAGCCCAGGCTGACCTTGGACTCAAGGCAGGCCTCCCCAGTGCTGGGATTACAGGCGTGCGCCACCACGCCCAGCTTATGTGGTGCCACACACAAACTTGCACACACACTTGCAGATGTCCACATCTGGCACTTGGTGCTTGTCTTAGCACTAGCTGGGCAAGCACTTTAGCCACTGAGCCATTCCTCCAGCCTGAACCAACCCTTTTTATTTTTAGTTTACTTATTTTTATTTATGTTATTTATTTTTTTGAGACAGGATCTTGCTCTGTAGTCCAGGCTAGTCCTTCTCTCACTGTGTTGCTCAAGGCTGGTCTCAAACTCACAGCAGTCCTGCCTCAGCCTCTCTGGTGCTGGGATTAGAGTCATGTGCCACCACACGCACTTTATGTGATGTTGACGTAATTGAATCCAAGACCTTGTGCTTACTGGACAGGTGTTTCAACAGCTGAGCTCTGTGCCCCCCAAGTCCTCCTCCCCTTTTTATTTTGACACAGATTCTAAGTTATCCAGGCTGGTCTGGAACTTCTGAACCTCCTGCCTCAGCCTCAAGAAACAACTTTAAACAGTAGGAAAGTGTCCTTTTTTGGTCCATTGGCCCGGCCTCTGGGTTTCCTCTGGAGACCAAAGCTGGACATACTGACCTTCTCTTTTGTCACAGGCAACTTTTCCTTCTCCTCAGGCCTGTCCTGTAGGAGGCAGTCTGTATGCCGCATGAACTTGGCTTACGATTTCAACCGGATGGCCATGACCTTGATCTCTTGGTGTGTCCGTGTCTTCATGTGTGAGTGGACCCTCAGGTGTGATGTGGAAACCCTAGGATGCTGGGAGTGTTACTTTTTTAGGGAATTGAACCCAGGGCCTTCACGGTGAATTACATCACCAACATTTTGTTTTTTAAATTATGAGATTGTCCAGGCTGGGCTTGAACTTGCAGTCTTCCCATCTCAGCTTCCTGGAGTGCTGAGATTACAAGCCTCTGCCACCACACTCAGCCAGGGAAAATGAAATGTCATAGACAGAGAACTTGGCCCAGCAGGGAAAGCATTTAGCAAGGGTGAGCTGCTCTGAAACCGGGATGGCTAGCTTCTTCCAATCCAGCCGTCAGAGAGCTCTAATCAGGCCCCGGCTGTACCCTGGCCCTCCTCAGATGCTGCTGGCCTGCAGCCCACCGGCACAGGCGTCCAGGACCCAGGAAAGCCAGATAGAAGCGCTCAGGCCACCCCTTGACTCTAAAAGTTAAAGCTTCAAAACCTCGTGATCCTATAATTAAGATAAACATGTATACCTTAAGGGGGAGGGAGAGTGTAAAATTTGCCTAACACTTAGAGATAAAATACAAAGCTTCAAAAATATGTCCTCCTTGCTTCCAGCCGCGCCCCTGGGGCGAGGCTAGGAAGTGTCCCTGGGGCAGCTCTCCTCTCCTAGGGGCTCCAGGGAGGAGCCCAGGGCACAGAGAGTCTGCTGGGAAATTCTTTAGCTGGGAGACGATTTACTGCCTTTAAAAAATACTTTAAAATAATGCAAGCTAGAGAGAGGGTAGGGAAGGAAGGCTGGGTTTGATCAGTGCACGCTGTATACAATTAATAACATATTAATGAAAACATAAGGAATACATGATCATCGCAAAAAAAAAAAATCCCCAAGGCTGGAGGAATAGCACAGCTGTTAAAGCACTTGCCTAACAGGCACAAGCCCTGCGTTCGATTCCCCAGCACCACATAACCTGGGTGTGGTGGTGCACACCTATAATCCCAGCACTCTGGAGGCTGAGGCAGGAAGATTGCTGTGAGGTTGAGGCCAGCCTGGGCTCCATAGGGAGTTCAGGACCAGCCTGAAAGACAGAGCAAGACCCTGTCTTAAAAAAAAAAAATCCTTCAATAGAATGTAGAACCCCCTTCCCAGATGGAAGAGTGCCGATGATTTTCTTTCCTCTCTCCGTGCTTTCCTTGTCTGAGTACACACAGTTATGAGCACAGACATAGGACTGCGTGGACACCAACACATGAACACACTTTCTCAAAGACGCAACTAGAGACAGCTGACACACACAGAGGCACACATGATAACAGAAAAATGAGACGGGCCTGGTGGCACAGGCCCATAATCCCAGCCCTCTGCGAGGCTGAAGCAGGAGAATTGCAATTTCAGCCCAGCTGCAGCAACATAGAGAGACCCTATCTCAAAATTAAAAATAAAAATGAGTTAGGGACATAGCTCAGTGTGAAGGCCCTGGGCTTGATCCCCAGTATGAAAACAAAACAAAATAAAAACAAACAAACAAACAAAACCCCACAGAAACACAGGCTGAGGACATAGCTCAGAGATTAGAGCATTTGCCTAGCATGTGAGAGGCCCCGAGACCATATGAACATTCGATGAGCATGGTGGTGCACATCTGTAAGGCCAGTACTCAGAGGCTGAGGCAGGAGCATTGCTGTGAATTCAAGGCCAGTGAGCTCAGAACCAGCCTGGACTACAGAGCAAGACTTTGTCTCAAAACAAACAAAAAACACCCATGCTAAGAAAAACAGAGAGGCACACAGAACCACACACACATGACAGACACAAGGATACATGCACACACAGTGCTGTACAGACATGGACATGCTCAGAGAGATGCCCAGAAGCTCACAGATGTGACACACCTGAGCACAGGTGTGATTTTATAATAAGGAATCAAACTATTCAAGCTCACCCACAGTCTGTCTTTCCCTAGCGTGGTGTTTTGTATTTGTTTGTTTGCTTTTGAGACAGGGTCTTGCTCTGTTACCCAGGCTGCTCCTGAACTTGTTGTATAGCCCAAGCTGGCCTCCTGCCTCAGCCTCCCCAGTGCTGAGATTACAGGCGTGTGCCACCACACCCAGGTTATGTGGTGCTGGAGAATCGAACCCAGTGCCTTGTGCTTGGTAGGCCACCGCTGCAACCCAACCGCTGTGCTATTCCTCCAATCCACACCCCCCCATCAGGTATTTTTTTAAAATACAGAAAAAAATATAATAACTTGATCCTCCCACAAATATTACAGGTGGAAATCTTGTTTCATGTATCTTTTTACAAATCAAACAAAATGATGCATTTTAAATCTCTCCTTTGCCCACAGCTCAAGTTCTAAGGCTGCTGTGCTCAGCTCTGGCCTTTTTGCAGCATAAACGTGGATTCATAAACAACGGTCACGGCTGGGTATGTCTGCAGCTTGTGCCTAAACGGTATGGAAGGGTCTCCTCTGTCCCTGCTTTTTTCAGTCCTGAGCATGGAGTGGGTCTCCCTGTTGCTCCTTTGATCCAGGAGGGGACTGCAGCATCAGCCCCGAGTTCCCCCCCC